>CM052353.1:4157320-4619082 GCA_028551395.1 Casuarina glauca | reverse complement strand
CCATAAAAGGCCGAATCACCCAGCCCATTCCTTGTTAAAATGCCTTCATTCAAATCTCTTAACAAAAGCCATGGCCCCTTGAAAGAGGCTACATGGGAGTCCAACAAGGCCCAAAATTCTCCTTCTGTGCTGTGCTATAATTGATGGTACATAAATGCATTCAATCATTCAGGAGCTACGGGATCAGGGTTACACCTACCAGAAATGAGACTCTTGTTTGGAAAAATGAGTTCAATTTCCACACCAAATTCCCTATACCCCAATCATCCTGTTCAGAAATATAATGAGATGTCTTTGCTACTCGGTAGTTTGGAGGTAATTGGTGCTGGCTTGCATTATATGCTATCGGACTCTTGCTCCAATATGTAGCAATTTCCAGTAAAGCCACTTGTGCCACCTGCCTCTCACTCTTTCTACTGCATGTGGCTAAGAGTGACTTGTCCGTCCACTCACTGAGTTCCATCAACTGAGTTCGACCTTCTCCATAACTAGCCGAGTTAGCATCAACTGCTTGAGTATAACTTTCCCTCAGTGGGCTTTGCAAATGAATTTATCGATGGTCACTTATTTGATTCCTTTTTTCCTTACTATCTCGTATGAATTGACCTCATCTTCTATTGAATTCCATCTTTTGACTCGCGATAACCTTGATAACATAGAAGAGGGTGAGATGATGAATTGATGGTTTCCAATTAGCAACAACAAATTCAAAGGATAGGTGCATTTAGGTTGGTGGTTTAGAGTAATTTAAATGCTAGCAGAAATCAAATTAGAGTTGCATGTTGCAAAGAGTGGATATGCCTATACAATTGCGGACAGGGTAAGATCTCACATTAATAAAACATATAGTAGTAATAATTCATGTGCTTGATTTGAATATCATAAAATTTTTACTGATTTTCTGAAAGCAACTTTATTGAATGGGGATTTGAACCTAAGACTAAGGTTCTAAATCACTTTAACATACCAAGGGGCCAAGGCATTCCCACAAACATATTTTGTTTTAACCAAAAATAGAATTGGAAAAATTTCTTCCATCGTGACACTTAATTCCAAAGCTCTATTTTTCTTTTTCTTTTCTTTTCTTAAAAAAAGAGGAAAAGAAATTCCATTCATTTTTCTCCTTTTTTCTTTTTTAATTCCTCTCAAGTGTATTTTGTTCATGTAGAACATGAATGAACATCCTCATAAAGCCAAACATTTATATAGATAATATGTGAAGAATTTATTTATTTTTATTTTTTACATGAATTAGTTTAAAACTCAATACTTAATTATGCATTATTGATAATAATGATTTCTTTTACATGTAGAAGAATTTCCCACATTTACAACCTAATTTAAGATAATATTAAACTTTATAAGTTCCAAGTAAAATATCCTTTCAGTTGTAAATTAAGTTTTCATAAGAACTGTTTTTTTATGTTAATGAACATGTTAAAAATTAATAGATATAATGCTTGAACATAATGGAAAAAATGCATGCATTGAAGAGTAAATCAAATCAGAAAACAAAAAAATAGTAATGATAATGATTGAATGGATTACAGAACAAACACCAAATAGATAACCAATAAACACTCTAATTAGTGCATCTACTCATATTTCAGAGGTTCGGAAGAAGATGGCAAGTTACAAACAGTAATCTCAATCCCAAGAAAGCCCGCCTCTTTCTATTTCTTTGTACAGTAAAATTTCTTTACTTTGGTGCAGGTTTTCTGAATTCATAAAAAGCGATCAACAATGGCCATAAACCACAATGTTCAGAGAACAGAAGGGCAAATCTGCAAACTCCAAACCCTTTGATAAAAAGGGCTGTTCAGGGACTCTGCCAGATGGACAAGATTTGCAGGGAAGGTATATCCAGCATACACCTGCCAAAGAAGGGCTCACCATATTTACATGCATAGACCCTGTCAGGAAAGATGAACATATATCTGGCTCTGGCACACAAATGGTCTGCATTTTTTTTTCCCTCCTTGCCAGTAAGAGCTCTGTTTCATTGATCTTTATTGGTCATTCTGTGAATTTCTTATGTTAGATCAAGCTCGGCACGTCTGCACATAATTTCAAGGCGCAAATATAGTCAAGACCCTTCCTGGGTGATGTTAAAACCGTGAAAAGAAAGAAAAGAGAAAAAATCATAACCAAAGACTAAAAGATGTGTTAAGAACAGTGTTACAAAAGTCTTGTCTTGCTTACGAATTCTGTATGTATGGAGGGACACCCCCTTACCCTTGGGTCAACCTTTGATAAAAAAAAAAGGGCTTTCTAACAGCATGTCAAATAATTTTTCATGCCAAGTTACCCCAGGAAGTGGTCACAGCAAAGCATTGCACATTGGTAAATTCCCGATTCATAACGAGAAATATTTCCTGGACTTAAATACTTAAAGACCACACACTGATACAAGGCAATTCTGAAGAATTGTGAAAATTAAGCACAAAACTTCACTCTTCTTTTGCACATCTGTAAATGGGGAGAACTTATTTAAACCCATCAAATTTTTATCTACATTTTTCTTGCTTATGGCCATAGGATCCCTATCTGAGCTTCTTAAGAATCTCAACTCAAAAAAACTATATCTATATTTTTTTTCCTTTTTTTAGTAAGGAAGACAAAAGTTGTGAAAGAGAAAAAGAGTAACAGAGGAATTTTACCATTTTCGGGTTGCTTATTCCTTTTAAAGTTTTCACTGCCGCTGCTGCAAAAGCTTGTGCCACTTCTGCATCAGCTTCTGCTTCCTCTGCCTCTCTGGCTGCCTCTTCAGCTTCTGCTATCGCAGCTTCTGCCTCGGCAACTGCTTGAGCAGCAGCTGCAGCAGCCTCTTGTGGAGTCATAGTCCTCATCTTTTCCAACTCTAAATCAATCATGGATTTTGTTAACATATGGGCATCATCCTTCTCAAATTTCGGAAGAACCCTCTGCCTTCCCTCTGAAAGTAACATGGAAGAGGTTCTTCTTCTGTCAGAAAATGCTGGACTAGGTGCAATCCTGTACTTGCGCTTAACCTGTAAAGTTAAAAAATTTGCATGAGAATCATAATCCCTAAATCATTTCAACTTTCAATACTGTGGCTCTTTCCAGGTATAGGGCCAAGTTTTACATGGTCATACGATGGTTTATCTTCCTAATCAAGGAAAGGCTAATCTATGGCATTTTTAATGGTCTTGCAGTTTAAGAACTTGTAAAGACCCCATAAATTTTGGTTTCAATTAATGTCACTTTAAGAAAGTATCACTCAAGAATATATCACCATAAGCAAACCACATTTGCATTAGTTGTTCTTCAAGTAATAACTTATCACCACAAGAAACTAAGCAAACTAAGTCAGACAAGAATCTACAAGCTCTTATGCATCCATCTAAACTTCAAAACATTTTCTTCTCCATTACTAAACAGTAGAATCTTGGCAACACGAACGCAAAGTTTTTTAATATAAGTTACAAAAACATTAAAACATAAAAATACAACTGAAAATGGTACATCTGTGACCAATTATCTGAATACATTCATATGCAGGGGATCAAGTAAGCCAACCAAGCAGAGCCTAACATATGCAGATTCGTCTGAGCTGGACCTAAGCAAAAGACTCAAATTAAGTTGCACTGAGCTCGGATCAACCCAAGAAAAGAAAAGAAAAAACAAAGGAAATTAAGACATGAACAACGAGCTACCACTCATGTATCCATGACAGCAGAATCAGGGAAAAGAAGAGACACATGGTAAATACATCAATAGATTAGAAACGTGAGATGAAGAAATGCAAAGTGCATCTAAAGTCTTTTCTTCTCTTTTTTCTTTTTATTTTCTTCCCTTTATGAAACATCACGTAGAACCTTGATCCTCAAGCCCAATCAGGATCAATTCGTGTAAGATGAAGCAATGGGAATAGATGAACACTTAAAACAATCCAACCAAGTAATGCCTTAAGTCCGTCATTTGTCAACAATAACTTCTTATGATGCATAACAAACATGTCAGCCAATCATCCAAAGAAAATAATGCTGCGATTTGACTAGATAAATCAATTTATTGATCATGCTGTATAGTGCAACAAATGAACACTTCATAAATCACATCAACCATGATATACAAGTGTGAATTGACAATTTTACACTGGTTCGGAAAAGAACCAAACCAATGTCAGGCAAAATTAGTGAAGAAAAGCCCATCATCTTGTCAATTCCTTTATTTTGCATCAGCCCAAAGGAAAAAAAAAAATACCATTTAGTAATAGCAAAATCGAACATCTTTTGGCATACACAGAAATAAAGTAAGGAGAAGACAAGCATTGCTTTAAGAGAATCAAAAAACTGAACTGCTATGTATGTTTACCTTAATCAGTTTCCCGTTTGCTGTCAAATACTTCAACTTTGCTGATAATAATCTCTTAAAGTCTGGAGGCGCCCAATATTGTTCCTATAAAATAACAATTACAGCTCAACCAGTTTCACTGACAGCAAAAGTGACATGTAGGATAAAAAAGTTTCAAGTTCAATAATGAGTAAATGCAATGTCACATGTCCAATGGTGCTGCTAACGACAACATCCAGTGTCATAAATGAATCTCAAAGAATTAATATGTCACAGAATTTGAAGTCAGTTGAGCCAACCTGTTGGAAGTATGATTTGGGGTGTATAAGTGAGATCGAACATCAGTTGTGAAGCTTTACCATGAAATAAGCTAGAAAATGCCTCACATCAGTTGTATTGTGTTTTGGGGGAAGGGGGGGGGGGGGGGGGGGGGGGGGGGGTGTTTGGTGGGATGTGGGGGTGAGGGTTTTGGTGTGGTGGTGAAGAAAAAAGAAAAAAGACTGAATGGGGAATACTAAATTCCAAATTGTGGTTTTGGGGTAGCAGAATAAGACAAGGGCGTGGCATTCGGATGTGCCATGTAAGATGAGAGTGGATCTGTTTCATGACATAACTGATGTGAAATGGAGTCATACAACAACTAAAATTGGATGCCCAAATCATTATCTGTCCAATAACAAATCTTAGAGGTACAATGGGTTGTCACAAAATTGATTGTTATTTTTCAGCCTCAAACTATCAAAATTAGAGATTTTGGAACCACAGAGGAAAAGGTGACCACATCATCCTCTCACATGGACTATCATGCTAATGTTAACGGATCCACTTAGATCAATGAAAGATCGAAGAGTTATGACACTAGAATATCTCATGGAAAATCTACTTAAGAAAAGTACACTCAAATTCCAAGCTTTATCTTCTTTTGCAGGAAAAGGAAAAATCGATAGGCTACCTCTATGTACGTAGCAATGGTTGTCTTATTAGAACCACCAGGCTCCTTCACGCTGGTTATAGCCTCATAGATAAGGTTGTCCAACCTATAAAATGAAATCACAAGATTGTCCAACTTACAAAACTGAAATAAAAAGATAATGAAGTATACAAATAAAAACAAAAATCTGAACAAAAATGTCTAATGCTTCTAAGTCAAACATCAAACCAACAAAAATATCACAGAACCAAACAAATGGCATACTGAAAAATCTAGATAAAGAGATGGAGTTTGGGGCTGAGACATGACAAAAAAGTAAATTCCGTTAGTTTATATTGTTAATCCATGACATGATCAGAAACAAAAAACCAATAGGTCTAGGAGGTGTTTAATTGGTTTCCATAAATGGATGACTCATTCTCATGTGGCAAGCCCTTTTCAGGCGTGACCAACATTAAACAGATTCATTATTATTCCCTATGGCTACAGCTATAAGTCTCCCTCAATTACATAAGAAGCATCAAAAGAATTTCCGCTCTTACATCCAAAAACATAGTAACATAAGATGCTGTACATACCTGAGTTGTTCTGTACATGCAAATGACAGTTCAATGATCTTCAGGTCGGAATTTTATTGTGGAAGATTTCAAACCACCTCTATTTCTATGATTGGGTTAGTAAAATAGTTGATTCAAGCCGTGGGAATATATTTGCTATAATACATGAATACATAGGAATATTGAAAAGAGAAATTATTGGCCCGAGACTGAAAATAGAACTGCTTAAGAGAAGAAAATTGCATGAGACAGTGGCACAGTGCGTGTGAATCTACTTTTACATGCGAAATAATGGAAACAAAATACTGAAACATCAATTGACCAAAATGTCTGACCTTACAATAGATCTCTTTGACGCAGAAACCTGAGCCATATCATTAGCAACTGCTAAAGGCTTAGTATCCAGAATATCTTCGTCACTTGGAGCAACAGAAATGAGAGCCATGGAGTTCTCATCCTGTTTCGGAACCTGTGGCGCCCTTTTAACAGCCAACCTAGCCTTCTCTCGGGAGCCCCATCCATTTGCCATTACACTCATATTTCTCCACTTGTCCTGCCCAGCATGAAAAGAAAATTATTCATCCACTTTATGAAGAACTATATACAGTTATTAATAAAGCTTTTGTTCCAGCGTTTATGATGGAAACTGCTAAAAGGTGTGGCTTGTGTCTTCAGAATCCGTCTAAGAATAAACTCTAGCCAGTAAACTATGTCAAAAGAACTGTACCTTGAGATCAACGTTTGAACGCAGATACAGAACACCACTAAATTCTGGGTCTTTAAGTATCGTGCGCCATTTGCCAGCTCCGTGCTTGATGACTCCAGCTTTAAGTGCTGCTTCCTCTTCTTGAGTCCATTTCTGCTTAGGAGCACCCATCAAGAGTATCACAAAGATATGCTCCGAAAGAATTTGACCTGCAAAATGGTGCTTAATATTAGCGCTTGCACTCAACAGCCAGAAACTTCATAAACCAATAACATATATGATCAAAACTCAAAATTTTCTCCTCGGTAAAATCGCACTTTCTCCAAAATCTGGACAAAGATTTCGACGATTGTTTTGTAACTAGCAACAATAAAGAACACATTAAGAACCTCGATTTCAAAGTTAAAAAAAAAAAAAAAAAACAAAAACAAAAACATACTTCGTCCACAAACAATTATTGGCGGCAAATATTAAACCTGAATTAAAACTTAACAGCATTACAAACCGCAAAATTGGTACGCTCCACGAACGCCTAAACCCCCCCAAAAGCAACTTCAAACAAGCAATCCACTAACATGCAGCAATCAATAACGAACGAAAAGCAAACCCTAACACACTATAAACTCACAATTCAAAAAGATACAATGAAACCAACCATGAAAATCATGAGAAAATTCACAAAACAAACGACGCCGAACACGAAAAATTACCAAACGAGCAGGATTAGGCACTGAAGGGAATGTCGATTTCTTCTTCTTCCTTCCTCCTTTTAATTATACGAGATCGTTTTCGGATTTTAGACTTGAAATTCCGTTACAAATGAGAGAGGAAATTAGGGCATGGCTGTCTCTCTCCTCTCTCCCTCCCTCTCTCTCTTCCACACAATCTAATTTTGCGAAGGAAGCAGTCTTTTAAAATTTTATTTTATACTCTCCATATTTTGTCGTTGGCGTCAATATGGTGAACGTTGAGGCTTTTCCTTTTTTTTTTTTTTTGACAAAATAACAATGATAATTGACAAAATGCATCTATGTGGACTCTCTTGCATTAACACAAGCTATAAATAAATAAATAAATAAACAAATAAGGGATTCATATTTCCTTTTTAGGTATAAAGTCTTTACCATCTTTAAAATAAATATTTTTAATCACTTAGTTAACTAACTCAATGGTACGTACAATGTAATATTTTGAAAAAAAGAAGATTTAAAAGAAAAAAAAAACTTCCTTATCTTTTTATTTCTCCTTGATGATCATCCATGTCTGCAAAAGTTCTCTATATCATTCCCTTCGAACTATTTTTCTTTTTGTATACTTTGGTTCTTTACATGTCAATTTATACAGAGTTTTTGAATGTTGTGTTTCTACCAAGTAAACTATTGTATGTAAAACACGTTAACCTGCTATGAGATGCAAAGCTTCTAAATGTGTCACTTGTGTCAAGCAGTGTTACGTCAACATAACTTTTCAATGACTTGTGTTTATTTAATGAATATCTTAGTAGTATATTTAATTACATGCTAATTTAATATAATATGGTATTTAGATGTACTCATTTAGTATAAGCAAGGGTATAACTTGATTGTGTGATCTAGATATTTACAACCACATTGTTTTTTCACATATCATTCTTGTTAATTTTTGGATGTCATGTTTACACGTAACAAATTGCTGAATCTTAAACATATAAAGTAGCTACTAGATGCGAGCTTCCCAATTTGCTACCCGTGTCATATGAGTGACACATACGTGTTAAACAACCATAATAATGAGTCTTAGTTATGTACTCATGCTCCTTCACCTTCTCATTTCTCATCAACTATCATCAACGTTTGCAAAATATTTCCGTAGCATTCCCTTTTACTATCTTTCTTTTTGTATATTCTGTTTTAGTTTTTTAGATATTTGTTCTTATTAACCTTTTAGATATTGCATTTTCATCTTACAAATTGGTGCATGTAAAATACATTAACCAATTATAAGATGCAAGCTTCGAAATTGTTACTTGTGTCATGTGAGTGTCACATCAACATAACTTTTCAACAACTTAGTTTTGTTTGGTAAGGAACTCAATAGTTTTGTTTAATTACATACTAATTCAATATAATATGTTATTTGATGTAATCATCTTATATAAATAAGGGTACAACTTGATTATGTGATCTGAATATTTGTAACCACATTGTTTCTTTAGATGTCATTTTTGTTAAATTTTGGATGTTATGTGCATACCTACAAATTGATGCAAGTTAAACACATTAACTGGCCACGAGATGCAAGGGTCCAAATTTGTTACTCTTGTCATATGAGTGACCCATTAACATTAAGCAATTATAATATTGTATCTTAGTTATGCACTCATACTACTTTACATTCTCTTTTTTTTTTTTTTTTTGTCAATGGTCATCCATGTTTGCAAAATTTCTCTATATCATCCTCTTCATACTATCTTTTTGTGTATTTTATTTCTTTACATTTTAGCTGTTATTTGTGTGATCTTGATAATTATAAGTACATCATTTCTTCACATGTAATTTTTGTTAATTTTTGGTTTTTGTTTTCACCCAACAAATTGCTACATTTTAAAAGCTTTAAGCAACAACAAGATGTGAGCTACCAAATTTGCTATTGGTGTCATATGAGGGACACATTAGTATTAAAAACCACAATATTTTGTCCTAATTATACACTAACACAATATAATATAACATTTAATTTACTCATCTAATCAAAGCATACTACCAAATTTGGATTGAGTGGTTAAGATGTTTATATCCTCCTTGTTTCTTCCCATGTCATTCTTATTAATTATGTGAATATTGTGTTTTCATCCAACAAACACTACATGTAAAACATATTAACCAGGCATAAAATGGGATCTACCAAATTTGGTACTCATGCTAGCATTAAGTTTTCAACAAGTCATGTTTATCCAATCAACAACTTATATTGTAGTTACACTTTTAGCACAGTAAAATAAAATATTAGTTACTTAATGTTAACACTACATGTAAAACATATCAACTAGGCATAAAATGTGAGCTTCCAAATTTGGTACTCATGCTAGCTTTAAGTTTTCAATAGGTCATGTTTGTCCAACGAACTACTCATACTTTAGTTACACTTTAGTGCAATACAATACAATATTATTTTACTTAATGCTATAACCAAATTTGGTACTCATAGATTTCAGGCCGCACCTACTCTATTACACTAAAAGCCTTTAGTACTTCTAGAAATCATTATAATGTCATACCTTTTAATACACATACATTGATACTCGTTAATGAGTAGAAATCTAGATTTAAATGCTAATATGATTCTTAGAATACAACTTGGTAAAGAAGATAACGCAGAATTTTGATAAAACATTGAGATCCATAATTTTAATGTCATGCAAAGGATTAGCCGAACGATTTTCCATACAAGTAAACAAGTATGCTTAGTTTTTGTTGGAATTTCCATACAAAGATGTATATGTTGAAATTGCCTTTAATGGTTTGGCTTAATAGATGCTTAATAAAAATCTGTAACCTAATGAATGTTGAAAATGGACAAAAAAAAAAAAAATCATGTAGAAAGCTTATTAATTTAAAATCTGCATGTAAAACATGAAAAAATCCTTATCTTATAAAGAACATACAAGAATAAAATTAAGCAGTGTGAAATATGCATTATCTTTAACATGTGTTCTCATTCTGAATGTATGAAAATACTTTATATGAAAATCTTATTCACAAGTAAAAAATAATGAACTTAAACTTAGGCTTCACCACTATATCAAAATTTTCATTTTTCTTCCTAAAATTAGCTTATAATAAAAAGACATGTTTCTCATTTTAAAAAAACTATCATAATAAAATTTAAATAATATAAAATACACATCATTTCACGTTAAAAAGGACCTCAAGTTCTAGTGATCCTTCAAATGGCTAAGATTTGTCATCGTTGACAACTTAGCAACTTCATTAGGTCTTGAACAAAACCACTAAAGGTTGTATTTTTCAAACCCAAGATGCAATTTTAGTAAGAGATTATTCTACTTCTTTTGCGTAGCGTGGACCCAGAAGTTGGTTTCGTCATATTCATGACCACACAGCCTAGATTGGCATTATGTGCCTGTGCACATCACGTTTTATATCACCCCTAGAGCACTTTTTTTCCTTTTGCATGCACGTAAAGTTGGAGGGTTTTGGGGGTGTAACTCAAACATAAATGCAATGTCTTTTTAGGAAAAACCGAACTGGCAAAAGAAGCGTGGGAGTTGCACCCTTAAATCCTCGAACTTTATCTGCATGCAAAAGGAAAAAAGTGGTTTCAAAATGATAGAAAACATGAATTGCACGGGCACTTACTGCCAATCTAGGCTGCGCGGTTATGAATGATGAAAACAACCCCTGAGTGGTTTTGTTCAAGACCTAATGAAATTGCTAAGTTGTCAACGATGACAAATCTTAGTCGTTGTTCTTTATAAGGAGAAATAACTTTATTCTATTTCTTCTTAGCAGCGATAGGTTTTTTAACATTGTATAAAAGCATAGGGTTAGAAAGTGATTCCCTGGGCATGAAATTGCAGTCTAAGATGATTTGTGCAGGAATATACACCTTAGAATGAAACTTATAGGGATGTATTAAGAACAATATGATATAAGTCTCACATTACAAATCCTATTAAAGAATTCTCTTTATTAAAATTATTATTTTGGACATGAATTTTTCTTTTCCCCAAAAAAGAAAATACAAAGAGCAGAACACAAAGCACTCACCCAATAAACTTTTGCATGCAGAGTATGTTAGCCTACGGTAAGATGCGAGCTTCTAAATTTGTAACTTGTGTCACGTGAGTGTTACATCAACATATCTTGCAACAACTTGTGTCTGTACAATCAATAACTTAGTAGCATGTTTATTACACACTAATTTAATATAATTATGACATTTAATGTACCAATCTTACATAAGCAAGAGTATAACTTGGATGGTGTAATTTGGATATTTATAACCTCACTATTTCTTCAAACATAATTTTTTTTTTTCGGATATTGTGTTATCACTCAACAAATTGCTGCCTGTTAAACACGGTTACTAGCTGCAAAGATGCGAGATTCCAAATTTGTTTCTTGTATCGTATGAATGACACGTTAATACTAAGCAAACACAATATTGTGTTTTAAGTACGCACTCATACTCTCTTACTTTCTCATTTCTCATGTCAATTTATATTGAGCTTTTGGATGTTGCATTTTCATCAATAAACTACTGCATGTAAAACATGTTAACCTACAACAAGATGTGAGATTCTAAATTTGTTACTCATTTCACGTTACGTCAATATAACTACTCAACAACTTGTGTTTGTTCAATGAACACCTAAGTAGTATGTTTAATTACACACTAATTCAATATGATATGGTATTTAATGTACTTATCTAACATAAACAAGGGTATAACTTTGTTGTGCGATTTGAATATTTATAACCGCATTGTTTCTTCATACATCATTTTTGTTAATTTTCAGATATTCTATTTTCACCCAATAAACTGTTGCATTTTAAACCCATTAACTAGGCGCAAGATGGGAGCTACTAAATTTGCTGCTCGCGTTATGTGAGTAACACATTAGTATTAAGCAACCATAATATTAGGTCTTAATTATGCACTCATACTCCTTTGCCTTCTCATTTTTTGTCGATGGTAATCCATGTCTGCAAAGTATCTTTATCTCAGTAAAACATTCCTTCTTTTTGAGAAAATTTTGTGTTTTCAACATTATATTTAATTACACATAAATGCAATAGAATATGGTATTTAAATTACTCATCTTGTATAAGCAAGGGTACAACTTGGATTGTGAAATCTCAATATTTATATATCTATATATATAAAACACCCCCAGGAAAAGGGGAGGTGTTAGGAAATGTGTTGAACCCTTAATATGAGAGCATGGCAATTCGGGGGGCCCTTGGCTAACCATTGAGCCAAAAGGAAGTTGACAATCTCTATGTTTATAACAATATCACTTCTTCACATATAATTTTTGTAATTTTTGGATGTTTTCTTTTTACCCATCAAACTAACCAACTGCAATATGTGAGCTACCAAATTTGCTACTCGTGCTAGATGAGTGACACATTAGTATAAAGCAGCCACAATATTATGTCTTTATTATGCACTAACAAAATATAATAAAACATTTAGCTCTCATCTAATCAAGCATACTACAAGTTGGATTGAGTGATTGGGATGTTTATATCCTCATTGTTTCTTTGCATGTCATTTTTATTAATTTTTTGGATAATGTGTCTTTATCCAACAAATGTTACATGTGAAACACACTAACTGGCCACAAAATGAGAGCTTCCAAATTTGGTAATCATGTCATGTAGGGTATCATGTCAGCACTTTTCAACAATTCATGTTTGTCCAATTAACAACTAATATTTTAATTACACTTTAACACAACACAACACAATATTTAATTTACTCATATCAACTAAGTTGCCCACAACTTGAGGTTTGATTTTTTATGGTTACATAAATCATCCAAAATCATACTCTTTATTGTGGATCCCAACATCTATGATAATTGTTTAATTTGTGTTGAAGATTGGAGTTTAAGTTTGATTTTAAGTTAGGATTTACTACGAGTCTATTGCATTAACAACCTTTAGTACTTTAAGAAATCATTATAGTTGGAATGCCAAACCTTTTAATAGCTAATAAGAAGTACCTATATTTAAATGCTCATATGACTTCTAGTGTATAACTTGGGAAATAAGATAATTTAGAATTTTGATAAACACTAAGATCCATAAATTTTAAAGTCATCCTATGGATGAGCCAAACAATTTTCCATGTAGGTAAACAAATATGTTTAATTTTTGTTGGACTATCCATACAAAGATGTATACGATCCAATAAATGCTTAATAATATTTGCAACCTAATAAAATGTTGAAATGAAAAAAAAATTAAAAAGCTTATTTCCTCCTTCAATTCGACTTGTAAAAGGTGGAAAAGTATTTTGTTTTTTAAAAGTAAGATATCAAGGTAAAATTAAGCAATGTGAAACAAAATACCTTACGTGAAAATCTTTATTCATAAGAAAGGAATGATATATTTGAACTTAGGCTTTAATTATTTTAAAAAGACCCCAATTTCCAATGATCCTCCAAATGACTACAATTTTTCGTCATTCCAAAATTAGCATTTCATTTAGTCTTGAACAAAGCCACTTAAGGTTATATCGTTCAAACCTAAGATGCAATTTTGATAAGAGGTTTTCCGCTTTTTTCGCAAAGCCCTGTGCACTGTGCACATCAAGTTTTCTATCATTCTCAATCCGCCGCTTATTTCCTTTGGCCTGTTCAGATTTTTTATCTTGAAAAAGGCACTGCATTTAACCTTGGGAATCTTCTTAACACGGTTTAAAAGCCTAGGTTTAGAAAGAGCACGAGGGTAAAACCGAACCTCAAGATACTTTGTAAAACCTGCAATCCAAGTTGACTACAAGTCTTAACTAGCCACTAGACGAGAGTTTCCAAATTTGCTACTCATCTCCTAGGAGTAACACAAACACGTTAGTATTAAGCAAACATAAAAAAGTTTCTTAATTACGCTCTCGTAGACCCTATCTTCTCATTTCTTGTCGAGCATCATCCATGTCTTCGAGATATCTGCGAACCATTCCTTTCTTTCCGTGTATTCTTTTATTCCTTCCTTTCTTTCCGTGTATTCTTTTATTCCTTCCTTTCTTTCCGTGTATTCTTTTCTTCACGTCTATTCTTATTAACTTTCTGGATGTTGCATTTATACCCAATAATGTATTGTGGTCTGTATGAAACACTATTAACTCGGAACTTTCGGAAACGAGTAGGTGTGGAATTTTCTGGGAATGAGATCTGGAGGTTTGGTTTCCCTCGAATGAGACCAATTTTCTGTAAGTCCTTCCGTTTCCGTTGAATCTGGGAAAGCTCTATAGTTTTTGCTCTACTTGTGTTCGAAAAACAGGATTTCGCAGCAGCATTTGGCTGGAGGGCGAAAGCCCCACCTGGTTGGTGTTTGATTGTGGATTTTGGTTGGTTGTGTTGGACAAATCGTGCTGAATTTGAGTTACTATTCACTGTTGGTTGATTTGTGGTTAATCTTTGCTCCGTTGTTTTGGGTTTCGTGGGATGTCTTTAGCAAGTTGGTTTTCTATTGATTGTGTGCTGATGATCATTTGCTCAAGCTCCGTTGATTTGTCTATTATGTGGGAAGATCGTGATAGGGAGTGCGGATAGTGGAAGATTCTGTGGAATCGATTAGGGTCTATAAGCGTTGTCAGTGGTTGGTTTTCAAAATTATTGTGGTGGGTTTCTGCAGATTGCCCAGTCGGTAAATTGGGTGCACGGCAGACGTTCGACTTAAGGCTTGAGAGGGATTCTTCTTTGTAAGGTTTAAGTGGGTATTCGTGATGTGCTTGAAAAAAATTGTGAGTGGGCAGAATATGTGACTAACCGAGAGTGAAACAAGTGAGTGTTGTGTCAATTAAAAAAGAAAAATAGAAAAAAATAATAAACAGAAAATACATAAATCTTGGGTTGGGTTCAGATTGGGGTTTATTAACTAACAGCCCATCACTAAGTCTCAGGCTCAGCCAGGTACCAAACTTGTAGGCTGCTGCACTAACAATCAGGATTTAAATGGATTTGTTGACTGAAGGGCATCACCTTAAGCATTTAGCTTATCAACCATGGCTTGACAATCGCCAGACGGTCATTATACAATGATGTTTCTATTTTCCATTGTTTTGTGGGTTTTGTATAGTGATTCCACATGACCTGTTTGACTTTTCTTTATCCGTTGTGTCGTTACCCATGTATAAATAAGGCTAATGTCGCGGACCATCCGCAAGCGACCTGGGTAGGCAGTGGGGCGGGATGCCAGCGCAAAGCGGCCATGGTTAAGCAGAGGGTAGGCAGGGGGTGGCTTGAACCTTTTTCTCGTTGGGAAGGTAACTGGAGGATTCAAGCCATATAAGGGAGTTAATTACTTTTCTAATTAGAGTCAGTCTTTTGAAATGGAACACAAGTTCAGTAATAAAGCAAACTCAGATTAATGTTTGTGGGGACAGGGTCATCGTGGTTCAGGCAGGGGAGAATGTCCTAGACCAACACCAAGTGCCCCTCGGTAGGCAGTGGGGAAGGCTGCCAATACCAAGCATCATGGGTAAGCATTGGGTAGTGTGTGCCTCCCCCACATCGGGAAGATGTTGGAAATCTTGGCAATATAAGCAAGCTAGTTATTCTTCTTATTAAAGTTGGTCTTTTGAGGTAGGACCTACGCCCATGACACTAAATATATAAGGATTACAATACTGTATGAACATTAAGAAACTTGCTTCCATGAAATCACTCGTGCTAAAAAGCTAAGGGCTTGTTTGTGTTGCATGTTTGAAAATAATTTTCAAGTTGCAAAACCTTGAAATCGGGCGCTACTTCAGCTTGGTTTGTAAAAGCCAGTTTTCCAAAATAGAAAATCTTGTTTTTAAAAAAGGAACTTTGATCTTAAGGCTGTTCTAATAAAAAACTAGCTTATAATTTGAAAAAATATTTATATTTAACTATTAGCAAAAAATTGTATTTTTATAATATTAGATTTTCTTCTTCAACAATTCTTTGTACTAAGTATATTTTCAGTCCAAAGTTAATGGGGGTGGAACAGATCTCTAATACGCAGAATACTTTTGAAACTACGGTTGAATGAGTAAAATAGATTATTTTGGGCTATGATACAATATAAATATGCCTAAGATTTAACCATAAGATTAATTCATGAGTCAGAAGAATTAAATTTATATTCAAACATTATCTAGTATTTTTTTTATATATAATATGAAACTTTTGTCATCAATGTTTTCTTACCCATTAAATATATTTGAATGATTCAAAGTTAAACTAGAGTTAAAGTAGATTAATTTGACCATGCCATTTAAAAAGATTTTGCAGATTCGGAGAATCAACCCTTTAGTAGAGATAGTTGAATCATTATTTTTTTACGTATTGCAAACAGGATTGTAAGGGGATTTCGCAACTTCGGAGAACCAACCCTTCAGGGAGAGGGGAAGTTAAATCATCATGTTTAATATGAAGGCCTGCACATTCCATGACTTCAGTCGATGACAATAGTCAGCTTGTTCTGAACTGGAATTGGGGGCGTTCTTGAGAGAAACAACTATCATACAGCTCGAAATGGACCAGGATTTGAGGAATGCTGCTGAGCAAGGAAACATTGATGCCTAGTACTCGTCCATTGCAAGGGATCCAAAAGTTCTGGACAAAATCGATGAGATTCCGTTTATTGAGACCCCTCTACATGTAGCTGCTGCTGCAGGAAAGACCGAATTTGCATTGGAGATTATGATGTTAAAGCCATCATTTGCGAAAAAGCTAGATCCAAATGGCTTAACCCCCCTACTTCTTGCCATGCATAAGAACAAAAACGATCTGGTGGGCGAGCTTTTTGGCATTCATAAGGACCTTGTTTTGGCAAAAGGAAGGGGGGGTATGAATCCTCTCCATTATGCAGCTCAAACGGAAAACCTCCATTTGTTGACTACATTTATGAGAGTTTGCCCCAAGTTAATTGAAGTAGTGACGAGTCGAAGCGAGACGGCACTACATATTGCACTCAAAAATGACATGTTAGGTGCTTTTGAGGTCTTGGTCGGATGGCTTCGGCGGGCCTGGTTTAAAAATGCAGCACTCTGGCAGCAAAGGTTGCTGAATTGGATGGACGTGGAAGGGAACACCCTGTTGCACATTGCATCATCCAAAAATAGAACTCAGGCAAGTTCTTTCTTCTTCTTTTTTCTATTGAAGAAGGGAAATAGAAATAAAAAGAGCCCTATCGTGAATTATGCATACTTGTGGCAGGTCGTACTCCGCTTATTGGATTGTAAAGTTAGAGTGGACATCAAGAACTCACGTACATTGACAGCCTTGGATATCGCGAACCATGCACAAGGGCCCAACGGAGAAATCAGCGAAATGCTACTTCGTGCCGGAGCTTTAAGGGCATCGGATGTTCAAGAAGATAATTCCATTGCAAATTACTGGAAGTCTCCTCTCACAACTAATGAGAAGTTATTCATATGGTTCTTTCGTCAGAGAATGCAAGTTTCAGTCGACATGCGCAATTTGTTGTTGGTGGTTGCTGTACTGCTTGTAACAATCGCTTACCAGGGAACACTCAGCCCCCCTGGAGGATTTTGGCAAGATAATTCCATTCCCGGAGATAATAATCAGTTCAATAGCACGGCTCCGACCGGCAACAGTAATGAAGTCAGCCAAGCCCCACACTTTGCCGGGACAGTAACCATGGCCGGGCACTTTTTCTATCTTCTCTTAGCTTTTAATTCGTTAATGTTATATATATCGCTACTATTAATAATCTTAGTCATTCCTCATGGCCTCACAGGCGGCTTGCTCATCGTATCTGTTGTTCTCCTCTTTCTGTCCTACGGCACCTCTATATTGGTCATAACGCCGTTTTCAAGTTCTTGGTTTTGGTATCTTTTGTCTTTCTCTTCCTTTCTTGTGCTAAATCTTTTCTTAGGTTTGGTTGTCATTTGGAAGCATCAGTTCGTCTTTTGGTCCTTTGTGGAAATAGAAGAAGGTGCCTGGCCTGCCTTTTTCATAGGATGGTAGTAGAAACTCTCTTAGCCCTACATCAGCTGTAGAGCTCAGCAGTTGGTTAAGTCTGTACACAACTGAAGTCTATTTATGATGATTAATCTATGTAAACCTTTTCCCTTTTGAAGTTATGTTTGTGTTTTGTTCTTTATTTCCTTGCGTCCAAAGTATTTGTAGGCAATTTGGATTGAAATTCTATGTAATTCCTTCAATATCAGTTACTTATTATGATAAAATAAGAGTACTTAGATAAGATTGAGATCTCTTGCTATTCCATGAGTACATATCCTTTGCTTTTAATTAGCATCATAAATTAGCCCATTTAAAGTCTTATTTTCTCTTTCTTTCATTTGTTTGCCATTGTTTTGGTTGAGATTTGAAGGCTTCAAAGAGTTTTAGGACTTTCTAGAGGTAAAAGAAAGTAATTGGCCCACCTTCTTGTAAAATTTAGGTACTTTGCTAAAGTACCCTACTCAATGAAATTATAGAACTAAACAATTGCTCAATTTGTTCAAGAGAAAAGAATTGATGTAAAAGATTAAGTCAAGCTTTGATTTGTACACATTTAAGCCCCATCGACTTTCGAAATTGCATTTCCTCTGGTTCTTGTTCAATGACATTGGTTTTTAGCTCTCAAGTGTGTATCTCAGTCCAGTCCACAAATCTAACATTTTGTAAAATTCAGCCACAGGGTGTTTAACTGCTTCAAATCATCGAGTTTCCTCTTCAAATTATATCTTAATTTCAGTCAACCTTCCATACCGGTGCCTAAAAGTCTCCCAAATCAGTTTGACATCCTCTTTTTTTTTTTTTTTTTTTGGTGAAAGGTCAAATTATATATCACCCGTAAAAAAATTTACAAGATTGTTCGATTACAAAATATCATCATCTAAGCTCAAATATTGCACTTGACAAATTCCAATTATGGTAGAGTGAATGGAGCTAATCTAGGGTCAACGGATTTCTTTCGGTTTCCAATTATGGTAGAGTGACATTGGTCCTAAAGCTCAGCTCGAGCGTTGGCCCTTTTTGGCCGTGGAAAATTCCCATCACACGAGTCAAATTTCTTCTTGGCTATCAATGTGTTTTTGACTTGCCAGCTCCAAATGTCTTGAAGCATTCTTAAGCTTCTCTTTCTAAGAGGGATTCCAAGCACATTGATAAAATTGTTATTAATAAAATTTGCAAATATATCATACCTATTTCTTTAAAAAAAATATATAATTGTTTGGCTCAGTAAATGCTTGACAAAATCTGCAACCTAATAAATGTTGAAATGAGAACATCATTATGATATAAAATTTATTTCCTTGTCAAGCAACTTATAATTTTTTTTTTTAAAGAAGATACCAAAATAAATTTAAGCAATATAAAACATATATTATTTTCAACACATTGTCTCATTTTGGATATATAAAATACTTTATCTTCATCATTATATTATCTTCACCATTCATACTTATATAAAATACATCTAAGTATGTGAACACATTAGTTAATACATACTATAATCACTTATGTATATTCTTTATAGCCATAGAAAAAATCTATCAAACATAATAAAACATGTATAGCTATTGTAGTATGATACATATTCCACATATTACATGAAACATTTAAAATACAATAAACTATATTAAAATTGCTCCCATAAACATTAGATTAACAATATTTGCTTTCTAAAAGGCCCAAAAATTACCAAGGTGTCAAATTGGACATGTCACTTCCCTCCACGTGCCGCAAGAAATTTTTGGCTGGTCCAATCGGTTCAGATCCGATTCAGACCTTGTATTGCCCTGTTCAGGCCGATTCATTTTTTTCATGCCGGTTCGCCGCTAGTACAAGTTCAAAGTGGCCGGCAACCCTCTGTTCCAAATAGATTGGTCCACGGCCAATCATCTAGTGGCCATTATTCCATTGGCGCACGATCGACCTACGACCGCAAAATGCTTTTCTACACCAGTTCTGCTTCCTAGAATGTCGAGAATAGCGGCAGACAGCCAGCTCCGAGGCCCCAATGGAAAAGAAAAAACTTGTCCCACCGTTGTCAGGGAAAAGGAAGACCTAACCAAAAGATAGGATTTGGCCTTGTAAATTTTCACTATGGATTAAAAGTACAATATGTATTTCTTATTTTTATCTTGTTCATAATATTTCATGTTTTGTATTTGGTGTCTTAGATTTGAGCCATATAAATCTTGGATTTTCTGTCTCGTAGGAGGCAAATTATTGCATACATTTGGTATCAGATTGACATAGTTTAGATTTAGGACCCATATAAATTTTTAAAAGATGACCTTTTTATTCTTTATGAATTTTTTTTATATGATAAGTTATTTCTGTAAGTTACCGAAAGTGAAAAATCCAGGTTTTTGTGGGTTATCGAAAACAAAGAAAAAAAACTCTTGGCTCAACCACACGTGCCACCACACGGTAAGAGCCTTATTAGGTAAGCAATCTAGCATGCCACCACACGATAGGTTTGATCCATCATAATCTTATTAGGTAAGTAATAGGTTATACAAGCTAGTTCATATTTAATTATTAAGAAAATTATATTTCTTACTTTATTAAATTAATTTACTTTATTAATATAAGTCCACATAAATAAACCTATCAAAGTATACTAAAATATATACAATGGCTACCCGAAAAGCTAGATATAGGGAAAACCTAATGCCAAGTAATGGGCTTGGGCCTTACTATTAAAACTCGGTTTAGTGCTTTCTAGTTGTCCAAAGCATGCATCTCTTTTGTGTAGTCACGTTCTAGAATGTGCTTTTGAATCAAAGACAAACCATTCAGAATTTTACTTTCATGTATCAATATCTTATATCGCCTAAAACCACCTTCATACCAAAATGTAAATTCAAAAAATGACACCCATGGAAAGTGAAAAGAATATATTATCTTGTGGTTGACAAGTACATAAATCACTTACAAGTAGATGTTATCTAAAATTTCTTAACTTAAAGTTTAATACTTAGTGTATTTTTTTTTTAAACACATACACCTAGGAAGAGAGAAGAGACTCGAACCCATAACCGGTGGTACTATCGATTAGGGTTTGGTTTAGAGAATACCACTAAGTTAGTGGTCCTTTAATAATGTAACAAAGCTTGCAATCCATATTAATAATGAAAAACATATTAAGAACGTGTGAAGAATGTCCCAAACTATCTAGTTATCTAAGAAAATTCTTTAATATATATTTAGCAAAATTCAAATTCAAAAGATGATACTCCAAATACATTCATGTCATATTACCCTGTGATGAAGCTCGCGATTTACAATTAGAACAATGTGAAATGCATTACAAATTATCTGATGAACTTCTTTAAAATATACTTTTTGATAGAGTGTAAATCAAACAACACAACCGGGAGGAAGTGAAGTGATACCCACGAACATGTAAAGACAGGAAGTTAATATTATTGAAAGACAGAAACAGTTGAGGATAGACGTCGAAAGTACTCAATCATTTGACAAACTGATTGGGAATCCAAATCCTCTACGCGATATTAAGAATCAATCCCCACTGATTCTTGCTGCAATTTTCTTATCACAAGCAGGCATCTAAGAGGCAGCAACAGCACAAAGCAGCCAAACTGCATGCAAATTTAGGGTCAAATCAAGAAAGTTTAACCGCTCATTAGTGCTAGAAAGTACCTCATGAATGCAAAATTAACAACCAAAGGGAACTAGTTACAAGTTAATAAATACACCCGATACCCAAAACCGAATTTACTGATATAGAATCCGACCCAATTTGCGTGAAAGATTCCCAAAGAAAGAAAAGGAAAGAGAGAGAAAGATCGTCGGACGTACCATCTTTCCAAGAAGCCGCTGCTGGGCGAACGCGACGGAAAAGGCTGCTGAGCTGCCGTCTTGCTCGGACACCGCACAGGCGCCTTGCACGGACGAGGCGGAGCCGCCTTGCCCGGCCGTTTAGGCTTTGGGGAAGCTTTCTTCAGATCGCCTGAATCCCCAAAAAACAAAAAAAAAAAAAAAAAAAAACAAGAAACAATATCCAGAGTCATATCCTACAAATTACAGCAAATCACACAAAACCCCAAGTTCAGAAAAGAATAAGTCGCCAACCTTGCGGCGGAGGAACACCGACGGGCTGCTGCTGCTGGTTGTTGCCGTTGTGTCTCATTCTTTCTCCCCTTCGCGGCTTGCAACACTAGAGTTGCTGAAAATATATCTCTAAGAGAAAGTAAGGTTTTGTTAGGATCGCACCCCAATGATAACTACACTGGTGGTATTTCGTTAGCTTTTTGCTATGTAGTCACTGCTCTCCGCTACACAGCCACTACGGGCATCGCAGGATCTCAAGCTTATTCTAGAGGAAAATACAGAGAACCACGCTGTGCATGTTCTTGGTAGAGATCAATTAATTTCTAAACCTTGGACTTCCCAAAACACAAGTTCTGTCGTCCCTATTGTAGTATTTTCTCCTACTACCACATTTTAATAATGAAAAAGTAGAAAGGAAGTTTCTTCCTGGAAGTAGCCTTGATGCTAGATTATTCGTCACCATCCCATCCACTTGCTTGTACTTTTAAGAATGTATAGCAGCCGTAAATGTATGGAAGATGAGAGTATCATATTAAAAATTAAAATTTTTGAAATTAAATGTAAATTAAAATAAAATCTTCTAATTCTCGAGCTAGTTTATGAATTGAACTTTTGAGCCTTTAACTTGATATTGAAATCCGATTTCAATTTAATCTTAGAATCCAATGATTCTAAGTATGTGAGAATGTGTGTGGAAGTTTATTTTATTTTATTTTTCATTTTTTATTAGGTAAATAGTGGCATTGGGGTATCTAAGACATTATACTAAACTACAGAATCTACCAAGTGATCCACGTATAAACGGAACCACCAATACTTTGTACTGACCAAAGACCTTCTCTTGTAGGCTGTAGCTAAAATCGACATCCCCGCTGTCCTTGACAAGTCTGAACAACAGGCCTTCCAGTGGGGTCGAGGCATCGTTTCTGAAGCTGTATTCATATTCGGCTTTGAATGAGAATGCGTTCAAAGCTTATCTAAACGGAATCCGGTCCAAAGCATATTTGAACGGCAGCGAATAATCTAGCATGAAAGCAGCTTCCAGGAAGAAATTTCGTTTCCACTTTTACATGATAAAAACGTGGTGTTTGGTATCGAATGAATAAGCAACTAAATAATGCTTACTTGAACGGCCCTTCCTCGTCTAACGGTAATGAATAATGTAGCATCAAGCAGCTTCCAGGAAGAAACTTTCTTTCCTATTTTACATTATAAAGCCACGGTGGTTGATTAGGATGAACAATCTACATAAAAGAAACCCAATCCCACGGTAGCCGGAACAGATGACCTGGTTCTCCACAGTTGTCACTCTCGCTGCAACCTAGGCTTCAAACAAACATTTTTTCTTCCCCCGAAGCCATTGAAAGAGGGTAATATGCGGCTTTAAAGACATATCCCATTGAACAATTAAAGCAGGAAATTTCAGTCTTGTCTCCTCGATATTTGCAATTTAGAGTTGTAGAAAATTCTAACCTCGTTATCAAATCATATCTCATTAGGGTTTAAAGGGATGACATAATTGGTAGGTAATTTGCGGCCAAAATGTTGATGGTGTCATTCGAGACACAAGCAACGCTGACATATGAATCTAGAAAGCTCCGTACTCCTCTGCACTTCTCTCCGGCCACCGAAGTAGAGACAACATTATATATACTAGTTTACAAACTTTAAATATATAACTGCACAAAGAATTTTTCTTTACTCCCCTTGCATTTATCTCGCCCTATTTATAAGAAACCTCATTGACCTTGTAAGTCAGTTTGATCACCTTTTTCAGTCAACCTTCCACACCGGCCCCTAAAAGTCTCATAAATCAGTTTGACGTCCTTTGTTTGAGAGATGAATGGAGCTAAGTTAGGGTCAACGGATTTCTTTCGGTATTCAATTATGGTAGAGTGACAATGGTCCTAAAGCTCAGCTCGTGCGTTGGCCCTTTTTGGCCGTGGAAAACTCCCATCGCACGAGCCAAATTTCTTCTTGGCTATCAATGTGTTTGACTTGCGAGTTCCAAATGTCTTGAAGCATTCTTGAGTTTCTCTTTTCAAAAGGGATTCCAAGCACATTGACAAAATTGTTATAAATAAAATTTTCCAAGATACTGTAACTATTTTTTCAAAAAAAAAAAAAAATTGTTTGGCTCAATAAAATGCTTGACAAAATCTGCAACCTAATAAATGTTGAACTGAGAAAATCATTATGATATAAAATTTATTTCCTTTTTTTTAAAGAATATACGAAAATAAATTTAAGCAATATAAAACATATATTATCTTCAACACATTGTCTCATTTTGGATTTATAAAATACTTTGTCCTCATCATTCATAACCACACAGCCTAGGTTGGCAGTAATTGGCTCTGCACATCACTTTTTCTATTATCATTCACCCACGCCCCCGGCCTTTTTTTGCCTGTTCAGTTTTCCTTGGAAAAATATATTGCATTCAAGCTTGGAAATCTTCTTTATCAGAAAAAAGTACTTTACTCTTGAGTAGATCGTTTCAGCAGCAATAGGGTTTTTAACATGTTTAAAAGTCTAGGTTTAGAAAGTGACACCCAGTCATAAAACTACAATCCATGATGTTTTGTAAGGAGATATATACCCTAGCATAAACCCTACAATCCACATTAATACAAAGGGGTGTTAAGAAAAATATGACATAAGTTTCACACTATTCAAATCCTTTTATAGAGAATAAAAACTCTCTTATCAATTTTATAAAACTCCCACCAAATTTTGCCTAATGGCTTAAACTAAATAATAGCTATCTATTCCAAAATATGCTCAGATAAGTTAGAATTGTGATTAAGAGGATTTGAATTCAGCATATTTATTTTGTAAAATCTTTCACATAAACCTTTCTTACTATTTCAACTATATTGACTAGATAAAAAAGATATACTTTTATAATGCAAAAATGGGTCTTTTGGAGTTTGCTTTTTATTCTCCTTTAATTAGAGCATTATCAATCCTACTCACACCCTTTGCTTGGTTAAACTAATATGTCATAGTTAAGGAGATTTTAAAAGTTCAAAATTAAATAACTAAGTAAGATTAATTAAAAAAATTGGATCTGATAGATAATTCTTGAAATTGTCTACTTTTAAGTAATTTATTTACTTGGGAGAGGTAATTCATTTGTAGAGTCTCATCTTGGCTGTAATATACATATTTGCATGTCTAGTTGGACGAATTTGGACTAACTAGTTCAGGATGTGACCTTATGGATAAAGTAATCATCTTTGTTTTGGAAACACACCTAACACACAACACCTTTAGGTAGGCCATGAGATCACTACAATTAATTTATTGATTCTTTTACACTCTTTATTTGCAAAAAAATAAAATAAAATAAATAATGAGTTAGGTAAACTCCCCATACAATAAAATTAGTTTGTATATTTTTCAATTAATGATGATAGAATTCTCTAGTATCTATTTCTATATTTGTAGTCATAATGAAAATATTAAAAATTAAAGCATTTTATGGAATCTTATACACCTTTTTTTTTTTTCTTTCCTTGTAGTATTGCAAATGATCGAAACGGTAAGTTTATCAAAAGATCAACCCTGAAAACTTGCAAAACTCAACCAAACTATTTTAAGAGTGTACTCTATAGGTACACAATATTAAAATAAGGAAACGTATTAAATACTAAGTATTTGATTATAGCACCCAAAAGGTCACATCCTAATTGAACATGAGAAGAAAAAAAAATTACTATGTTGTTCTCTTTAAAGGATTATATCTTGAGAGAACTCTCAATTTCTATTCATCTAAAAGTTTCCTACAAGAGGAAGGATGTCTCCTTCAAATCCAATTCTGTTGACTCAAGAAGTTATTATGACAAACTAATCATATAATCGAATTAAATTAGCTAAATCCTAGCTAACTAAAGGTTGGTGCATAATATAGTAAAGTGTTTGTTCTTAGAATCCGATTCCTTTAGGTGGTCCGAAATGCCATCGAAAGCTAACCAAATCCAACCCATAAACAGCTATTAAAACTCAGTTTAGTTCTATATTTATATGCTTTATAGCTGTCCAAAGCATGCGTCTCTTTCGCGTAGTCACGTTCTATAACATGCTTTTGAGTAAAAAAAAAAAAAACCATCCAAAATTCCACTTTTTCATATGAATGTATCAATGTCTTATATTGCCCAACTATACATCCGTATCAGATAAACTTATTTAATATGTATTTTTTAACATGTACTACAAGAACATAAGCAATGCATATGTGTAGATGTATACAAGAACAGAAGTTTATCCCCTTGAATCGTTGTCTATCCTTGACGGTTTAAGTTTTTCAATAATATATCTATTCAAGGGGATGAACAATGTGAAGTGTGTTCCAAATTATCTGATAAACTTCTTTAATATGTACTTTTTAACATATACTACAAGAACATAAGCAATGCATATGTGCAGTTCACATAGCAAAATCAAACAATAAAAGCAGAGTAATTCAAGTGAAACCCACAAACATGTACAGATAGTAAGTCGATATTATTGAAAAACTTAAAACCGTCAAGGATAGACTACGAAAGTAGATCAAGTATTTGACAAACAGATTGGGAATATGAATCGCCTACGCGATATTGAGAATCAAACTCCACCGATTCTTGCTGCATTTTCTCATCAAATGCAGGCATCCAAGAGGCAGCAACAGCACAAAGAAGCCAAACTGCGTGCAAATTAACAGCCAAACAGGAATTCAACCACTTATTAGTACTGGAAAGTACCTCTATCAATGCAAAATTAACAACCAAGATTAATTATGAGTTAATAAATGCACCCAAATACCCAAAACGGTGTATTTTTGTGGCAACTAGGAGAAAACGTGGCGATCTAGCCATAGCCGTATGAACCATGAGCAACCACCAGGGTTTTCCGAACTGTCCCTGCCTAGTTGTGAACTAGCAGAATCACGTCCCTACGGCTTTGCTGAAATGCTACGCATGGCCTGAAGTGCTTCTGCGAAAAGATAGTTAGTACTATGTCGGACTTTACTTTCTGAATGTGTTCCACATTAGTGTTTCGTATTACATTGATATTCCTGGCATATCGAATAGATGTTTGGCTCAAATTTGGGTAGAGTGAAATAGAAACTCCTTTGGTTACGAAACATACTCAAAAAAGACTAAAATTGAATAAAAGTTAAGTTGTATTAATTTATATTCAACGGTATTTTTATATTATGTTAGGAAAAAAGTAAGCTTGGTAATCGAAGCAACAATCTCAAACAAATGAGACTTTGCAAAACCTATATTCAAGTTGTTATATTATATAATTAATATATTGATCTGTTTTATTTTTTATGAGTGAAAGTATTTTCATTTCTCAAAAATAAATTAAAACTAATATCTTTAACATCATTTTATAAGTTAGATTACAACTAAAGTATCTATTTGCTAGAATGATTCTGGTGACTTTTATTTTCTTTAATAATGAAACGAATTGGAATTAGATATATGAATCAAATTGCAAAAACACTGGTTTATAAAGTTAAAAGTGCTGTTGCCTCTTCTAAGTAGGTTTAAAAATAAAAAGTGAACTTTCTAGTATAATATTAAAATCAAAATCCCAAATCAGATATTGGTGCTAGAATTTAAGCTTATTTAAGGATTTTATCTATTAAAAAAAGACTCTTATATTACATATACTTTTACATACAAATCACATTGGATTCAAAATTGCATGAGGTGAAATAAAATCAACTTATATATAAAATCATGTTAAAAAATTAAATATAAAACATAAAAGCTAACTCAATAATTAGTTAGTCTTTCTTTCATTTAAGTTTCATTTTTATTATAAGAATTATATTCTTCACATAATTTGAACTAACTTGTCCGGTTGGACAAGCGGAATTAAAATTTGGGTACCAAACGCCAATTCAGCCTCACACAAGAGTTTCTATGATGGTGCGTCGGGATGCTCAACTAAGTAGTCAATTTGGTGATCAGATAACTTTATAGGATTCTATTTGGCTGTTCAGTAGGACATATTCCAAACTGTCCCTTTCTAGTTGCGAATATAATGTTTAGCGTTAGCTTCTTGGTGGAACCAATTCATCAAAATAACAAGAGGTGCTAGTTCAAAATGCCAATTTCTGGATACCCCAAGATATTTATAAAATATCTTCTACAAAATTTTTGTATAAATATAATATAATATAATATTGTATTTAATATACTCATCTAATATAAGCTAGGGTATAACTTGATTGTATGATATGAATGCTTATAATCACATTATTTCTTCATATGTCATTTTTGTTAATTTTCAGATTTGTTTTCCCCCGAAAAATTGTTGCATGTTAAACACGTTAACAAGCCACTGGATACGAGCTTCCAAGTTTGCGACTCGTATCATATTAGTGACACATTAGTATTAAGCAACCACAATAATGGGTCTTAATTACGTATTGGTGCTCTTGTAACTTCTCATTTCTTGTCAACGATCATCTATGTCTGCCAAATATCTCTATATCATTCTCCACCTTCGAACTATCTTTCTTTCTGTGTATTCTATTTTTTTTCACATATTTTTTCTTATTAACATTTTTTATTTTACATTTTCTCCCAATAAATTGCAGCATGTAAAACATGCTAACCAACTATAAGATGCGAGCTTCTAAGTTTGTTGCCTGTGTCATGTGAGTTCATATGAACATAGCATTTCAACTTCTTGTTTTTTTTCCGATAGACAACTCAGTAGTATCTTTAAGTCCACACTAATTCACTATAATATGGTATTCGAGTTAATCATCTTATATAAGCAATGGTAAAACTTGATTGTGTGGTCTAGATATTTATAACTACGTTGTTTCTTCACAAATCATTTTTGTTAATTTTCAGATGTTGTGTTTTTACCAACAAACTAGTGCATGTTGAACACATTTACTAGCCACACGATGCGAGCTTCGAAGTTTGTTACTTGTGTATTAATATATTGTATCTTAATGCGATTGCACTCCCTTACCTTCTCATTTCTTGTTCGTGGTCATCCATGTTTGCAAAATTTCTCTTTATCATTCCCTTCATATTATCTTTCTTTCTGTGTATTCTATTTTTAGATGTTGCATGTTAGTTGTTATTAATCTTTTGGATGTTGCATTTTCACCCAGTAAGTTGCTAAATGTAAAACATATTAACCTAGATGAAGATGTGAACTTCTAAATTGGTAACTTGTGTCACATCAACATAACTTTTCAACGACTTGTGTTTGTTCAGTCAACAACTCAATAGTACCTTTAGTTACACCTAAAAGCAATAAGGTATTTAATTTGCTTTTCTTATATAAGCAAGCCTACAACTTGGATTGTGTAATCTAGATATTTATAACTACGTCGTTTTTTCACACGTCATTTTTGTTAAGTTTTGTTTGTTATGTTTTCACCCAACAAACTGCTACGTGTTAAATACATTAACCTACCACAAAATGTGAGCTACCAAATTTGCTATTCTTGTCATATAAGTGACACATTAATATTAGAAGCTAATCAAGAATGGTACCTTGAAACATTTTATTAATCATACTTAATGTAAATACAAATGGTAGTGCATAAAATTATCCTTTGGAAAAGAAAACTAAAAGACCTACAAATCAAGTTCTAGAGCGTGCATGTGTTGAAAATGGAAATACAAAGGACTGCATATGGGTGTAATCCTATAGTGGCCTATAGATCCCTAAATCAAGCTGATGGTTTCTATAATTATGTGCACATTAACTAGCCATAATTTGCAACCTTCCAAATCTGGTTCTCGTGTTAGCATTAAATTTTCAACAACTCATGTTTGTACAATGAGAAACTCATATGTTAAGTACACTTTAACACGATGCAATACTGTATTAATTAATGTTGTAACCAACTTTGGTACTCATGTTAGCATTGGGTTTTCAATAAACTCATGTTTGTCCAATGAACAACTTATATTTTAGTTAAAAAGTACTTAGCTTAGTTGGGAATAAACACTATTTGAAATTTTTTGGTCCCAAATTTTATACCAAGTACATGTGTGGGTGTGTGTTTAATTTTTTTAAGACAAAAACAACTCATATTTTAATTACACTTTAACACAGTACAACATACTATTTAATTTACTCATGAACCATCCTTTTTTGGTTTGTAACACTGGGCTGATTGTTACTATTAGTAGGCCCAACCCATTTAATTTATTCTTGATGTAATTAAGTGCAAAGACGTTGACTTTTTTAGTCAAGTAAGAATAGTATCACTACCATGGCCCATTTCCACGCGTCTTGTCCTCAATGTTTCTTCATGATCGTTTGATTTCGTGGGTTTTTAGAGAACTTCAACAAACTTATCTTGATTTTATAGATAAGATGGGCCAATCACTTTCTTCTGCCTTTAAAAGTCCTTGAAAACTCTTTAATGTCCCCAAGTCTTAACCAAGATTGTGGCAAACAGAAGAAAGAAAGAGAAAAACAAGACCTTACATGGCTTCATTCATGTCGATAATTCAAAGGAAGGGTTTCTATTGAAGGAATGGTAAAAGATCTCAATCTTAACTAAATAATATTATTTTATCAAAATAAGCAATTGATATTAAAGGAATTACACATAATTTCAATCCAAACGAAATATGAATACTTGGAAAATAGGAAACTCAGAACAAAAGCACTAATACAACTTCAAAAGTGAACAAGTTAACAAAGATTAATCATCATAAAAAGACTTTAGATGCTTACACACTTCACCAACTACAAGAATCTACAACCATTTTGGGGTCAAGAGAGTTTCTATTGTTAGAAAATATGGCCTTAAAAGAGGCTTTTTTACAAGATCAAAATACTAATCATGGAGAAAATGAAATGGGTTTCATAAAATATGCAAAATAGGTCCAAAAACATATTATTATTCGTTGTTTCTTGAGCTATAAATTGAAACTAAGTCTTCTCCTCTATTCTCTTCCAATACTGGCTTGATGAGATAGTCTAAAACTACTATGTGAAAACTAGGAAGAAGGCAACAAAATAGTAACCATGTAAAAGCTCTCTATCTCTACCCATGTGAACAATCACAATTATTTTTATATGAGCACCGTGTCTTTTGTAAGTGTGCTCAGTGTTTTATGGGAGAGAAGAGTATAGTGGGTGACATGACAAAAATACCCTGAAGGGCATTTTCCCATAGCCAAACATAATAAAAGTAGTCAACATTGTTGTCTCCAAATTTCTTCTATAACAAGGTATGGTGTATACAAATGGAGAGTTAGAAAGGGGACTTAGCCAATCAGTAAAATGTTTATACAAATAGTTTCTCTTATCAAAGTCTATAAGATGGACAAAAGGCTTACACTTGCTAGTACCATATATGCAATAAGAGGAATATGTGTACGACATGTGTACAATTGAAACAAGCCAACATAATTACATTGCATGCCACGATAGGGAATATTAGTTTATATATCATTGATATAAGCCCACATTATATAGGCTCATACAACAAGCTAACAATCTCTCACTTAAGCTATAACAATGATCATAAAAATAAATAATACTACTAGTAGATTTTATATATTTTAAAATAATTTAAAAAATCATAATTTTGTATTGGTCTAAAAAGTCCATAAACATCTTTTATTGTCGATCTCTTCATATAAAGCTTTAAACACATGGATAATAGCAGTAACTATGCCATTTAAAGACATAGCTCCTACCATAGTCACAATAGCTCTCCAATCTACAAACATAGATCAAATATGGTAGTATAATGGATGAGTAACACCATAAAAGGAAATGCGGTGTTACCTTCCTTATTAATCCCATTCTCCTAATGACTAGCGTCACCAACAAAACTATCATAGGGGAATATCACTTCAAATGACAAACATCATCGACAAACCGTCCTAGGAGGACATCCCTAAGGTAACAAGACATCATCGACAAACCATCCTAAGAGAATATAAAATGTATTGTATAAAATACTTAAGTATATATATTTGTATCCTACAAGACATTACAATATGGCCAATAATAATGTGCCCCGGCCAAATGCTTAAGGTTGCACATTCCTTAAGACTTTATAACATGTCTTAAACAAACACGTACATATCTCACAAGCTTGTGAAAAAGAGATAATAGACAAGTAACTAGGATGTATATACATCAATCAAATTTTACATAATAGTAAGCAAAATAGATGTTGTAATAGTACATAACAGTAAGATGAGTGAAAACTCCTACTGAACAAAAACATCTAATAAAGAGCAATAGCTTCCATTGAGCAATAGCATCAAACAAAGAGCAAAAGCTCCCACTAAGCAAATGAATCAAATAAAGAATTAGGGCCCATTCTCTTAACATGCTTTTGTAACACAAAAGGGCTTAACCTTTTAATATGTGGTTCAACTAACATGACACCTATTACAATGTGCTTCACTACAAAACTGTCACCATTACTTACTTTCTCTTTAACAATCAAAACTATTAAATAATAAAAATGCTCTTTTCTTTCAAAGTAGATACATTAAAAGACCTCCCACTAAACAACAACATCCAATGTTGTCGTCAAGCTCATACAAATGACATGTGAATCAAGAATAAAGGGTAATGACCCTAACAATAGGACAAACAATCATGATAGCTGTAAGAACATAAGGGTAAAAACCCTAACAGTGGGATAAACAACCACAACAACTATGAAAACATAAGGGTAAAAACCCTAAAATTTGTATGAATAGTTTATATAATGTCACCTATCTTAGCCTTTCAATAATGGTTAAGAATTAAAAATTCACTTGCGCTTAGACCTTGTGATACAACTATTATTGTCAACAAATGATATAATAATTTTAATGTCATAACATAATTAAGCAAGACTAGCACTCAAAACAAACTCTATCAATTTTCTTATGAGTCCAATAACTATATAAGTTTGTGAATTCCTTTACAAGGTTCATCAATCAAATTAGTCAAGTAGCTACCGTATTGCATGCTACAATATTGACAACAATGATATCATAACATAGTCCTTACTTTTATCAAAAGATACAAAATCCTCATCATCCATGCAGTTCACAAATATAAGACTATGTCTTATTGGTTGCAAGCCAACATACTTACATGTGTATAGGTCAACTATCAAACCTTATATCAATTCAAAGATCCCAAAATATTATGATAACATCTCAATGGTTGAAACTAAGGTTTGACTAATGTATGCCAAAACACTTTACTCCAAAAGCAACATCTACCTTGTGCAGCATACATATAAATGGAGCTTTCAAGTACACTATTTAATGACATTTTCATACAATATCATTTTCCCAACTCAACTTCAAGGCACTATAACAAGTTTGGTTTTACCCATAAGGATCAAAATATTTCTAGGTTTATAACCTTAAATACCAAACATTTTCTAGAATATGATCATTATATGCCTTTATGAGAAAGAATCAACCATTGGCAATAATAATACTATTGAATCTTAATGCCTAAGCCAAAAGTCACTACAACAAATATTAGCATTCAAGCAATATTGGTGACTAACAAAACATCTTAAAACATGTCCCATACATCTTTACTATGGTGATGCACCTCATCAAATTCTATACATTGATTACTTTAGCAACTAATAAGTCACCTTAAGGAGCAACATTTAAAACTACTTATAAGCTAAATATTATCCTCATAGAGAATCAAGAAAAATTCAATATGCTCCCACTAATCTTTGTAAATCAACATATATAATATGATTTATCACAATTACAACAAAGCTGTCTAAAGTTATAAAACGAAAAAACTTCAATTGCCAAAGTTAGGGAGCTTACTCAAAACCATAAATAAGTTCAATAAATGTATATATAATTAAGTTTGCATCAAATGCCTTAAAACACTTAGGTTGCACCATATAAATATCCATATATAGAGTTTCATTCAGAAAGGCAACTTGACAGCTAACTAACATGACAACATATTAAAACAAGTGACCATATAATGAGCTTTTCAGCTACCAACCAAACAAGACCTTTCAAAATTTCTTATGAAAACTCTTGGTTTTATACATACATTCACAAACAACAATTTTGCAACCTTAAGGCAATACAATAAGCTTCAAATCCCAGTATGTTACATATAAGCATAGATAATACATATGCTAGAAACATCACTTACATAAGCAATTAGATTAATAACAATTTTACTATTAAGTTCTCCCAAAAGACCAAGTAGTATAAATAGAAGCCAGTCACCTTTCTTTGGTAAAACCTCTAAGTTAAGCCACCAAACCCCTAAATAGAGCTTTTATAAATGGATCCAGAACCAATGGAACCTCAGCCAAGGTTGTTTCATCAAATGCTTCATATATTCTAACTTGTCTAAATTATGGCTCTTTTAGCTCTAACTCAATATGTGTAAGGGTCAAACAAATGGCATAGTCATATAAACTTTATTATTATTTCAAATAGTCGGAGAACAATTACATTTCTCTGTCACATGATGTTCCAGATACTTTGTTATCTATAATTGCAAAACTCTAGCACCTCTTAAATGATCTATGCAAGACATAAGACATTGAGCAAATCTATAGTTTGCTTTACCTGAATATGGATCATTCAATTTCACTTCCATAAGACATCCCAAAACATATTACATGGTCCATACATCTCATCATGTTTATGAAAGTCTAGTAGCACATATTAACTACACCATGATGCTTACAATTCCTAGACATGGCAAATTTGTCAACTATCTCAAAATCTCTACTCTAGTCACATAAGCCTTTAAAATATTTAGAATTGTCATTCTATCATAATATTCTCCACATTGACCAAATTCCATAACATTGATCTTTTCTCTTCTCTATTTCTCAAAATCAACCTTAAAGTCTCCGAACATCTTATAGGATTCAAACATTTTCCTAAACTAATCATAAATCACCATAGTGAGAAAATGAATTGTGACTCTATAAAATAAAATTTCAGAACAATAACATCATGTTTGGCCATTAAAATCAATATATAACCTCAATAGGATAGAACTATGGACCACAACTTTCTTTTCATCTTGGCCATTATATCTCCACAATATTCCACATGCAATTCTCTAGATCATCATCAATGTTCCACATAGAATTCTCTAAGTCATAAATATCATGGAAGACCAAAAACAATCTATGTAAACCACAAAATGTGGTGTAGAAACTAATATCATTTGAGATGGAATACATATCATCTCAAAACATCAACCACATATGTTCATGCCTAAACCAAATTTCCTTAGAGAAATTGTACATAGAAGGTCTAGTCTAAGGTCATCCCAAAATTGTCTCCAAAATAGGATAACATATTTAATAAACACTACATAGCTCTCACATTATATTTAATCAAAAGGCTTATAGTAAGTTGGCCTTCCTTTACATTTGAATCCCTAATAATAAAAATATCATGTTACAAGACCATCTAGCTACCAAGGATCAAATGGGCTTCCAATAAATTGGATTCACAAACTAATATCAAGACCGTTCCTTTTATCAACATTGGAGTTAAGTCTAACAATAAACCATCCCATCAAACATGATCATCAATAACTCCACAATTACCAAGTCTTAAGTGAAAATCTTTGCATAAATCATTATTACAATATATAATGGGGTATACCTTAGTGTCATCATATCCAATAATTCCTCAATAGTGCACTTAATAGAGAAATCACATATAAGATGATCCTAAGTTGATCTTTAATAGGGAGTAAACTAATGTGACTACATTTCAATAATATCCTTCATGAAGCAACTAAATATTCTCACTGACATAACTAGTGAGATCTATTGGCCAATCATCAACTAAGGCATAGTTATTATCTAACTCTTCCATAAAATACATTATAGATGGCATAAAAGGTGACCAATAAGCCAATCGAAACCATTAGCACAATATGGATAAAATGAAGAAAGCTCACAAGCATTGTCATACAAACACTTGTGGATAAAAAGTATGACATGCTACTAAAAACTCTCAACACAACAATAGCAATGAGTTGACATAAATGGTGACAAAGAAATAAATGGCAACTATTAACACAATGTGAATAAATTAAAGAGAGCTTACAAGCATTGATGATGATCCACGTGCTTTTATTTTAAGAATGGATGATGCAGCCTTAAATGTTAGTATATGTTGACTTGACGAAGGATAATTGCTTAAGTCTTTTCTTTTCATATTTTTAACCTGATAAATGGTGATATGGGCGAATCTAAGGCCTCCTAAACGACATAAGCTGCCAACTAATTCACATGCCTGTCAACGAGTCTTCTCTTTCCATTCCTAAACGGAACCACCTATACTCTGTACCGGCCAAAGACCTTGGCATACGGGCGGTATCCAACCTAATCAACGTCCTTACTGTCCCTGACTGACTTGAAGTCTGAACAACCGACCTTCCAGTATGATTGAAGGATTGTTGCTGAAGTTATATTCATATTCAGCTTTGAGTGGGAATCTGTTCAAAGCTTACTTAAACGAATTCCTTATCAAAGCTTATTTGAAGGGCAGTGAATAATCTAGCATCAAAGTAGCTTCCAGGAAGAAATTTCCTTTCTACTTTTACATTCAAAATTAACTTACAAAAGAGAAAAAAACACCAGCGTACTAAAGAAAAAAAAAAAACTAATTCTTTCATTCATAACATGGGAGATCTTAATAGAAATAAGCCTAAGATTGATTTGACTACTTAGCAAAAGGATATAAAAGTTCATGAAATACATTAGTACCAACTTGCATGTCATGTAAGTCATACATAAAGATCTTAAAATGTCAATATCAAATATGAAAAAAAAAAAATCAATGGGAAGATGAAATAACCCAGTGGTGTACAAATTCCAAAAATCAAGAATTTCCTAACACAGTTCTAGATGGAGCAATTCAGTTAGTGTTCTAATTTCTTTATCACTTAACAATTATAAACATTATACGAGCTGTACGACGGCGTATACTCCTAACAGATCGACGTGGCGCATGGGCCCTTTTGTAAGCCCAAGGAATAATTAGACCGGCAAATTTTTCTCTTACCAATGATTATGGTTTTTTGGTAAAATAAGAAATGTTGGTGCCGGGGGAATGACAGGTGTCGAGACTGTAAATCACGTGGCCCGTTGACTACTGTTGGGTCGTGTGAAACGCTGGGGAAGCAGTTAAATTAATGTCTTACAATAGGTATGGTTTTTGGGTAAAATAAAAAAGTTTGGTTCCGTGGTTGGCGATTAACGCGCTTCGAGGCTGTGAATTTGAATGCTGTTCTAAAGTTACGTTTAACTTATATATATCGTCATTATATTGTATAGTTTATTATAACAAAATTATTAACTTAATTCGTTCACTTGTTGACTTTTCCTTTTTCTCTCCACGATCTCCCAAGTCCTCATTTCAAGTCGTTGCAGCATTATCATTTAAAAATGTCATTCATATAATAACAGGACCGCAAAGCAAGTAAATTGCGTCTAAAGTTGGTGCCAATAACCCCGTACAAAAGATTCTGCAACTTCTGTCCTGAACTCAGTCCGCTCGAAATGAACCATCATTTGAGAAATGCTGGTGAGCAAGGAAACATTGATGCCTTGTAGTCTTCCATTGCAAGGGATCCAAAAGCTCTGGATAAAATCGATGAGATTCCGGTTATTGAGACCTCTCTACATATAGCTGCTGCTGCAGGAAAGACCGAATTTGCATTAGAGATTTTGACGTTAAAGTTATCATTTGCGAAAAAGTAAAATCCAGATGGCTTCACCCCCTTACTTTTTGCCATGCGTAACGACCAAACTAATTTGGTGGCAGAGCTTCTGGGCGTTCATAAGGACCTTGTTTTGGCACAAAGAAGTGACGCGCTGAAGCGAGACTGGTCTGTATGTTGCACTCAAAAACGACAGGTTAGATGCCTTTTAGGTCCTGGTCGGATGGCTTTAGCACACCTTTGTTTAGAAATGTGGTACTTTGGCAGCAAAGGTTGCTGAATTGGAAACAGTGTTGCACATTGCATCTATGAAGATTTGTTAAGATATTATCATTTTAGTTTGTGATATTTTTTGTAATATTTTGGTATAATTCCCTATAATTATTTATATTTCTTACTTAGAATAGAACAAAAACTTATAAGTTCAAGTTTTATCATTGTACAAAAATATCACATAGTATAGATTCATTCCACATACTTGTTGGCTTTCCCAATTTTTTCCTTTCTTACATAAGTTAAGCATGAGCTTGAAAAATCTAAAGCAACAAAGCTTTTCTGGCTTGATAAAACAGAAACACAGCACAATAACATGGTAGTTGTTTATAACAAAGACTTGTTGACTGTCCATGCTGCTACATCACCAAGTTAATGGGCCAAAAAAAAAAAAAAAAAACTTTTCTAAGGCTTCAAAACACACTATGAGTCATATTACATCGGTAGGTTTTTGTTAGGATCGCATCCCAATGACAACTACGTTGGTAGGTTTTTGTTTCTGGTGAAAATATATCTCAAGTGAACGTAGATCTTTTTTCGGACCGCATCCCGATTATAACTTCATTGGTAGGTTTTGTTAGGTTTTCGCTATGCTAGCACTGCTCTCCGCTACACTACCACCATAACTAGGCTATCAGCTATACAATTTTATGTTTGTTTTTTCTTGGGCGACTCAGTATTCTGTTTATTTTCTTCCAACTCAAGACAACATACGGTTCTGTTTACAGTCCTAAGTCATTTATTTTCATTATTTTAGGTCCCCGTGCGCTCCTTTTTGACCTGCGGACATAAGAGGACAAACAAATCTTACTCACGTCCTTTTACGGTGATCCACTTGCTTGTATCTTTAAGAACAAGAATGGATGATGCAGCCGTAAATATTAGTATATGTTGACTTGATTTAGGATCATTGCTGAAATCTTTTCTTTTCATTTTTTATTAGGTGATATGGGGGAATCTAAGTGTATAAGTCCAAGAAAGGTGACAAGGGAGTGTCTAAAAGGAAAGTAACGTTAGATGAGATAAATGCAAGGTGAGTAAAGAAAAATTACTTATGGAGTTATGAGAAGTTTGTAAACTAGTGTGCATAATGTTGTCTTCATTTGACCTTGTAAATCGTTTTTGTATTAGTAAGATATATATAAATTGTACTTTTTGTTCTCTTTTAATTGTTATACGGACCACTTGAGCTTCTGCAAGTGATATAGGAATTAATAGAGAGGGGTTAATATTTTGCAAAATTAATATTGAATGGCAGAAACGAGACTATTACTCTATTAAAACAATATCAAGATAGTTCATTATAAGTAACAAGTTGTTGTGAAATTGATCAGTTTATGACTGAGCTTTTTGGTATAAAGGATTTAAAGAGTACTATACTAATAATAATGGCAAACTTTGCAAGTACAATTGGAGGATTGTAGTACAAGATTTCTAAGCAACCTAATAGAAAGAGTGAATTAGGTTTCTTCTAAGTTCTAGATTAACACCACTTTTTGTATAAAATCAAGACTCTTCTTTTCAAACACAAATTTATATTGCATATGTTAAAAACACAACAATTAATGCAGTGATGCAATAATATAAATATCAATCAGTGATGCCTTAAGTAATCAAATTGTTTAACAAGTAAATTTATAATTAATCAGTGTGTACAGTTCAAAGTCAATCCATGCACTTCAACTTGTTGAAACAATTCAACATATATTAGTGTCAATCTATTTGTGCGGTTTTCAAATATCACGCAACTCAATTAAATATTTTACAGCAGATAAATCACAGGCATGGTTTTTTTTTAAGTGATTGCACCAATGGTCCAACCCACCTTCTTTGATAATCCTATCAAGGGGTCTCCTTTCATCCAACAAAGATTACTGCACGTAATTTCTAAGTTTTACAGAGTAGCTCGAACAACCTTTGCAGGATTCCCGCATACAAATAGAAAATAGGCTCAATGAGGATGTTTACAATGAAAAACCCTCAATAATCAGAAATTTAGTTCTAGGGTTTTAAAGTTTAGATCAATCAAATAGAATGAGAGTAATAATAGATATATCTGAACTCAGTGCAGTAATACAAATTAGCGAACAATGGAAGCGCGAACTTCTCACATATCAGAGCAGACGTTCAAATTTTTCATAAAACCGAGCTCTTCTTCGTCTTGCCCCTTTATACCGTTGAGACACATCAGAGCGTCGAACGTTGAAGATTTAATCCTCTGTCAATAGCCGTTGTAGCTCTTTGTTTATAAAGATGGAAATTGACAGGGAGAGAAGGCAACTCGAGTGCTACTTTCTGGAGGCAAACTTGTGGGCAAAGTCGTGAACTTCAGCTTACGAATTTTCCTGGATGGCATCGTTTGAATAAGCTTTTTGCTTTTCAAGCAAAAAAAAAAAAAAATATCCTTGCTCAAAATGGAATTCGACGTCACATCAGAGGATGGAATGAAGAATTAAACTGGATGTATTTATTGCATTTGGACAGAAAGGAATAGAAGAAGATTTCAAAATACATTAGTTGACATTCCAATCTTGTTAGCTAAAATAAGGAAAATTGTACGAGGGAGAGCTTCTCTGCTTTACAATATCAAACCCTCTCAAGGTAATGTATTTTTGAGTGAGATTTAGAGGCTTCCAACCTCTATTTTTGCTTACTCTTAGTTTACTTTTGGAAATTGTTGTAATACTGGGGTATACTCCTGTGCTTTTGTATATTAATTTCATTAATGCAACTTACATTAAAAACCAAAAAAAAAAAAAAAAACTTTTTGCTTTTCCCTTCACTTTTGTATACATGACCGTGCATGACCGCGCATGACCGCGCATGGCCAGCACTTGTTCCTTTAGACAAAAGATGATACAATTACCAGGTGCTTAATGAACTCTCATGAAAAAATTCACATGCTAATTAATTAGTATTGATTTATTAATTAAATCATTATAAAAAATATTAATTCTTATAATCTAACCATCTCTCCTACTTTTGATGATGATGAAAACAATATAATCTAAACATATAAAGTGTGAATGTGTGAGTAAACATTTTCCACATATAAATAAAACCATATAATGTAAACAAACAAAGACAGGTATATGTCTTTGAGTGACACATTAGCATTAAGCAGCTACAATATTATGCCTTTATTATGCACTAACACAGTATAATACAACATTTAATTCTCATCTATCAGCATACTAAAACTTGGGAATGATTAGGATGTTTATGCCTCATTGTTTCTTCACATGTCATTTTTATTAATTTTTTGAATATCATGTTTTTATCCAACAAATGCTACACGTAAAACACATTAACCAGGCACAAAATGAGAGCTTTCAAATTTGGTACTCATGTCATGTAGGCTATCATGTCAGTACTTTTCAACTACTGATGTTTGTCCAATGAACAGCTAATATTTTAATTACACTTTCTAACACAATACAAATACAATAGTAAATTTAATCACATCATCTAGGTTGGCTAAAACTTGAGGTTTAATTTTTGATAGTTACGTAAACTATCCTAAATCATAGTCATTTATTGTGGATGCAAAAATTAATGACATTGTTTAATTTGTATTGAAAATAAAAGTTTAAGTTTGAATCTAAGTTAGGATTTATAAAGAGTCCATTACATTAATAGCCTTTAATACTTAAGAAATCCTTACTATTGGAATGTCATGCCTTTTAATACAGATACATTGATACTTACTAATGAGGAGTATTTAAATTTAAGTGCTCATATGACTCTCAGTATACAACTTAGGAAAGAAAATAATGTAGAATTTTGATAAATTCTAAGATCCATAAATTTTTAACTCATATTAAGGATAAGCCAAACAATTTTGAATACAAGCTAACAAATATATTTAATTTTTGTTAAAAATTCCGTACGAGGATGTTTATGTTGAACTTGCCTTCTATTGGTTGGTCCAATAAATGCTTAATAAATTCTACAACCTAATAAAATGTTGAAACGAAAAAAAATTAAAAAGCTTATTTCCTTTTTCAATTTGGCTTGTAAAAGGAGAAAAAATTATCTTGTTTTTGAAATAAGATACCAAGACAAAATTAAGCAATGTGAAACAAAATACTTTACATGAAAATCTGTATTTGCATGAAAAGAATGATTCACTTGAACTTATATTTTAATATTATAAAAAAAATATTCTGAAACGACATTAAGTTCCAATAATCCTCCAAATGACTACAATTTTTCATCATTGACAAATTACCATTTTCATTAAGTCTTGAACAATAACACTTAAAGGTTATATTTCTCAAAACCAAGATGTAATTTTGTAAGAGACCTTTCAATTTCTTTTGCAAAGCGTGGACCCAGAAGTTGTTTTCATCATCCAGAATCACATCAAGTTTTCTACATCCTGAAACCAGTTATCTCCTTTGCCATGCAAATAAAGTTCCAGGATGCTAGGATGTAACTCCAACACTCCCACGCTTATTTTGCCTGTTCAATTTTTTTATCTTGAAAAAGGCACTGCATTTAAGCTAGGGAATCTTCTCTATAAGGAAAAAAAAAATTATTTTACTTTTGTATAGATTTTTTTAGCAACAATAGGTTTTCTTAACATGATTGAAAGGACTAGGTTTAGAAAGTGACACCTAGGTACAAACCTGTAGCCCAAGATATTTTGTGAGGAAATGTATGCCCTAACATAAAACCTGCAATACAAAGTTGGCTACATGTCTTAACTAGCCACAAGACGAGAATTTCCAAATTTGCCAGTCATGTCCTAGGAGTAAGGCGTTGGTATTGAGCAAACAGAATTGTGCGTCTTAATTACGCACTCATACTCCCCATTTTTTCATGAAGAATACTCCCTTTTCTCATTTCTCGTCAGTCGTCATCCATGTTGACGAAAAATCTGTGTACCATTCCTTTCTTTCCGCGTCTTCGTTTGTTTACATGTCTATTCTTACTAACTTTTTGATGTTGGATTTTTCCCAATAGTGTGGTGGGGTTCGGTATGAAACACTATTAACTGGGAACCTTCTGGAATGAGAAGGTGTGGAATTTTCTAGGATTTTAGGTGTGACTCCAACAATCCCACGTTTATTTATTTATTTATTTATTTGGTACTCACTGGGCCAGGGGAGTACCCCACGTTTTCTTTGCCTGTTCAGATTTTTTATCTTGAAAAAGGCACTGCATTTAACCTTGGGAATCTTCTTAACACGGTTTAAAAGCCTAGGTTTAGAAAGAGCACAAGGGTGCAAAACCGCACCTGATGATACTTTGTGAGGAGAATATATACCCTAACATAAAACCTGCAATCCAAGTTGACTACAAGTCTTAACTAGCCTCTAGACGAGAGTTTCCAAATTTGCTACTCATCTCCTAGGAGTAACACAAACACGTTAGTATTAAGCAAACATAATAATGTGTCTTAATTACGCTCTCGTACACCCTATCTTCTCATTTCTTGTCGAGCATCATCCATGTCTACGAAATATCTGCGAACCATTCCTTTGTTTCCGTGTATTCTTTTATTCCTTCCTTTCTTTCCGTGTATTCTTTTCTTCACGTCTATTCTTATTAACTTTCTGGATGTTGCATTTATACCCAATAATGTATTGGGGTCTGTATGAAACACTATTAACTCGGAACTTTCGGAAACGAGTAGGTGTGGAATTTTCTGGGAATGAGATCTGGAGGTTTGGTTTCCCTCGAATGATTCCGTTTCCGTTGAATCTGAGAAAGCTTTATAGTTTTTGCTCTACTTGTGTTCGAAAAACAGGATTTCGCAGCAGCATTTAGCTGGAGGGCGAAAGCCCCACCTGGTTGGTGTTTGATTGTGGATTTTGGTTGGTTGTGTTGGACAAATCGTGGCTGAATTTGAGTTAATATTCACTGTTGGTTGATTTGTGGTTAATCTTTGCTCCGCTGTTTTGGGTTTCGTGGGATGTCTTTAGCAAGTTGGTTTTCTATTGATTGTGGGCTGATGATCATTTGCTCAAGCTCCGTTGATTTGTCTATTATGTGGGAAGATCGTGATAGGGAGTGCGGATAGTGGAAGATTCTGTGGAATCGATTAGGGTCTATAAGCGTTGTCAGTGGTTGGTTTTCAAAATTATTGTGGTGGGTTTCTGCAGATTGCCCAGTCGGTAAATTGGGTGCACGGCAGACGTTCGACTTAAGGCTTGAGAGGGATTCTTCTTTGTAAGGTTTAAGCGGGTATTCGTGATGTGCTTGAAAAAAACTGTGAGTGGGCAGAATATGTGACTAACCGAGAGGGAAACAAGTGAGTGTTGTGTCAATTAAAAAAGAAAAATAGAAATAAATAATAAAAATAAAATACATAAATCTTAGGTTGGGTTCAGATTGGGGTTTATTAACTAACAGCCCATCACTAAGTCTCAGGCCCAGCCAGGTACCGAACTTGTAGGCAGCTGCACTAACAATCAGGATTTAAATGGATTTGTTGACTGAATGGCATCACCTTAAGCATTTAGCTTATCAACCATGGCTTGACAATCGCCAGATGGTCATTATACAATGATGTTTCTATTTTCCATTGTTTTCCAGGTGGTTAAAAAATTATACTAACCTTTCTCTCATTGGGAAGGTAACTGGAGGATTCTAGCCATATAAGGGAGTTAATTACTTTTCTAATTAAAGTCAGTCATTTGAAATGGAACCCAAGTTTAGTAATAAAGCAAACTCAGCCTAACCTGGTTCCCCTATGTACCCAATGTTTGTGGGGACAGGATCATCGTGGTTTAGGCGGGGGAGAATGTCCTAGATCAACACCAAGTGCCCCTCGGTAGGCAGTGGGGCAGGCTGCCAATGCCAAGCATCATGGGTAAGCATAGGGTAGTGTATGCCTCCCCACCATCGGGAAGATGATTGGAGATCTTGGCAATATAAGCAAGCTAGTTATTCTTATTGAAGTCGGTCTTTTGAGGTAGGACATACGCCCATGACACTAAATATATAAGGATTACAATACTTTATGAACATTAAGAAACTTGCTTCCACGAAATCACTCGCGCTAAAAAGCTAAGGGCTTGTTTGTGTTGCATTTTTGAAAATAATTTTCAAGTTGCAAAACCTTGAAATCGGGTGGGTGCTACACATTAAAAGTTCGTTTGAGGTTGGTTTGTAAAAGCCAGTTTTCCAAAATAGAAAACTTGTTTTTAAAAAAGGAACTTTGATCTTCAGGCTGTTCTAATAAAAAACTAGCTTATAAGTTGAAAAAATATTTATATTTAAATATAAGAAAAAAATTGTATTTTGTAATATTAGATTTTCTTCTTCAACATTCCTTTGTACTAAGTATATTTTCAAGTCTAAAGTTAAATGGGGGTAGAATAGACCTCTAATACACAAAATACTATTGAACCCATAGTTGAATGAGCAAAATAGATTATTTTGGGCTATGATACAATATGAATATGCTTAAAATTCAACCATAAGGTTAATTCATGAGTTGGAGGAAATAAATTTATATTTAAACATTATCTAATTTTTTTTATATTTATAATATGAGACTTTTGTCCTTAATGTTTTCTTTCCCATTAAATATAGTTGAAGGATTCAAAGTTAAACTAGAGTCAAAGTAGATTAATATGACCATGCCATTTAAAAAGATTTTGTAGATTCGGAGAATCAACCCTTTAGTAGAGATAGTTGAATCATTAATTTCTTACGTATTGCAAACAGGATTGTAAGGCGATTTCGTAACTTTGGAGAACCAACCCTTCAGGGAGAGGGGAAGTTAAATCATCATCTTTAATATGGAGGCCTGCACAGTCCATGACTTCAGTAGATGACAATAGTCAGCTTGTTCTGAACTGGAATTGGGGGCGTTCTTGAGAGAAACAACTATCATACAGCTCGAAATGGACCAGGATTTGAGGAATGCTGCTGAGCAAGGAAACATTGATGCCTTGTACTCGTCCATTGCAAGGGATCCAAAAGTTCTGGACAAAATCGATGAGATTCCGTTTATTGAGACCCCTCTACATGTAGCTGCTGCTGCAGGAAAGACCGAATTTGCATTGGAGATTATGATGTTAAAGCCGTCATTTGCGAAAAAGCTAGATCCAAATGGCTTAACCCCCCTACTTCTTGCCATGCATAAGAACAAAAACGATCTGGTGGGCGAGCTTTTTGGCATTCATAAGGACCTTGTTTTGGCAAAAGGAAGGGGGGATATGAATCCTTTCCATTATGCAGCTCAAACGGAAAACCTCCATTTGTTGACTACATTTATGAGAGTTTGCCCCAAGTTAATTGAAGTAGTGACGAGTCGAAGCGAGACGGCACTACATATTGCACTCAAAAATGACATGTTAGGTGCTTTTGAGGTCTTGGTCGGATGGCTTCGGCGGGCCTGGTTTAAAAATGCAGCACTCTGGCAACAAAGGTTGCTGAATTGGATGAACGTGGAAGGGAACACCCTGTTACACATTGCATCATCCAAAAATAGAACTCAGGCAAGTTCTTTCTTCTTCTTTTTTCTATTGAAGAAGGGAAATAGAAATAAAAAGAGCCCTCTCGTGAATTATGCATACTTGTGGCAGGTCGTACGCCGCTTATTGGATTGTAAAGTTAGAGTGGACATCAAGAACTCACGTACATTGACAGCCTTGGATATCGCGAACCATGCACAAGGGCCCAACGGAGAAATCAGCGAAATGCTACGTCGTGCCGGAGCTTTAAGGGCATCGGATGCTCAAGAAGATAATTCCATTGCAAATTACTGGAAGTCTCATCTCACAACTAATGAGAAGTTATTCATATGGTTCTTTCGTCAGAGAATGCAAGTTTCAGTCGACATGCGCAATTTGTTGTTGGTGGTTGCTGTACTGCTTGTAACAATCGCTTACCAGGGAACACTCAGCCCCCCTGGAGGATTTTGGCAAGATAATTCCATTCCCGGAGATAATAATCAGTTCAATAGCACGGCTCCGACCGGCAACAGTAATGAAGTCAGCCAAGCCCCACACTTTGCCGGGACAGTAACCATGGCCGGGCACTTTTTCTATCTTCTCTTAGCTTTTAATTCTTTAATGTTATATATATCGCTACTATTAATAATCTTAGTCATTCCTCATGGCCTCACAGGCGGCTTGCTCATCGTATCTGTTGTTCTCCTCTTTCTGTCCTACGGCACCTCTATATGGGTCATAACGCCGTTTTCAAGTTCTTGGTTTTGGTATCTTTTGTCTTTCTCTTCCTTTCTTGTGCTAAACCTTGTCTTGGGTTTGGTTGTCAGTTGGAAGCATCAGTTCGTCTTTTGGTCCTTTGTGGAAATAGAAGAAGGTGCCTGGCCTGCCTTTTTCATAGGATGGTAGTAGAAACTCTCTTAGCCCTACAACAGCTGTAGAGCTCAGCAGTTGGTTAGTCTATACACAACTGAAGTCTATTTATGTTGATTAATCTACGTAAACCTTTTCCCTTTTAAAGTTATGTTTGTGTTTTTTTCTTTATTTCCTTTCATCCAAGGTATTTGTAGGCAATTTGGATTGAAATTCTCTGTAATTCCTTCAATATCAGTTACTTCTTATGATAAAATAAGAGTACTTAGATAAGATTGAGATCTCTTGCTATTCCTTGAGTACATATCCTTTGCTTTTAATTAGCATCATAAATTAAGCCATTTAAAGTCTTATTTTCTCTTTCTTTCATTTGTTTGCCATTGTTTTGGTTGAGATTTGAAGGCATCAAAGAGCTTTAGGACTTTCTAGAGGTAAAAGAAAGTAATTGGCCCACCTTCTTTATAAAATAGAGGTAATTTGTTAAATTATCCTACTCAATGGGGTTGTAAAACTTAACAATTGCCCAATTTGTTCAAGAGAAAAGAATTGATGTAAAAGATTAAGTCAAGCTTTGATTTGTACACATTTAAACCCTGTCGACTTTCGAAATTGCATTTCCTTTGGTTCTTGTTCAATGACATTGGTTTTTAGCTCTCAGGTGTGTATCTCAGTCCAGTCCACAAATCTAACATTTTGTAAAATTCAGCCACAGGGTGTTTAACTGCTTCAAATCATCGAGTTTCCTCTTCAAATTATATCTCAGTTTCAGTCAACCTTCCATACCGGCGCCTAAAAGTCTCCCAAATCAGTTTGACGTCCTCTGTTTGAAAGAGGAATGGAGCTAATCTAGGGTCAACGGATTTCTTTCGGTTTCCAATTATGGTAGAGTGACATTGGTCCTAAAGCTCAGCTCGTGCGTTGGCCCCTTTTGGCCGTGGAAAATTCCCATCACACGAGCCAAATTTCTTCTTGGCTATCAATGTGTTTTTGACTTGCCAGCTCCAAATGTCTTGAAGCATTCTTAAGCTTCTCTTTCTAAGAGGGATTCCAAGCACATTGATAAAATTTGCAAATATATCATACCTATTTCTTTAAAAAAAATATAATTGTTTGGCTCAATAAATGCTTGACAAAATCTGCAACCTAATAAATGTTGAAATGAGAAAATCATTATGATATAAAATTTATTTCCCTGTCAAGCAACTTATAATTTTTTTTTTTAAAGAAGATACCAAAATAAATTTAAGCAATATAAAACATATATTATTTTCAACACATTGTCTCATTTTGGATATATAAAATACTTTATCTTTATCATTACATTATCTTCACCATTCATACTTATATAAAATACATCTAAGTATGTGAACACATTAGTTAATACATACTATAATCACTTATGTGTATTCCTTATAGCCATAGAAAAAATCTATCAAACATAATAAAACATGTATTGCTATTGTAGTATGATACATATTCCACATATTACATGAAACATTTAAAATACAATAAACTATATTAAAATTGCTCCCATAAACATTAGATTAACAATATTTGCTTTCTAAAATGCCCAAAAAGTACCAAGGTGTCAAATTGGACATATCACTTCCCTCCACGTGCCGCAAGAAATTTTTGGCTGGTCCAATCGGTTCAGATCCGATTCAGACCTTGTATTGGCCTGTTCAGGCCGATTAATTTGATTCATGCCGGTTCGCCGCTAGTACAAGTTCAAAGTGGCCGGCAACCCTCTGTTCGAAATAGATTGGTCCACGGTCAATCATCTAGTGGCCATCATTCCATTGGCGCACGATCGACCTAGGAGCGAAAATGCTTTTCTACACCAGTTCTGCTTCCTAGAATGTCGAGAATGGCGGCAGACAGCCAGCTCCGAGGCCCCAATGGAAAAAAAAAAATCTTGTCCCACCGTTGTCAGGGAAAAGGAAGACCTAACCAAAAGATAGGATTTGGCCTTGTAAATTTTCACTATGGATTAAAAGTACAATATGTATTTCTTATTTTTATCTTGTTCATAATATTTCATGTTTTGTATTTGGTGTCTTAGATTTGAGCCATATAAATCTTGGATTTTCTGTCTCGTAGGAGGCAAATTATTGCATACATTTGGTATCAGATTGACATAGTTTAGATTTAGGACCCATATAAATTTTTAAAAGATGACCTTTTTATTCTTTATGAAATTTTTTTTATATGATAAGTTATTTCTGTAAGTTACCGAAAGTGAAAAATCCAGGTTTTTGTGGGTTATCGAAAACAAAGAAAAAAAACTCTTGGCTCAACCACACGTGCCACCACACGATAAGATCCTTATTAGGTAAGCAATCTAGCATGCCACCACACGATAGGTTTGATCCATCATAATCTTATTAGGTAAGTAATAGGTTATACAAGCTAGTCCATATTTAATTATTAAGAAAATTATATTTCTTACTTTATTAAATTAATTTACTTTATTAATATAAGTCCACATCAATAAACCTATCAAAGTATACTAAAATATATACAATGGCTCCCCGAAAAGCTAGATACAGAGAAAACCTAATCCTAAGTAATGGGCTTGGGCCTTACTATTAAAACTCGGTTTAGTGCTTTCTTGTTGTCGAAAGCATGCATCTCTTTTGTGTAGTCACGTTCTAGAACGTGCTTTTGAATCAAAGACAAACCATTCAGAATTTTACTTTCATATATCAATATCTTATATTGCCTAAAACCACCTTCATACCAAAATTTAAATTCAAAAAATGACACCCATGGAACGTGAAAAGAATATATTATCTTGTGGTTGACAAGTACTTAACTCACTTACAAGTAGATGTTATCTAAAATTTCTTAACTTAAAGTTTAATACTTAGTGTATTTTTTTTTTTAAACACATACACCTAGGGAGGGAGAAGAGACTCGAACCCATAACCGGTGGTACTATCGATTAGGGTTTGGTTTAGAGAATACCACTAAGCTAGTGGTCCCTTAATAATGTATAACTTAGGGTAGGTGCATAAAAAAATTAAAAGAAAATGTAACAAAGCTTGCAATCCATATTAATAATTAAAAACATATTAAGAACGTGTGAAGAATGTCCCAAACTATCTACTTATCTAAGAAAATTCTTTAACATATATTTAGCAAAATTCAAATTCAAAAGATGATCCCCAAACACATTCATGTCATATTACCCTGTGATAAAGCTCGTGATTTACATTAAGAACAATGTGAAGTGCATTACAAATTATCTGATGAACTTCTTTAAAATATACTTTTTGATAAAGTGTAAATCAAATAACACAACCGGGAGGAAGTGAAGTGATACCCACGAACATGTAAAGACAGGAAGTTAATATTATTGAAAGAGAGAAACAGTTGAGGATAGACGTCGAAAGTACTCAATCATTTGACAAACTGATTGGGAATCCAAATCCTCTACGCGATATTAAGAATCAATCCCCACTGATTCTTGCTGCAATTTTCTTATCACAAGCAGGCATCCAAGAGGCAGCAACAGCACAAAGCAGCCAAACTGCATGCAAATTTAGGGTCAAATCAAGAAAGTTTAACCGCTCATTAGTGCTAGAAAGTGCCTCATGAATGCAAAATTAACAACCAAAGGTAACTAGTTACGAGTCAATAAATGCACCCGATACCCAAAACCGAATTTACTGATAGAGAATCCGACCCAATTTGCGTGAAAGATTCCCAAAGAAAGAAAAGGAAAGAGAGAGAAAGATTGGAGGACGTACCAGCTTTTCAAGAAGCCGCTGCTCCGCGGAACTGCCGCCTTGCTCGGCAGAACTGCCGCGTTGCTCGAACACCGCACAGGCGCCTTGCGCGGACGCGGCGGAGCCGCCTTGCCCGGCCGTTTAGGCTTTGGGGAGGCTTTCTTAAGATCGCCTGAATCCCCAAAAAACAAAACAAAAAAAAAAAAACAAGAAACAATATCCAGAGTCATATCCTACAAATTACAGCAAATCACACAAAACCCCAAATTCAGAAAAGAATAAGTCGCCAACCTTGCCGCGGAGGAACACCGACGGGCTGCTGCTGCTGGTTGTTGTCGTTGTGACTCATTCTTTCTCCCCTTCGCGGCTTGCAACACTAGAGCTGCTGAAAATATATCTCAAGAGAACGTAGGTTTTTGTTAGGATCGCACCCCAATGATAACTACACTGATGGTATTTCGTTAGCTTTTTGCTATGTAATCACTGCTTTCCGCTACACAGCCACTACGGGTATCGCAGGATCTCAAGCTTATTCTAGAGGAAAATACATAGAACTACGCTGTTCATGTTCTTGGTAGAGATCAATTAATGTCTAAACATTGGACTTTCCAAAACACAGGTTCTGTCGTCCCTATTGTAGTATTTTCTCCGACTACCACGTTTTAATAATGAAAAAGTAGAAAGGAAGTTTCTTCCTAGAAGTAGCCTTGATGCTAGATTATTCGTTACCGTCCCATCCACTTGCTTGTATTTTTAAGAATGTATAGCAGCCGTAAATGTGTAGAAGACAAGAGTATCATATTAAAAATTAAAATTTTTGAGATTAAGTATAAATTAAAATAAAACTTTTTAATTCTTGAACTAGTTTATGGATTCAACTTTTGGGCCTTTAACTTGATATTAACACCCAGTTTGAATCTAATTTTGGAATCCAATGATTCTCAGTGTGTGAGAATGTGTGGAAGTTTATTTTATTTTATTTTCCATTTTTTATTAGGTAAATAGTGGCATTGCGGTATCTAAGACATTATACTAAACTACAGAATCTACCAAGTGATCCACGTATAAACGGAACCACCAATACTTTGTACCGACCAAAGACCTTCTCTTGTACGCTGTAGCTAAAATCGACGTCCCCGCTGTCCTTGACAAGTCTGAACAACAGGACTTCCAGTGGGGTGAGGGATCGTTTCTGAAGCTGTATTCATATTCGGCTTTGAATAGGAATGCGTTCAAAGCTTATCTAAACGGAATCCGGTTCAAAGCATACTTGAACGGCAGTGAATAATCTAGCATGAAAGCAGCTTCCAGGAAGAAATTTCGTTTCCACTTTTACATGATAAAAACGTGGTGTTTGGTATCGAATGAATAAGCAACTACATAATGCTTACTTGAACGGCCCTTCCTCGTCTAACGGTAATGAATAATGTAGCATCAAGCGGCTTCCAGGAAGAAGCTTTCTTTCCTATTTTACACTATAAAGCCACCGTGGTTGATTAGGATGAACAATCTACATAAAAGAAACCCAGCCCACGGTAGCCGGAACAGATGACCTGGTTCTCCCCAGTTGTCACTCTCGCTGCAACCTAGGCTTCAAACAAACATTTTTTCTTCCCCCGAAGCCATTGAAAGAGGGTAATATGCGGCTTTAAAGATAGATCCCATTGAACGATTAATGCAGGAAATTTCAGTCTTGTCTCCTCGATATTTGCAATTTAGAGTTGTAGAAAATTCTAACCTCATTATCAAATCATATCTCATTAGGGTTTAAAGGGATGACATTCGAGACACAAGCAACGCTGACATGTGAATCTAGAAAGCTCCGTACTCCTCTGCACTTCTCTCCAGCCACCGAAGTAGAGACAACATTATATATACTAGTTTACGAACTTTAAATATATAACTGCACAAAGAATTTTTCTTTACTCCCCTTGCATTTATCTCGCCCTATTTATAAGAAACTTCATTGACCTTGTAAGTCAGTTTGATCACCTTTTTCAGTCAACCTTCGATACCGGCCCCTAAAAGTCTCATAAATCAGTTTGACGTCCTTTGTTTGAGAGATGGATGGAGCTAAGTTAGGGTCAACGGATTTCTTTCGGTATTCAATTATGGTAGAGTGACATTGGTCCTAAAGCTCAGCTCGTGCATTGGCCCTTTTTGGCCGTGGAAAACTCCCATCGCACGAGCCAAATTTCTTCTTGGCTATCAATGTGCTTTTGACTTGCGGGTTCCAAATGTCTTGAAGCATTCTTGAGTAGAACTTTTCAAAAGGGATTCCAAGCACATTGATAAAATTGTTATAAATAAAATTTGCCAATATACTGTAACTATTTCTTCAAAAAAAAAAATATATATATATATATATAATTGTTTGGCTCAATAAAATGCTTGACAAAATCTGCAACCTAATAAATGTTGAACTGAGAAAATCATTATGATATAAAATTTATTTCCTTTTTGTTTTCTTAAAGAACATACCAAAATAAATTTAAGCAATATAAAACATATATTATCTTCAACACATTGTCTCATTTTGGATGTATAAAATACTTTATCCTCATCATTCATAACCGCACAGCCTAGGTTGGCAGTAATTGCCTCTGCACATCACTTTTTCTATTATCATTCACCCAAGCCCCTCGACTTTTTTGGCCTGTTCAGTTTTCCCTAGAAAGAGATATTGCATTCAAGCTTGGAAATCTTCTTTATCAGAAAAAAGTACTTTACTCTTGAGTAGATCTTTTCAACAGCAATAGGTTTTTAAACATGTTTAAAAGACTAGGTTTAGAAAGTGACGCCTAGTCATAAAACTACAATCCATGATGTTTTCTAAGGAGATATATACCCTAGCATAAACCCTACAATCCACATTAATTACAAAGGGGTGTTAAGAAAAATATGACATAAGTTTCACATTATTCAAATCCTTTTATAGAGAATAAAAACTCTCTTATCAATTTTTTTGATTGGAATAAACATTACAAGAAAGGTTTTTCTTTTTCTTATAATATAAAACTCCCACCAAATTTTTCCTAATGGCTTAAACTAAATAATAGCTATCTATTCCAAAATATGCTCAGATAAGTTAGAATTGTAATTAAGAGGATTTGAATTTAGCATATTTATTTTGTAAAATCTTTCACATAAACCTTTCTTACTATTTCAACTATATTGACTAGATAAAAAAGATATACTTTTATAATGCAAAAAATGGGTCTTTTGGAGTTTGCTTTTTATTCTCCTTTAATTAGAGCATTATCAATCCTACTCACACCCTTTGCTTAGTTAAACTAGTATGTTATAGTTAAGGAGATTTTAAAAGTTCAAAATTGAATAACTAAGTAAGATTAATTAACAAAATTGGATCTGATAGATAATTCTTGAAATTGTCTACTTTTAAGTAATGTATTTACTTGGGAGAGGTAATTCATTTGTAGAGTCTCATCTTGGCTGTAATATACATATTTGCATGTCTAGTTGGACAAATTTGGACTAACTGGTTTAGGATGTGACCTTATGGATGAAGTAATCATCTTTGTTCTGGAAGCACACCTAACACACAACACCTTTAGGTAGGCCATGAGATCACTACAATTAATTTATTGATTCTTTTACACTCTTTATTTGCAATAAAATAAAATAAAATAAATAATGAGTTAGGTAAACTCCCCAAACAATAAAATTAATTTGTATCTTTTTCAATTAATGATGATAGAATTCTCTAGCATCTATTTCTATATTTGTAGTCATAATGAGAATATTAAAATTAAAGCATTTTATGGAATCTTATACACTTTTTTTTTCTTTCCTTGTAGTATTGCAAATGATCGAAACGGTAAGTTTATCAAAAGATCAACCTTGAAAACTTGCAAAACTCAACCAAACTATTTTAAGAGTGTACTCTATAGGTACACAATATTCAAATAAGGAAACGTATTAAATACTAAGTATTTGATAATAGCACCCAAAAGGTCACATCCTAATTGAACATGAGAAGAAAAAAAAATTACTATGTTGTTCTCTTTAAAGGATTCTATCTTGAGAGAACTCTCAATTTCTATTCATCTAAAAGTTCCCTACAAGAGGAAGGATGTCTCATTCAAATCCAATTTTGTTGACTCAAGAAGTTATTATGACAAACTAATCATATAATCGAATTAAATTAGCTAAATCCTAGCTAACTAAAGGTTGGTGCATAATATAGTAAAGTGTTTGTTCTTAGAATCCGATTCCTTTAGGCGGTCCGAAATGCCATCAAAAGCTAACCAAATCCAATCCATAAACAGCTATTAAAACTCAGTTTAGTTCTATATTTATATGCTTTATAGCTGTCCAAAGCATGCGTCTCTTTCGTGTAGTCACGTTCTATTACATCCTTTTGAGTAAAAAAAAAAAAAAACCATCCAAAATTCCACTTTTTCATATGAATGTATCAATGTCTTATATTTCCCAACTATACATCCGTATCAGATAAACTTATTTAATATGCACTTTTTAACATATACTACAAGAGTATAAGCAATGCATGTGTAGTTCACATAGTGAAATCAAACAACACAAGCAGAATAATTCAAGTGAAACCCAAAAACATGTACAGATAATAAGTCCATATTATTGAAAAACTTAAACCGTCAAGGATAGACAACGAAAGTAGATCAAATATTTAATAAACAGATTGGGTCGCCTACGCGATATTAAGAATCAAACTCCACCGACTCTTGCTGCATTTTCTCATCAAATGCGGGCATCCAAGAGGCAGCAACAGCACAAAGAAGCCAAACTGCGTGCAAACTAACAGCCAAACAGGAAGTTCAACCACTCATTAGTACTGGAAAGCACCTCTATCAATGCAAAATTAACAACCAAAGATGATTAATTATGAGTCAATAAATGCACCCAAATACCCAAAACGGTGTATTTTTGTGGCAACTAGGAGAAACCGTGGCGATCTAGCCATAGCCGTATGAACCATGAGCAACCCCCAGGGTTTTCCGAACTGTCCCTGCCTAGTTGTGGGTTTCACACTTTGGCCGGCCACCACAAGGACTCCGGCCACTGCCTATGGCATTTTTGGGCCAACCGTTTGAGCAGCACAGATTTCCCCCACCCATGGTAGGACTCGGTTTCAACCTATCTTGGCAGCAATATGGATTGCAATATGCGCAACAAGAAGAACCTACGGACACCAAGTAAGTTTCCCTTCCTAATCTTCCCAAAATTTTAGGGATAAATCCTAAGTAATGACAAGGTAAGTGCGATAATTGGTTCCAATTGTTTGATGTTAGAAACTATTGTAAAACTAAATTGCAGCAGTAGCCCCTGTTGTCAGCAAGATAAGGCCTACGCTGGGGGGCCCATATCAAGCAGTTAGAAGGAATGACTTGTGAATGCACGTTTAATTAAATGTAATGAAATTAGTTGCATGTGGATGTGAGTGATAGCTAAGGTTGTGACAAAGAGGGATGCACCAGCATTCCAAGAAGCTGGAGCGGGAAGGAGAAGAGGGCGGAAAACAGGGTGGAGGACGGTGTTACGTGCCTGTGAAACAGAGTGCGTAATAGGTCTGACTACTGGAAAGTCGTCCCAAGTTCGCTTGTTTTTGTCTTTACATGGATGACCTATGACCGCTACATAAAATCAAAACAAGAACTTTAGGAGAATATTTCCATTGAATTACAAGAAACTTACAAAACTAAAAAGTAAATACAATATCTTCTCTGCCTTCTTTAATTATCCTTGCCTCTATTTCTACCCGTACTCCTCTCTTTTTCTAAAGGAAAGTTCTTCCATTACATAATTAAATCCGAAAAACTAGGAAACTATTAAATACTGCAGTTTATTCAAATTACTTTTAAATAAAGAAATCCCAACCACCTTTAAATAATAGTCATAAAATAAGGAAGCTAACTTTGGAAGATATCCTACGCTCATTGTATTCACATTCAAATTCAAATATTTGCCAAGATGCCATCAAATCCTTTTATTTTCTTACCATTCACGTCCCTTCCTTACAATGCCCGCCCCTCTGAGATATCCTCTTTTTCTAGCTTGCTTGATTGTCTACGTGGCTCCCACGTTCCGTATCAGACGGGGTGAAGCCTGCCGGTATCCCTTAGCAGTGCATGTCGGCGGGAGCCCCTTACCAGTGTATGCCCGCGGCGGAGACGCATCCTTAGGATAGCCTTCCGGCTGATAGCCTTGATCCCCACAAAAAAAAAAAACCAAGATACAGATATCTAGAGTCAGATCCAAAAATTACAAAAAACCACACAAAACCCCAAATCCGGAAGCGGACCTTGCGTGGGCGGAACACCGACTGTGGGCTGCTGGTCGTTATGGTAACTCATTTTGTTCTTCTCTTCACGGCTTGAAACACAGGATCTGGTGAAAATATATCTCAGGAGAACGTTCGTTATGCCGTGTCCTGGTCTATCGCTCGTAGAACTTCTCGCAGAATCACGTCCCTACGGCTTTGCTGAAATGCTACGCATGGCCTGAAGTGCTTCTGCGAAAAGATAGTTAGTACTACGTCGGACTTTACTTTCCGAATGTGTTTCACATAAGTATTTCGTATTACATTGATATTCGGGGCATATCGAATAGATGTTTGGCTCGAATTTGGGTAGAGTGAAATAGAGACACTTATTGTTACGAAACATACTCAAAGAAGACTGAAATTGAATAAAAGTTCAGTTGTATTAATTCATATTCAACGGTATTTTTATATTTTGTTAGGAAAAAAGTAAGCTTAGCAACCAAAGCAACAATCTGAAACAAATGACACTTTGCAAGCCTATATCCAAATTGTTATATTCTATATAATTAATATATTGATCCGTTTTTATTTTTTATGAGTGAAAGTATTTTCATTTTTCAAGAACAAGTTAAAAATTAATATCTTCAACATCATTTGATAAGTTAGATTACAACCAAAGTGTCTACTTTGCAAGAACGATTCTGGTGACTTGTATTTTCTCTAATAATGAAACGAGTTGGAATTAGATATATGAATCAAATTGCAAAAACACTGGTTTATAAAGTTAAGTAGGTTTAAAAATAAAACTTGAACTTTCTAGTATAATATTAAAACCAAAATCCCAAATAAGATATTTGTGCTAGAATTTTAAGCTTCATATGAAGGATTTTATCTATTAAAGGAAGACTTTCATTTTACATACACTTTTACATATCAAATCTCATTGGATTCAAAATTGCATGAGATGAAAAAAAATCAACTTATATATAAAATCATGTTTAAAAATTTAAATATGCAACATAAAAGCTAACTCAATAATTAGTAAGTCTTTCTTTCATTTAAGTTTCATTTTTAAGATCTTATATTATTTTAACAATTATTATCCTCCACAGTGTTTATAGAAAACCTTTGTTTTCTCTCAGTCTCTCTCTCAACCTCATAACTAGGTTTTCCTTATAGTGTTTCTGTTTATACTAGTACCAAGGAAATCCAAATAGAATAGGATTGGGAAACCCGATAAACTACCTACAACATAAACATGGTAGTTACATAATTACCCTTACTAATTTACTCCAAACCTAACAATTTCCCCATTTTGGAGTAACATTAGTGGAACATCTCTACACCAAAAGAGAAAGAACATTGCTCCCTAGACTTGACTCTACTTGGAGTCCATTCCAAAAACCCATTGACAAGTCTCTAGCTTGTCTCTTGTCAGTGGCTTTGTCAACATATCTGCTCCATTATTATCAGTGTGAATTTTCACAAGATCTAATAGCTTGGATTCTAATACATCTCTAATCCAATGATATCTGACATCAATATGCTTAGACTTTGAATGAGATAACGTGTTCTTACTGAGGCGGATGGAGCTTTGGTTGTCGCTATAAAGGATAACCATCCCTTGTTTTTTACCAAGTTCTTAAGGAAATGTCTTCATCCACAGAACTTCTTTTCAACCCGTAGTGATTACTATATACTCTGTTTCTGTTGTAGACAAGACAATATAATCCTATAGCCTAGACTGCCATGAAATTGCTCCCTAACATGTACCCTGTTGTAGATCTCCTCCCATCATGGTCACTAGCCATATTTGCATCTATGTATCCAACCAATACAGGCTCATCATTACCAAAACACAAACACAACTTAGGAGTTCCTTTAAGGTACCTGAGTATCCACTTCACAACTTTCCAATGAATTTTACCAGGATCTGAAAGAAAATGACTAACTACTCCAACTACATGAACAATATCTGGTCTAGTGCTTACTGCAACATACATCAAGCTACCAACCGCAGATGCGTAAGGTGTTTTCTTTATATATTCAACATCACTCTTATTTTTAGGCTTTTGCTCCTTATTTAGCTTGAAATGACTTGCAAGTGGAGTACTTACTGCTTTTGCCTTGTCTATGTCAAATCTCTGAAGTATCTTCTCTATAGATTTCTCTTGGGATAGTCATAACTTTCCATCTTCTTTGTCACGTTTGACTTCTATATCAAGGATTCGCTTTACTAGTCCCAAACCTTTTATCGCGAAAGACTTGCATAAATCCTTCTTCAGCTCAAGAATCTTCTTAATGTCTTGGCTAACAATTAACATATCATCAACATATAGGAGTAAGATGACAAAATCACCCCCTGAAAAGTGCTTCACAAATATACAATGATCTGAGTTGGTCTTGTTATAACCGTGCTATAACATGGATGACTCAAACTTCTTCTACCATTGACAAGGTGCTTGTTTTAGACCATACAAGCTTTTCTTTAGTTGACATACAAGATTCTCTTTGCCCTTCTCTATGAAGCCCTCAGGTTGCTCCATATAAGTCTCTTCCTCTAAGTCTATATAAAGGAATGTAATCTTCACATCAAGTTGTTCTATTGCCAAGTTCAGTCTAGCAGCCAAACCAAGAATAACTCTAATTGAAGACATCCTCACCACAAGTGAGAAAATCTCCTCAAAGTCAATACCTTTCTTCTTGCTATAGCCCTTCACAACCAACCGCGCTTTGTACCTTGGTAGTGGATTGTTCTCTTTTGACTTCAACTTGTACACCTACTTATTTTTAAGTGCTCTCCTACCTTTAGGTAATGTTACAAGATCATAAGTGTGGTTTTCCCGTAAGGAATTCATCTCTTCTTGCATTACTTTCTTCCACTCTTTCTTGTGCTCACATTCATTAGCTTCCTCATAGCATTGCAGTTCTCCCTCATCAATCAACATCAAATACTCATGTGGGGCTGGGTTGATGACTCGGCTAGATGATTATCAACATTTCCTCTAGATTCTTCAATAATTGGAGTTTTTAGAACTTTTTCGCTTACTACATCTTCAAGTGGCTCTTCTTGTGTAGTTCCCCTTTCATGTGCACTTACTAGGAAAGAAAAGGTGAGGTTATATCCTTAAGAATTTCATTAATAACTCTTGGCTTTTTAGTCTTTTTAAGATCTTCAATAGTCTGATCTTCAAAAAAGATAACATCTCTGCTTCTGATCAGTTTCTTTGCAGCTAGATCCCACAGTTTATATCCAAAAACATCATGTCCATAGCCCAAGAAGATGCAATCTCAAGCTTTATTATCAAGCTTGTTCCTCTCATCCTTGGGAATGTGAACAAATGCCCTGTAACTAAATACTCTCAAGTGCTTGAAAGAAACCTCCTTGCCCGTCCATTCTCTCTCAAGTAGATAACTTTCTAATGGAACTGAATGAGATAAGTTAATAAGATCTACTGCAGTACACATAGCTTCACCCCAAAATGACTGAGATAATTCAAAATGTGAAAGCATACACTTAATCCTCTTAACAATAGTTTTGTTCATCCATTCTACAACCCCATTATGCTCTAGAGTTTTAGGAACTATCTTCTCAAGCTTGATACCCTGATTCTGCAATATTCTTCAAACGGCCATCTATATTCACCTCCATTATCTGCATGGATGCACTTAAGTTTCCTTCTAGTTGCTCTTTCAACCATAGCTTGAAACTATTTGAAGACCTCCAAAACCTTATCCTTAGTCTTCAATGTATAAGCCCATACATTTCTAGAAATCATCAATGAAGGTAACAAAATATATAGTGCAATCAAGAGTTTTCACCTTCAACATACACACATCTGAATGAATCATATCAAGAATATGTTTTCTTCTAGACGGGGGTCCTCTCCGAAATGAGACTCTACGTTGCTTTCCAGCTAAGGAGTGATCACAAGACTTCAATTGCAAATTAGCACCAGTAACTTTTAAGATGATTTTGTTTTGTATCAAATGCTAAAGTCCCTTCTCACTCAGATGTCCAAGTCGCTTGTGCCATAGCTCCATGTGCTTATCTTCCACCATGTTTATCTTTCCTTTTTGGATACTAGCTTCAACCTTATAGAGAGTACTAACCTTTTGCCCTTTTGTAAGTATAAGAGAACCTTTACTAAGTTTCCACTTACTGCCACCAAAGCAATTATCATATCCCTCATCATCAAGGACGTCAGTAGAAATCAAGTTGAAACAAATCTCAGGGACATGTCTGACATTCTTTAGAACTAGCTTACATTCAACACCAATCTCCAAGACTACATCTCCAATGCCAACTATCTTTGCATGTGCATTATTTCCCAAGCTAATGCATCTAAAATCACCACTTGAAGAACCTTTCATGTGAGGAAACATGAAAAGAGGCACTTGTGTTGCTAATCCAAGATGAAACCTAACATGAGATGTTGATTTGAGGATCATAAAAGATCATAATATTCCTAATGTCAGATGTAGTTGCCACTGTATCTTTTTCAACTTCTTTTTCTCCATTCTTTGATTCTTCTTCCTTGAGTATTTTACAGTCTCTCTTATAATGGCCAAACTTACCATAATAATAGCACTTGACATCTTTCCTCGAACGTGACACTCCATGTGATCTATCAGAATTTGATGTTCTACTCTTGCTTCTACCTTTACTCTTACTTTTGTCTTTATTTCTGTCTACATATCTGTTTCTCCCCTTCCTTTCTGTAACCAATACTTACGTATGTCCAGATACTCCTTGCTCAATTACTCTAGTTTCTTCATTAAGCAAACTTTCATAGACTATCTTCATACTCAGAACGCCGCCCGGAGCTGTGTTTGTTAAAGTGACTGTCTACTAGTTGTCAGGTCAGTTACTCAACAATAACATTGCTTGCAATTCATCTTCTAGAACAATCTTTATCATTGCCAATTGATTCACCAAAGACTTAAACTCACTCAAGAACTCTATCATCAGCCGTCCTACCTTGTACTTTAAGTTAATTAACCTTTTAAGTAAGGAAACCTTATTCTAAGGAGTCTTGCATTCATAGAGAGCCTCAAGCTTCTTCTATAACTCACTAGCTTTAATCTATTGTACAATATGGTGATAAATACTATCCTCAACAAATTGTTTGATTTAAGAAACAATTTTCTTATTCAACTTCCCCCACCTTTTATCAATCAGCTTCTCAGGCTTAGCAGAATCTCCTTCCACAACATCATACAGATCTCTACTAATCAAGTAATCTTCCATCCGCGACTTCCAAGTTTGAAAATTAGATGAATTTAACATGATCACACCTTTACTAGAAGTATTCATATCGTCCATCACAACAAAATAAACTCCCTTTTGACTTCCCCCTAAAATAGAAATCAAAAGTGAAAAATTACCAAAATACCCCTCAACAAATGCCAACCAAATTGACCAAAATACCCCTCTGATTATGCCCAAAAATAGTCAAATAATTCTAAAAAAATCATAGAAAAATACTGCAAAAAAGGCATAGAAATCAACTGAAAATTATGTCCAGTTAAATTCAACGGTCAACGGTCAACACCTCATTCAACAGTCAATGCTCGGTCAACGATGAACGCTCAACTGGACTGGGTTGATACAAGTTTGGATCTTGGGCTGGATCAGGTGTTTGGATCCAGTCAACAAGTCAACGGTCAATGGGTCAACTGTGATCGAGTCAACGGGTCAATTTTGATCGGGTCAACGGGTCAACGGGTCAACTCTAGGTGAAAATTAGGTCAACAGACCCGTTTTGCTACTACAACCGCCTTTCTCCTTCGATTACCGCTGCTGTATAGCAGTTTTCGACAAAACAAGAACACCAATCAATAGATTGGCTTTGAATGAGTATATAGAACTCAAAATCGCCCTATGAAACGCTCAAACGAAAGAGGAATCGCAAATCCCCTTTTCGGCTTCACGGGTTCAACACAACCCGTAGCACTCAAATCGACTTTCCAGCCAAATTTGGATGTTTCCGGCCACAAAGAAGTCGGAAATCACATAAATGAAGGCTAGATAAGAAAATCTGTACCTCAAATGCCTATTTTGGTTTCTCTCTTCATGCATTACACACCAAGTGTTGGACAAAAGGCTTCTTTGAACAAAGCCTTTTGTTGATAGCTTTCCTCTTGTGTGCAGTGTGCTAAATACACACCAAAACAGTCGTTCTTTCGCTAACTACCTGACAAAGAATGAGCCTTGGCCCTAATTTAGGAACCTAGGTGCTGATACCAATTTGTTAGAAACAAACCTATGAATCTAAACTCACAGAATCTCTCAGGATCTCATTGCACACACAAAGAGAATATTAGTCAAGTAAAGAACACATAGAAATTATGAGATTCGGGATAATCCCTACGTCCCCAGCTTAAGGAGCAATTCTTCACTATGATGAGGATGGTTATAGTGTTTATAGAAAACCTTTGTTTTATCTCAATCTCTCTCTCAACCTCATAATTAGGTTTTTCCCATAGTATTTCATTTTATACTAATACTAAGGAAATCCAAATAGAATAAGACTGAGAAACCATATAAACTACCCACAACATAAACATAGTAATTATATAATTACCTTACTAATTTACTCCAAACCTAATAGTTTCTTCATACACCATTTTTATTAATTTTCAGATGTTGTGTTTTTACCAACAAACTAGTGCATGTTAAACACATTCACTAGCCACAAGATGCAAGCTTCCAAATTTGTTACTTGGGTATTAATATTAAGCAACCAAAATATTTTATCTTAATTATGCACCTATACTCCCTTACCTTCTCATTTCTCGTCAATGGTCATCCATGTTTGCAAAATTTCTCTATATCATTCCTTTCATATTATCTTTCTTTATGTATTTTTTATTTTTGGATGTTGCATGTTAGTTGTTATTAATCTTCTGGATGTTGCATTTTCACCTAATAAGTTGATAAATGTAAAACATATTAACCTAATGGAATATACGAACTTCTAAATTTGTTACTTGTGTCACATCAACATAACTTTTGAACGACTAGTGTTTGTTTAGTAAACAACTCAATAGTACCTTTGGTTACACATAAAAGCAATATAATACGGTATTTAATTTGCTCATCTTATATAAGAAAATGTACAACTTGGATTGTGTAATCTAGATATTTATAACTACATCATTTCTTCACACGTCATTTTTGGTAATTTTTGGTGGTTATGTTTTCACCCAACAAACTACTACATGTTAAGTACATTAACCTGCCACAACATGTGAGCTACCAAATTTTCTATTCGTGTCATATAAGTCACACATTAGTATTAAAAGCCACAATATTATGTCTTAATTATGCACTAACACATATAATATAACATCTAATTTACACCTTTTTTTAATAAGCAAGGATGGTACCTTGAAGTATTTTATTAATCATAAATGCAAATAAAATGGTAATGCATAAAATTATCCCTTGGAAAAGAAAGTTGAAAAACCTACAAATCACATTCTAGAGCGTGCATGTTTTGAAAATGGAAATACAAAGGACTGCATATGGGTTTAATCCTATAGTGCCCTATAGTTCCCTAAATCAAGCTTATCGTTTCTAAAATTGTGTGGACATTAACTAGCCATAATTTGCAACCTTCCAAATCCGGTACTCTTGTTAGCATTAAATTTTCAACAACTCATGTTTGTACAAGAGAAACTCATATGCAATACAATATTAATTAATGTTGTAACCAACTTTGGCACTCTTGTTAGCATTGGATTTTCAATAAACTCATGTTTGTCCAATGAACAACTTATGTTTTAGTTAAAAAGTACTCAACTAAGTTGAGAATAAACATTATTTGAAATTTTTTGGTCCCAAATTTTATACCAAGTACATGTGTGTGTGTGTGTTTAATTTTTTCAAAACAAAAACAACTCATATTTTAATTACACTTTAACACAATACAACATACTATTTAATTTACTTATGAACCATCCTTTTTTGTCTGTAACATTGGGCTGATTGTTACTATTAGTAGGCCCAACCCATTTAATTTATTCTTTAGTAATTAAGTGCAAAGACGTTGACTTTTTTAGTCAAGTAAGAATAGTATCACTGCCATGGTCCATTTCCACGGGTCTTGCCTACAACGTTTCTTCATGATCGTTTGATTTCATGGGTTTTTAGAGAAGTTCAACAAGCTTATCTTGTCTTTATAGAGAAGATGGGCCAATCACTTTCTTCTGCCTCTAAAAGTCCTCAAAAACTCTTTGATGTCCCCAAGTCTTAACCAAGATTGTGGTAGACAGAAGAAAGAAAGAGAAAAACATGGCTTAATTCATGTCAATAATTCAAAGGAAGGGTTTCTATTGAAGGAATAGTAAGAGATCTCAATCTTAACTAAATACTAATATTTTATCAAAATAAACAATTGATATTGAAGGAATTACACATAATTTCAATCCAAACTAAATATGAATACTTGGAAGATAGGAAACGGAGAATAAGAGCACCAATACAACTTCAAAAGTGAACAAGTTTACAAAGATTAATCATCATAAACAGACTTAAGATGCATACAGACTCCTCCAACTGCGAGGCTCTACAACTGCGGTAGGGTCAAGAGAGTTTCTACTACCCTCCTATGTAAAAGGTGGGCCAAGCAAGTTCTTCTATTTCGAAAAAGTACAAAAAGAGGTACTGATGCTTCCAACTAACAAACAAATACAAGACAAGGTTAAGCACTAGAAAGAAAGAGAAAGAAAAAAAATATGAAAACCAAGAACCTTGAAACGGCGTTATGACCGATATAGAGGTGCTGTAGGACAGAAAGAGAAGAACAACGGATACAATGAGCAAGCCACCAGCAATGCCATGAGGAATGACTAAGATTATTAATAGTAGTGGTATATAAAACGTTAAAGAATTAAGAACTAAGAGTAGATGGAAAAGGTGCCCGGCCATGGTTACCGTCCCAGCAAAGTGTGGGGCTTGACTGCCTTCATTACTATGGCCCATCGGAGCCGTGGTATTGAACTGATTGTTATCTCCGGGAACGGAGTTATCTTGCCAAAATCCTCCAGGAGGACTGAGTACTCCCTGGTAGGCGATTGTTACAAGCAGTACAGCAACCACCAACAGCAAATTGCGCATGTCGATTGAAATTTGCATTTTCTGACGGTGGAACCAGATGAAAAACTTCTCATTAATTGTAATACGAGGCTTCAAGTAACCTGCAAAAGCAAAAGAAAAATCTTTGTGATCCAATGATGCCGCCGGTAAAGCTCCGGCACTGAGTAGCATTTTCCTGATTTCTGGGTTGGCCCCTTGTGCATTATCTGGCACGAGATCCAAGGCTGTCAAACCAGATGAGTTCTTGTTGTTGACTTGGACTTTATATTCCAATAACCGGCACACGACCTGCCACAATGGATAATTGATGAAAGGGCTCTTTATATTAATTTCTATTTTCATTCTTCAGTAGAAAAAGTAGAAGAAAGAACTTGCTTCGGCATGATTCTTGGATGATGCAATGTGCAACACGGTGTTCCCTTCCACGTCCTTCCAATTCAGCAACCTGTGCTGCCAAATCGCCGCATATCTAAACCAGGCCCGCCGAAGCCATCCGACCAGGACCAGAAAAGCATCAAACATGTCGTTTTTGAGTGCAATATGCAGAGCAGTCTCGCTACTACTCGTCACTTCTTCAATCAACTTGGGGCAGACTCTTAGAAATCTACACAACAAATTAAGGTTTCCCGTTTCAGCTGCATAATGGAGAGGATTAATACCCTTCCTTCCTTGTGCCAAAACAAGGTCCTTATGAGGGCCAAGAAGCTCCATCACCAACTCAGTTTTGTCGTTACGCATGGCAAGAAGTAAGGGGGTCAAGCCTTCTGGATCTAGCTTGTTCGCAAATGATGGCTTTAACATCATAATCTCCAACGCAAATTCGGTTTGTCCTGCAGCAGCAGCTACATGTAGAGGGGTCTCAATAAACGGAATCTCATCGATTTTCTCCAGAACTTTCGGATCCTCCCTAATGACCAAGTACAAGGCATTAATGTTTCCATTCTCAGCAGCATTCTTCAAAGCCGGATCCATTTCGAGCGGTATGATGGCTGTTTTTCTTACGAATCTCCCTAATCTGGGTTCAGAACAAGTTGACTATGGTCATAGACTGTAGTCATGAACTGTGCAGGCCTCCATAAAAAAGACAATGATTCAACTACCCCCACTGAAAGATAAGGTCCCACGAAGTTGCAGAACCTTTTCCTTGGGGTGAATTTTTCTAGGTGTGGTTGTCATCTAGACATAATTTACTCGCTTGACGGTCCTGGTTACAATATATAAACGATAATGATTCAACTACCCCCGTTGTAGGGTTCGGTCCCCCCAAAGCTGCAGAATCTTTTCCTCGGGATGAATTTTCTACGGGGTCGTCGTCACCAACTCTTCCACGCAATTTACTTGCTCGGTCCTGTTATTATATGAAAGTCATTTTTAAATGATAATGCTGCAACGACTCGCACTTTTCCAAAGTGATAACACCGTAACTTTTGAAGTGCAAATCTTTTGCTTATTTTCAAATCTATAAACACTTTCTTCTAGCTTTTGAAGACAAACGTTTCAAACCAAGGAAATAAATCAATTGTAATGTTTAAATATAAAAGATGTCCTTTAACTTGGTAGTTAACTTTTAAGATAAACTTTGGGCTTATTTATATAATGTTGGAGTACAAATTAATCTATAGTAACTCTAATTCAATTTTTGAGTGCTTCATATATGCTTGATGTGTAATAAGTATTGATAACAAAAGTCTAATGTCATAAAGAAGCAATCATCAGTTAGTGTCTAAATATAGATTTGTTTCACTCAACTCATGAATTAACTTTATGGTTGAATTTTAGACTTATTTACATGACATCAAAGCCCAATATAATTTGTTTCACTTGTTCAACTTTGGGTCAAAGGTATTCTTGGTATGTAGGAATGTTTGTTCCATCTTATTTGAATTTGAACATGAAGATATATTAGTGCAAAGAAATATTGAGGACAAAAGTTTAAGACTACCAAAATATGATTCTTTGGTAATATTTTCTCAACTCACAAATTAATTTTTTAGTAGGACAACCTCAAGATCAGAATTTGTCTTTAGAAACAAGGTTTTGTATTTTTGAAAACTAGTTTTTAGAAACCCTATCTCAAACGAATTTTTTATGGGTAGAGCCCAATTTCAAGGTTTTACAACTTGAAAATTATTTTAAAAAATGCAATACAAACAAGCCCTTAGTTTTTTAACACGATCAGCAAACAAATGGATATTATGTTCTCTAAGCATTCAAAAATTTATATGAAATATCAGTTTTATGAGTATATAGCGATTTAGTTTATATCCATAGTATCGATATTTCATATCATTTTCTAGAGAACTAGCGGGCAAAATTTCTTGAAAAAGAATCTATAGAATTTCGTATCAATGTCTATTGGAATTCAAATTCAAAGGTCAACACCTCCTAAATTGAAGTGGGGAAGCCCATCCCATAGCCTATCAGTAGCATGTGGTAAATTCTTGTTATTAATAATGCCAAGTCAGCCAGGATTCACTACCGATGTGGGAGGCATGATGCCCTAACACATCCCCTCCATATCAATATTATGTTAAAGTAGGGATGCCCATCCTTAAACTCATAATAAAAGTGTACCCCTTCTATCATTAATAAGGCCAAGTCAGTCAGGATTCAATTCATGTGAGAGATACTACGTCTCAACATCCTGAATTCAAAGGAATATATTACCGATGAAGCTTACAATCCACATTAATAGTAAGAGACATATCAGTGTTCCAACTTATCAATGAAACTTCTTTGAAATATAGTTCTTAACATATCTTGTTAAGATCAAATGTCCTATTATGCCTCAATATTTTTAAGTATTAGAATTCAAATTAGAAAATGACACCTTCCTCCCAAACATTAAAGAAGTATATTATCCCGTCACGAAATTCATAATCCACATAAGCAGTGGTAAATCGCAATAAAAACGGTGTAAAGTGCCATCCAAGTTATTTAAGAAGCTTCTTCAAAATATACGTATTAGAATTCAAATTCAAAAGACTACACCTTTGGAACATGAAAGAAATATATCAATCCGTGATTAAGCTTGCAAGCCACATCTACGGCGACAAAAATAATTACGAACAGTATGAGGAGTGTTCCAAGTTATCTAATAAACTTCTTTAAAATATACTATTTTACATATATTCAAGAACATAAGCCATGCATATTTGCACGTCATATTGGGAAAATCAAACAACACACGGGGGCAGGAATTCAAGTGAAAAAACATGTACACATAGAAAGTTCATATCATTGGAAAACATAAAACGTCAAGGATAGAAAACGAAAGCCGATCAAACATTCGACAGACTGGGAATCCGAAATCCTGTAGGCGATACTAAGAGTCAAACTCCACTGGTTCTGTTTGCGTTTTCTTATCAGAAGCAGGCATCCAAGAGGCAGCAACAGCACAAAGCAGCCAAACTGCACGCAAATTAACAGCCAAATCAAGAAATATTTTAGCCATTCATTAGTACTAGGAAGTGCCTCGTCAATGCAAAGTTAACAACCAAAAGGTAATTAACTACAGAGTTAAAAAATGCAACAAAAACCCAATCGGAATTTCTTGATTGGAAACAGAAGATACACATATTTCTGCACTGATCTTCTGAAAATATGCGGCGAGAAGAAAGCCCAATCGCGGGAGACCAGCCAGGATCTGCCCGGATCTGGGGTTAAGATTCACAGAGAAAGAAAGGGGGAGGGACGTGCCAGCCTTCCACGCATCCGGTACTATCCGGCTGTTTCGGGTATGGAGGTTCTGGGTACATGTGTGCTGGTTGGGGCGAGGAAGACGCGTCCTCATGATAGCCTTCCAGCGGATAACCTGAATCTCCCAAAAAACCAAGAAACAGATATCCGGAATCAGATCCAACTTACAGCAAACCCAAAATCCGGAAAGATTAAATCGCGACCTTGCAGCGGAGGAGCACAGACGGGCGGCTGCTGCTGGTTGTAGTAACTCGGAGGAACCTTGATGGGCGGCTCCTGCTGGCTGTAGTAACTCATTCTTACTCCTCTTCACGGCTTGCAACACAAGAACTGGTGAAAATATATCTTAAGAGCGCACGCGTTTTTGTTAGGATTGCAGTCCCAACCTATGAATACAATCTCTCCTTATTATCAAGCGAAATATAATATAATCAACTACGACTAAAGCGAGGACAACTGCTATGTTATTACTGTTCTCCGTTACACTACTGCTCTCTATTTCAAGTAAAAGCTAAGAGAAAGAGAATACAATAATATGTCTCTTTCATGGCGATTCAGTATTCCTTTCATTTTCTTTTCAACTCGATAATGCAAAGAAGCCTTTGCATACTCTTATGGCTGAAGAAGTTCAACACTCGGAAAGCGCCAGCAACAACCAACACTTTGCATCGTCGGCTTTTGTGAGAAACCGAGATGGGAAAGAGAAAGGTAAAGCTATTATGGAAATAGATCCTGATCCACGCTGGATGCAACAATGCATGAATACAGGTAGTGGCTCATCCAATGGCATAGATGATGATGAGGATATGCAGGTAGCTTCCAAGAAACCATGCATGCCGACTGCCAAGGAGATAGCCTTCGTAATCCATGACGTCTAAAGCCGTGGTAGCTACGTTAATGTGTAATGTCTAAAGTAAGGCTAATATTTTGCTATAAATATGTAACCTAAGTGAACATCGACTTTATCGAGTCTTTTCATTGTGTTTGCACTCTATAATACTAAGCCCTATTTGTGTGCTAAGTTTATAATCTCGTCCAAACACAATTTTCTTCTTGGTATCAAAGCATAACTAGCTCGATCTATCAAGGTCCTTCCATGGCTCACTACAACTTTTTCCCTTTTCCCAACTTTGTCAGCGTTAGTAACTATGTTACAATTAAGCTAATTGAAGGGAATTACCTCCCATGGATGACCTAAATGAAATCCTTGATACAAACACAGAAACTTACAGGGTTCATCATAAGTGAAACCAAATGCTCGTCACCAACAACCATTAAAGGAGAAGATGAAGAACCAAATCCATATTATGAAGCCTGGATACAAAGTGATGCTCTAGTAAGATCCTAGATAATAAGCACACTATCTAAAGAAGCACTCGGACATGTGTTTGAATTGGACATTGCTGCAGGGGTATGGGATGCTCTTTCCAATCACTTTGCACAAAAAACTAAAGCACGTGAATTTGATCTTTTATCTTAAATTCACAAACTTCACAAAGATAGAAGGACACTTCCTATCTTTTTATCAGAATTTAAAGACTTATTGAACCAACTAAGTTCTATCGGTAAACCTTTGTTTGACTCTTCAAAAACCTTTAGGCTTTTGGAAAGTCTTGGAAAAGATTATGAAGCCTTTAAAACAACTATGTTAAAACCACCTGTTCCCCAATTCAATGAAGTAATTTCCCAACTTCAAGCATACGAATCATGTCACCAACGATACAACAAGGATGATGTACCCTTGCCAAACAAAAACACGGCATTCACAGCACAACACAACGTGCGCGGAGGACATAAAGGACATGGAGGAAACTTATCATTCACTTCACAAGGCTGGGGATTTAATCCCTCAGCTTCAGAGAGCTGCAATTAGAACAATCATGCAAAGGTAAGTATGCCTCTTTCCTTGAATCAAGAGTAAACAAATAACTCTACCCCACCTCTTGGAAATCATACGCCAGTTACTTGTCAAATCTGTGGCAAAAGAGGACATGTCGCATTAGAATGTTGGAAAAGGTTTGATCATACATATCAAACCGAGGACATACCAAAGGCTCTTGTAGCACTTCAGGTGAATGAACCAAATAACGATGAATGGATAGTGGACACTGGTGCTTCCTATCATATAGTGGACACTACAAGTAAGCTTACAGAAATACCTTCCTACAAAGGAATAAATTACATATTAGTGGGTAATGGTTATCAACTTCCTATTACACACATGGGAACCACTAAACTTAAGAGAGGACAAATTAAACTTAATTTTGTATTAGTTGCACTGGCAATTAAATAAAATTTATTGTCCATTTCTAAATTGACAGATGATTATCCGTGTGTAGCAATATTTGACAAACGTTCCTTTGTTGTTAAGGATCTGAACTCGTAGGAAACTCTTCTCAAGGGGTATAGAAAAGGTGACATCTATGTGTTACCTTAAGAACGTGCACAAGCTTACTTCTCCTACCGACAACAAGCTGCAGATGGTACTATTTGGCACAAATGCTTGGGACATTCAAATCTTAGGATATTGGAAAATCTCAAGAAAAACAATTTAATTACTTTGGAAGGAACAATACCTACTCTATGTCCTATTTGCTTAGCTCGTAAAAGTCATCATTTACCTTTTATGTCTTCAACTCATAAATCATTAGTTCCATTGGAAAAGATTCACAGTGATTTATGGGGACCTTCTCCAGTTGCATCATGTTAAAATTTCAAATATTATGTTGTTCTAGTAGATGATTGTACAAGATTTACATGGATTTATCCTCTAAAACAAAAATTAGATTTCTATTAAATATTTTGTGCTTTCAAAACAATGGTGGAATGTCAATTTGAACACAAAATCAAGATATTACAATACGATAATGGGGGAGAATATACAAGTAAAGAATTAAAATTATATCTACAAGAACACAGAATAATATAACAACTCTTACGTCCTTATACACCTCAGCAAAATGGCGTTATGAAGAGAAAAAAACATATTACAGAGCTTGGAAGATCAATGTTACTTCAATCAAATGTACCACACAAGTATTAGGTAGAGGCCTTTGCAACAGCAATGTTCATCACAAATCGACTTCCTAATTCAACCTTGGATGGAAAGTCACCTTATGAATCTTTTTACCAGTAAAAACCAGATTATGGCATGCTACAAGTTTTCGGGACTCAATGTCTTCCGTGTCTTAAAGCAATAGTCTCTAACAAATTAACTGCACCATCTCTTCCCTATGTTTTTATAGGTTACAATGCACTTCATAAAGGATATAGATGTCTCCACCCCGAAAGCATGAAGATATTCATATCAAGACAGTAATCTTCGATGAACATGTATTTCCATTCAAGAATAATGTGACAATTCAAAAACTAGAAATTTCCCAACAATTGCCACTACAAGACAGCACTACAACATTCCTTCAACCATTAGTTGCAAATGAACAAAATGATGTAAGGAATGATGCAATTCCCTTTCAGAATAAACGAGATGATGCAAGGCATGACATAACTGCATCTCATCATACTAAAGCAACCCCCACGTTCAATCAAGACAGGCCCGTCCTAAGATCTAAGGAAAACCCAGCAGAAAATCTGGACCATCAATCGCTCAAAATAGCAACAAGTACAACCTCTCTCACCGACATATCTCTACAGTCCAAAAACAATCCAAGACCGGACCAACTTATTGAAGTGCCACGTCAAAATTTAGGATGTACTAACATACTTAGCCAAGAAGTTAGAAATTAAAGCACGAATCATGAAGGACACTTCCAAAATCTGGATGCATTTATTGATAGTAGTCCAAGAAGTACAAATGCGTCATCAAGCAATGTACATCCTATGTCCAAAGAACACCATGCATTAACACAATCCAGCACTACAAGTGTCCCATATGTTGCACCTGAGGTCCCCACTCAGTCACAAACACCTCTTAAACACACTCATCCCATGGCAACTTGAAGTAGTGTCGGTGTTTTCAAACCTAACCCAAGGTATGCCCTTACTGCACCTCATGGCATCCTTACTATTCCTTCCTCTACCATTCATGCACTTGAACATCCTGGTTGGTATATTGCTATGGAAGCAAAAATCCAAGCCCTACACCGAAACTCAACTTGGTCTTTAGTACCAAGAGACATGTCATGCATGTCATTGGTTGCAAGTGGGTCTTCAAACCCAAGCGTGCATTAAACAATTCACTCGAATGCCTAAAGGCACGCCTAGTTGCCAAAGGGTTCCTTTAAGAACCGAGTGTAGATTTCTTAGAAACCTACAGCCCGGTTGTCAAACTAATAACCATAAGAGTCATACTTTCCTTTGCTACCATGCAAGGTTGGGCACTTAGACAATATGACATAGAAAATGTATTCTTGCATAGGTATCTCAATGAACCCATTTTTATGGAACAACCTCATGGTTTCCACAATACCCACTTTCCTAATAACGTTTGTTTGATGAAATGTTCATTATATGGACTTCGTGAATCACCTAGAGCATGGTTTGATCGTTTATCCTCCTTTCTCCTTGTCCTTGCTTTCTTTTGCTCTATATATGACCCCTCCTTGTTTGTATTTCGAGAAGGTGACATTAATATTTGGACTCTTATATATGTGAATGATCTCATCGTGACAAGAAATTCCACAAAATATTTGGACCTCTTTGCTCAGCGGTTGAAAAATGCCTTTTCCGTTAAAGATCTTAGGATATTACACTTTTTCTTAGAAGTGCAGGTGCTCCATGATAGTGAAAGCCTATTTCTTAGTCAACGGTAATATGCCTATGACGTCCTAAATAGAGCAAAAATGCTTCATTACAGGCCAATCGAGACCCTTATGTCTGCCAAAACACAGCCAAATCCCAACAGTGACTTCCCATACCAGCAACCTACCCTCTTTAGAAGCATCCTGGGTGCTCTCCAATACACCACTTTAACCCAACCAGACTTGGCCTTCTCGGTGAACAAATTATGCTAGAAAATGGTAGCACCTACAATACAAGACTTCAATGAACTCAAAAGGATCATCTGTTACCTACATGGAACCATTGACTATGGCCTTAGAATTCACAAACGAAGCACGGCTAACCTATATGGCTACACTGACTCAGATTTCGCTAGTTGCACCACCACTCAGCATTCAACAACGGGCTTTTGTCTCTACATGGGTGCAAATTGCATCTCCTAGATGAGCAAACATCAGCCAACCGTTTCAAGATCCTTAATGGAAACTGAATACTGGGCACTAGCAGTAAGCACTGCAGAAGCAACATAGGTCCTCTACCTCCTAAGGCACCTTGGTATTCCTTATTTCTCTCCCATTTAGCTCTTTATTGATAACATGCCAGCTTTGCAACTCACTACAAAACCAATCTTTCATAATCGGTCCAAACACTTAGAAGTAGATTACCACTTCGTGAGAGAGAAAGTATCACAAGGAGTTTTGGTGACAGCACATGTACCTTCCCATGAGCAAATTGCAGATATCTTTACCAAGCCACTCGAAAAGGATCACTTTGAGGATTTATGTTCCAAGGTTAACATAACTATGCTAACCTTGCGGGGTACTGATAATGAAGGAGAACCATCACTAAACTAGCATAGATATGATGAAGGCTCATCCTCTAGTCAGCTCAAATAAATGGCAAAACGGGCAATCTTTGCACATACGTTCTACTCACAATATAAGGGACAATGGAAGCCAGATGAAGGATGCTGGAGATATTCCAGGCATGAAGGTAACTGGAAGATAGCTCAACCAAACACCACTTTGAGGATTGGCACTGGACCCATGCTTACAGATAATGCAAAGAAGCCTCTGCATACTCTTATGGCTGAAGAAATTCAACACTTGGAAAGTGCTAGTAACAACTAACACCTTGCATCATCAGCTTTTGTAAAAAACCGAGATGGGAAAGAGAAAGGTAAAGCTATTATGGAAATAGATCCCGATCCACGCTGGATGCAACAATACATGAATACAGGCAGTGGCTCATCCAATGGCATAGATGATGATGAGGATATGCAGGTAGCGTCTAAGAAACCATGTGTGCCGATTGCCAAAGAGATAACCTTCGTAATCCATGATGTCTAAAGCCGTGGTACTATGTTAATGTGTAATTTCTAAAGTCGGGCTAATATTTTGCTCTAAATATGTAACCTAAGTGAACATTGACTCTATCGAGTCTTTTCATTGTATTTATACTTTATAATACTAAGCCTTATTTGTGTGCTAAGTTTATGATCTCGTCCAAACACAATTTTCTTCTCTCAAGACTACAATGTAGTATTGTTTATGTGTGTGCTCCCTTTCCTAAGATAGGCGGAGTCGGGTTCTTCTTGTTCTTAGTCGTCTTATTTAAATATATGGGTTTGAAAGGCGAAGGAGAAGATGGGGTTTTGGAACTAAGACGGGTCTGTTTGGCATGTTACGTTTTTAAGAATAGCTTCAACTTGAATTATATTTTAGTCTTTTGGGGATTTAGTTAATTCCAAATTTCGGCATCAAATAATGCCCTAATGCGTTGTCATTTTTCTTTCTAAGGCCTTAAATTGATGAGCCTCATTATGACACCATTTGCTTTAGCAATCAGAATCTTGCAAAGGACACTGCCATGTCCTTCCTATGCCTAGTCACTATGAGGTTGTATCACAGTTTCAAGCTTTTGAAGCACCTCGTAAAGTAACTCTCCAATCCTGAATGACACCATGGTCTATGCTACCCAATCTTGCAAGAAGGAAGGACTTTTGGGCCCAGTCGTGGTGCTAACTCTACCTTTTAATTCTTAAAGCAGAGAAGTTGCTCCATCAACACAAGCCACTCGAGGAAACAATGACACTAATTGTCAAGGTGATGGATAGAACTAGGATGTAGATAGTCCTTTTAGCAATTTACAATGTCAAATATACAACAAGTGGGCCCATGAAGCTATAGTGCTTCGAGAGAATTGATCATAGTTTTCAATCTAATGACATTCTTGAAGCCCTAATGAGGCTGTAGATTGCAAGACCAAATGAAAAGGTTTGAATGGTTGATTCTAGGGCTAATGTACACATTATCAGTGATGAAAGTAAATTTCATTGTTCTCTTCCTTAGGCACCAATAATATTTGTGTAAGACACAGGGATAAGATCCCCATAACACATATTGGTTACACAACACTAAACAATGGCTCTAATACAAGTTATAAGGCTTAGAGTTTAATACAAAATTCAACTACAAAATTGGAGTAATTCCTTTATATAAGTTCTATCATAAAAGATTATGTACTTGATATGAGACTTGTGTTTTGCACACATGCCCCCCTCTTCTCCAAGGGATAATGGACTTAAAGTCGTACAAGATAGAGTATATTCTACCTAGACTTTGATACCAAGTTAAAAGGTACAAAACCAACTTAAAGTTAGCTCAAAATTTGTAAGAACACTTTCTTTATTTTAAGCTTCAGTATAAGGAGTCACATTGGTATAAAACCTTCATCCTACAAACAAGTTAGTTGTTAACAAGCATCTAGCTCAATTGGGAGTAAATTTAAGATGCATGCATTCAATAAATAAATAAATAGTCACTTCTTAGACTCCTTTTTCAAAACATGTTTCCCTATAGCATTTCATATCACTTTAATATTCCCTACTATATCAAATATTTGTTTAGCTCAAATTTGGGTAGAGAAATTGAAAAAAATGAAATAAACTTCTAATCGAATGGCATGATTTGATTTCGACTAGTGGTATTAGTAAACATAATTTTATTGAATGATTTATTTGTCAGGATTGACTTTCTACACCATAAGAAATTGTATGATGACTCCCTTCAGTTAATATATATTGTGATTTTTGTTAGTTGCAAGTTAAAAACATGAGTCATCTTTTTTTTGAATGTACATAAGCTAGGATGATTTGGAAAACTATCATTGCTCATAATGGAATTTGACATCATATTGGAGGATGGAATGAAAAACTATAATGGATTATCAAGGTAACTAAAAGAAACAATTTGGCTACAAAATTTCTTAAGATATCCTTTTTACTTTGCATTGATTGTATATAAGTTGAATATAATAGAAATATTTTCATAATAAAACTATTGATATCCCACATTTGTTGGCAAAAGTAAAGAAAATTGTTTGAAGAAAAACTTTTTTTTTTTTTTCGAAATATAGAATGTTCTCATGGAAATGTCATTTTAGATGAAATTTGAAGGCTTTTAATCTTCATCTTTTTGTAACTTTTATAAGTATTGTAAAGTTGGGATATGTCCCTATGTATTTGTACACTAATATTGTTAATTGTAAAATTGTTTACATTTAAATTTAAGAATTGTATCTTTTTAGTGTTAAACTTTCATCTTTAACAATATTTTTATATGTTATTAGGAAAAATATAGGGTTGACAATCAAAGCAATACTGTCAAATAAACAAGACTTTGAAAATCCCATATTCAAATGTTGTATCTAATCACTCAAAGATTGCATTCTCATAACCTGTATCTTCTCTAACTATGAAACAAATTGAAATTAGATATATGTATCAAATTGCCAAAATACTGGTTTATTATTCTTTATACATAAAAGTACTTTTGGCTCTGTTAAGTAGGTTTAAAAATAAAGCTTGAACTTCCCAGCATAATATTAAAATTTAAATCTCAAATAAGATATCTAGGTAAGAAAGTTCAAAATCTTATCCCAAAAGCTAACTTAATGTTTAAATAGTATTTCTTTCGTTTAAGCTTTATTCTAATGATTTTATCTTCTAATTAGAATATCTCGTTTTCCATTTATACTTCTCTACATATTGAATCTCATTGAATTCTAAGTTACATGGGATGGAACAAAGTCAACTTATATCAAAAACCATGTCAAAGATCCAATTGTTCAACTTAAGAGCTAGTTCAATATCAATGGTTATTTTATCCTAGGTTGGAGAATATCTAGTTCTAGTCCATTGATAACTCTATTTTTATAGAGTTATTTTACCTATTTCAAGCAATAAATAACTTTAATAATTGTGAGAAAACATTTGAATTCCTCTTTATTTACCTAAATTTGTCTTGTTTATGTAGCACAAGGAGGCATGGAGAAAAAGACTGAACAGAGATAACCTGATGTTTATTGTTGAGAAAATCATAATATCAAGATCAAGAGAGTCAAGATAGGCTTTGGCTTTTTAGATGATTGTTATTAGATTTTCCATTATTGTTGTGTTTTCTAAATAAATATAAAACTCAATCATGTTAGGAATTCAAATCTCAATTAATTTAGGAGTTTAGGTATCCAAAATCGATTGATACTGGGATAAGGTCTAAACCCAAAACTTTATTTAAGAGAAGAGAAAAAGCAAAAGAGGAGGAGGAGGAGGAAATTGAGCACAACTTAAGAAAAAGGCTAATAATTTAAGGTTTTCTTGAAAATAAAACGAAAAGGGTAACAGACTTCTTGTTCTTAGATTCAAGATGTCTTCTTTATTTCCTATTATTGTTCTTCCTCATTATTTATTTATGTTTTTAGTTTACTTTTGTTAAAGCTACGATGTAACCTAATTATGATAGTATGAATCTTATGATTGTTATATTTTGCAAGATATTTTGTTTATGTGAAGTTACATGTTACTGTGTTTAAAATGATATGATTTGCATGTTTGAGACTGACATGAGATAATATATTGTTGCTTTAATATGTAACCATAAATTAAATATGGATAGACATATACCATATTTTTTGTGTGGTTTTCGGTGTAAACTGAGAATATTCATAGAACCTAATGCATTTTGTTTGTTTCAATTTACATATAAAGATATAGTGAATTAATGAACTAAATAGGTTCATTATATCTAGACACAGGATAGTGAATAAATTAGAAGATTCCGTCATCACATAGATATTATCCCTCTTGCAAGCATAAATAATCAATACTAATACTTAGTAGTTATGGTGAAATCATATGCTTTAACATATTTCGTTTATTTACTTTTATTAAATTTAGTTGGTTTGTTAATTCTCTATTAATTTGGTTTATTAGATAAATTGTAGGAGTTGTTCACCATTAGTAATTAGTTGGCTTAGTAATCATCAACCTTTGTGAGACGATATCTTTCTTATCATTATATTACTTGTTCGACATGTTCACTTGCATCTAAAATTCACCGAACATCCATCCTGGTCTGAAGAAGTGAGGTAAAAGTTATGACATTTGCGACGTAGAACAAAATACAAAGAACTATGCTGTGCATGTTCTTGGTAGAGATTAATTATTGTCTAAAAGTTTTAATTTACCAAATCTCCAGTTTTGGCCTCCCTCCTATTGTTTTTTTTTTTTTCCAACCACCACATCTTTATAATGTAAAAGTGGAAAGCCTCTTCCTGGAAGTTGCCTTGGGGCTAGATTGTTCATTGCCACCAGAACAATCATTATCCGTAGTCATAAGAGTCCAAACAAACGTCCTTTGCTGTGATCCACTCGTTTATTTTTCTAAGAATGGATGATGCAGACGTAAATGTTAGTACATGTTGACTTGGCGTGGTATCGTTGCTTAAATCTTATCCTTTCATTCCTTTATTAGATAAATGGAGGGGCAGGGGTTAGGTAGCATATCTAGGACTTTTTTGGTCCTAAAATCAGTGTATTTCCTTGGTTTGTACTTATCTGCTGGACCAATTAAGCACTATATAAAGGCCGTCCAACATGCTCAGCATGCATGTAAAGAATAGTGGCCATATTTCATCCATGACCCATATATTTATTGGATGACAATTCAATGAAGTAATTGTACTAGACACAAAAACTTGACAAAACTTTTAAAGAATATGCTCAAGAGAATCGATACAATAACCTTTTGAATGTTCCTATTTCTCAAGTCACACGCCAGTGCAGTGATGAAAGCGGTCTGATGCCTTGAAAGAGCTAAAAGGAAAAGCATAAAACTAAATGCTAGGATAATGAAAAGAAGGCTCAAATACTTGTTAGAGAAAACGGAAGATCGGGAAAATGCGGAATTAGTAGAAAAACAAATTTCCACGTGGAATCTGCAGGATTTGAAGCTTCAATCGGTTCTCCATTTTAAGATTCATGTTTTATTCCATTGGGCACTGGAGGATGTCAAGTCTATTCTACCCGGCATTAGAGAATATCTAGTTTTCGTCCACCCTGGTCTGAAGAGGCAAGGCAGAAACTATGAAATTTGAGACGTAGAACAAGACACAGAGAATTATGCTGTGCGTGTTCTTGGTGGAGATCAGTTATTATCTAAAACTTTTAACTTTCCAAGACACAAGTTCTGACGTCCCTGTTGTCATAGTTTCTCCAACCACCGCGTTTTTATAATGCAAAAGTAGAAAGGAGGTTTCTTCCTAGAGGCTGCCTTGATGCTAGATTATTCATCACCGTCAGACCAATCTTGACCCGTCGACATAAGAGGACAAACAAAGCTTACTTACGTCCTTTTATGGTGATCCACTCGCCTGAATTTTTGAGAATGGATGACGCAGCGATAAATGTTAGTATATGTTGACTCGATTTAGGATCATTGCTGAAGTCTTTCTTTTTATTTTTTTATTATGTAAATGGTGATATGGGGGAATCTAAGCCTTTTTTAATCCCAAACGATAATAAGCTGCCAACTAATCCGCATACAAATTTTATCAACAAAAGTCTTTGTTGTTAGAGTATTAGACCCAGAGTCCATCTTCATATTTTCAACATGGGACAACACTTATCTTTAATACTCTCTCTCACATGTATGTTGACACAAACATTACTTGTGGATAGAAGCTAAACTCTAGACTCCAAGGAATTACAAAGTGGAGGTCTATCCCTAGTTTTGATATATACTTGTCATTCTCGTTTTTGAGACAACTTAGGCTTCAAACAAACACTCTTTTTCTTCCTCCGAAGCCACTGAAATAGTCTAGGTCCCGTGAATTCCCCGACCTGCTCAATTTCTCCGGTCATTCATCAGCATATCTTTCGCTTTCCTTCTTCATCTGCCCGTTTTACCATTCTCTTTCACCAGGCGCTTCATCTACACTTATCTACGTTTTGATAAGTGTTTACTCCATTTCCCGCTTTAGCATTCCCTTTTCTTACATCTAGCTCTTGAGCTTTTCTCATGCTGTTGATGGATTTGATTTTCAGCTGTGTAAATTAGCAAGGAATTCGTTGTTGTTTTGCCCAGAAAAGGGGGGTTTCGATTGGGTTTTTCGGGTGACCTGTTGGAAGGATTTGGATGCCACATTCGTTTAGGTGTTTCTTTTTGGATTTTTCTTTCATTGAATAGAACTCGCAATTGGCATAGATGGAACGAGAAATATATAGAAGAGGAAAAGAGAGGAGTTCCACATCATAACTTCCTTTTCTATTTATTATGTTTGTCTCTCAATATTACCAAAGTGTTACTAATACTCCCCCAAGAGATCGAATAATTTTCTAGCCTATGTCCGAGTACAAGGCACTGTTCTTTGTGGAATATGTGGGGTACATCAAACATTTGGATCAAAATAAATTAGGACTCCTTAAACTAACAATTTCGTGTCACATATGGCGCTATAGAATGAACAGTACTTATGGTTCTTCTGGTCTGAAACTATTAGTTTAGGGACTAATTATCTTGATACAAATATGTAGGATAGCAGTACCTGCATGATACCTGACGATCCCATCATCTTTTGATGCTAACTCAGCTTCAGTAAACAGAGACCATCATTTGCATGGCGTCCGCTGGCTCGTTTGAAGCTCCATCTATTGATGCTAATCAACTTCAGCGAAAAGAGACCATCACTTGCATGGATCATGTTTTCTACCGTGCTGCGGCAGAGGGCAGAATCCAGGTCTTTAGAAATGCCCAAGAGCCTCTTGACCGCCTATTAACCCCAGAGAAAAACACAATCCTCCATATTTATCTCACAGCTATTTATATTACAAAAAAAAGATCATTGATAACCAAATTTGAACAAGAGTTTTGTGGCCTACCCCCTCAAACACTAACACAAACAACAACCGACTTTGTGGCTGGAATCCTTGATATATGTCCACCACTTCTATGGAAATGCAATGACAAATATGAAACTCCATTGCACACTGCAGCAAGAAACAGCCATGTTGCCATAGTGAAAGCCGTAATTCAACGCATGTAGAGGCTCCTGTACAAAAGATAAGTTGTTGAATGTTGGCATTGGCCTTGGGCATTTTCATGGGTGTAAGCCGGGCCCAGTTATTTAGCAACATTCTTCTTTGTAACAACACTAGTATTCTTTTAAGCAGCGTTAATGGAAATTCTTTGTTTCATTGCATGAGGGCACTCAACTTCGAGTCTCAAATCAAAGTTCATTTACACTCAGATGAACATTGTTTTTATGTTATTTCTAACATGGTATCTCAGAGATTAAATCCTACCTCTCGAGACACCAAAGCCTTTTTTTCTCTCTTCCATTGCTTCCTTTTTTTTTCCCCTTTTCTTTCTTTTCTGTTTGTGACACGATGCCTTTCTTTGCACAGGCTTGGTTGCAATAGCTCCCCTCCACACTCTATTATCCGGTTGCACATCGTCAGAGGTGATGTTGAGCTTTATTTCTGCACCCAGATCCAATTGTTTTCTTCCTAGAGCTCCCTCATTGGCTTCCTCGAGGTGTTCTTTTCTAGACCCAGCTGCTAGGCTTTGATTCTCTAGATTTCTTATGGGTTTCTTGGTAAAGTTTAGATTTTTCTGTCCACCCACAAGCTTCCCCGACGACTCTAGATTTCCTTTTGGCTTCCCCAACAAGCTTCAATTTTCCAGATATACTGTTGGTTTCTCAACCAAGTTTCATTTTTCCGTCCAACCCCCCCAGTTTGTCTAACAAACCCATCCTCCATCTCGTTTGAGTTGCATTTTGGCTTCCTTAGCAAGCTTCCTCAACAAGACTCCTTGCTGGCCACATGTTTGTTTGTGTGACAGACCCCATGTGTCCAACACGTGCCACATCACTTTGTTTGTCTATGCAAAACGATGTCGTTCGAGCCCGTTCCCTCTTAAACAATTTCCCGATTGTTTTCTTCCATAACAAACCCACATGGCCACCCATCCCTTTATTCGTCATCCTTCTACCACTAAACTTCTCTTAAATCAATACAAGGACCCATATTACCTCTCCATGGTAGATATACCTAGAAGTTCCCTTGTTATAGTTCCTTTATTGTTCAATGGTTCCAATTACAAACTATGGAGCCGACAAGTCCAAAATCAACTCATTCAAAAGAACAAGTTTGGTTAGGCTAATGGTACACTACCTCACCCTAGGGATGATGTGGAGAAGGGCTGCTCATGGGATCAAAATCACTTAACCTACAACAATCCTTCCTCAATCTCCTCCCGATTGAGTCGAGCCTTCACTTGAGCCCTCGTAACAGGACCTTTCACCGAAGCCCCCTTGGACAAAGCCTTCTTGGATTTGCTGGTGTGTGGAATGATGAAGGAGAAACAAAAGAACAGAACTATGAATGGGCTCTTGGACGGGAACCCACACCGCTTCACTCCTGTCACACAGAAGTGCCAGAAAAACTCCAGAACTCTCCAGCTACCCGACTCTTCCCCACTGCCTCCATACAAATTACCCCTCTACCTACCGTGGGCCTCTTCCTTAACCTAATTAATTATAAAGGTCCACAACAGCCTTCTCTAGATAGGGCCCAAAGTACCTAATAGTTACATAGATTGTTTTCTTTACACATACAAAATACCGTAACAAATTACAGCCCGTTACAATTCCCCCATCCATTACTTCAGCTTTGTCCTCAAGGCTAGAAATTAGGATACCTTTCTTGGAATTCTTGCTCTGCTACCCAGGATGCCTCAATTGGGGATCTTCCTTTCCAATGGACCAACAGCTCAACCTTTTTGCCTCTCTGTCTACACTCCAACACTGCTAGGGGCTGGGGTTCCTCGTTCAGTTCTTCCACTGCATCTTGGAATTCCTCATCATCATCTGCCTGCACCCCCTCGGGATCCCCGTGGAATTTCCTCAACTTAGAAACGTGGAACACTGGATGTATCTTAGCAGTTGCAGGTAGGTTCAGTTCGTAAGCAACAGTTCCCAATCTTTTAACCACCCTATATGGCCCATTGAATTTATGCCTTAACTTTTGATTCCTTCTTTAAGCTACTAAAATTTGTCTATAACGAGGAAATTTCACCAACACCCAATATCCTTCATGAAATTCCTCCTCTTTCTTCTTTGCATCGTATACCCTCCTTATGCGGTCTTGAGCTGCCTGCATGTTTCTTTTGATTTGGCTTAGTACAACATCCCTTTCTTCTAACAAATGTTCCACCGAAGCCACCTTAGCCATTCCTTTCACATAATTCAAAAGGGAGGGAGGACTCCTCCCATAGACAATCTCAAAGGGAGTGTGCAAAGTTGAGCTGTGCTAACTAGTATTATTGAATCCATGGTAACCATCTAACCCATTCTTTAGGATGCTCCCCGACAATACACCTCAAGTACATTTCCAAAGTCTTATTGAGCACTTTCGTTTGCCCATCGGTTTGAGGGTGATAGGTGGAGGAGAAATTAAAATGAGTATTCTGCAGTCAGAATAACTCCCTCCAAAATTTACTTGTAAACAATGGATCTCTATCACATACAATGGTACGGGGCATCCCATACAGCTTAAAAATGTGATCGAAGAAGACTTGGGCCACTGAAACAGCAGTGTACGGATGCACCAAGGGGATAAAATGTCTAAACTTGGACAGTCAATCAACCACAACTAAAAGTATTGATTTTCCAAGGTACTAAGGTAATCCCTCCACAAAATCCATAGAAATATCTTCCCATACATGCTCCACAATCAGTAAGGGTTGGAAGAGCCCCGAGGGTTTAGTATTCTTATTTTTATTTTTTTGGCAGATTACACAATTCCTCACAATTCGTTCAACATCATTTCTAATTCCCTTCCAATAGAAAATAGCCTTTACTCTCCTTATGGTTTTCTCTCTTCCCTCATGAGCACTATCATGCATTTCCTTAACTATTTTAGGAATAAGGAGAGAATTGGGAGGAATGTATACCTTATCCTTGAAGGTGAGAACCCCTTCTTTGTAGTTCCACGGTTCCACAGCTTTTCCCTTAAGGACATTCTGAATCAGTACTTGGGCTTTCTGGTTACTCCTTAGCTCCTCCTGGATAGACTCAAGCCATGCAGGGTACAAGGAGGATGTGGCAGCACACTTGGTAATCAGTTCAGGATTACTCCTAATCTGGGTATTGACTTGCTGTCTGGACAGCCCATCAGCCACAATATTATCCCTTCCAACCTTATATTCCACCACAAAGTCATAGCCCATTAGTTTGAGCAGCCACTTTTGTTGGGCTGGAGTTACTATTCGCTGATCTTGTAGGAATTTGAGACTCTTCTAGTCAGTTCTTATGATAAACCAACTCCATTTTTGAATGCCTCCATTTTTGAACAGCCATGATTATAGCCATAATTTCCTAATCATAAGTCGATAGTTTCAGATGTTACCCATGTAAAACTTTACTAAAATAGGCTATAGGCCTTCTTCCTTGGGATAATACGGCACCTACCCCCATGCCTAATGCATCACACTCGAGGACAAAAGGCTCTGAAAAATCTGGAAGTCTCAAAATTGAGGCTAATGTCAACGTTGTCTTCAAGCTATCAAAAGCCTGTTGGGCCTGTTCAGTCCAACTAATCCCATCCTTTTTAAGTAAATTAGTGAGGAGTTCTATAATTCGTCCATACCCCTCAATAAATCTCCTATAATACCCTGCAGTCCCCAGAAAACCTCTTAAAGCCTTCACTATCTTCGGAGTGGGCCAATGTGATATTGCATCCACCTTCTTAGGGTCCACCGCAACCCCCTTTCCACTCACCACATGCCCCAAGAATTTAAGGCTAGTGCAGCCAAACTCACACTTTGACCTTTTAACAAACAATCTATTTCTCCTCAATACCTCCAACACTATCCTTACATGCTTAAGGTGATCCTCCCAATTTCTAATGTAAACCAATATATCATCAAAAAAGACCTGAACGATTTTCCTCAAGTGGTCTTGAAACACCACATTCATCAAAGACTGAAAAGTAGAAGGCCTATTAGTTACTCCGAACGGCGTTACCAGAAATTCATAATGTCCATGGTGGGTTCTAAATGCGGTTTTCTCTGTCTTCTTCTCTCATCCTTACTTGGTAGTACCTTGATCTCAAATCAAGCTTAAAGAAATACTATGCCCCATTTAACTCATTCAAAAGCTCATCAATCGTGGGTATAGGAAACTTGTCCTTAACTGTTTGCTTATTGAGCTCTCTGTAGTCTACACAAAGTCTCCAAGATCCGTCAACCTTCTTCACTAACAATACAGGGGAAGAGAAAGGACTCTTGTTAGGTCTGATTACCCCGTCATCCAGAAGTTCCTTCACTAATTTTTCTATTTCCCCCTTTTGAACATAAGGATATCTATAAGGTCTCACTGATATAGGGTTGCCATCCCCCTTTAATACTATTCTGTGGTCATGACTATGCCTTTAGAAGCCTGGAACACATCCTTGAAGTCAGCCAATATTCTATCCATTTGCTTGAACTGCTCCCCATCAACCTTTATAACCTCCACTAGTTCTAGAGAAACAAAATGCCCTACGTCCGATTGTTGTCTGCTCGTCAACCGCACCACTAAAAGCTGACCTTTCTTGGTCAATTCTCTTCCAAGCTAATCCTCTGCAACTAATTGAGAAGGTTTTGGTCTCCAACCGTGAAGTACAACTCTTGTATCCTCCATTTTAAACTACATTCTATGTTCTGCAAAGTTCCAAACTATGTCCCCCAATGTCTCAAGCCACTGCACTCCTAACACCACATTTACAACCACTAAGGGAAGAACATATAGATCAAGTTTCATCCCTACCCCTTGGAGTTTCACCCCAACCCTTCTACACACCCCAATACTCTCAACACCTCTACCACTTGTAACCATCACCTTGAATGTGCAAGATTGATCCACCTTAAGGCCAAGGCGAGAAACCAACCCTTGATCAATGAAGTTGTGGGTGCTGCTAGAATCTATTAAGACTCATATTAGTCTCTTAAAAGTTTCCACCTGCCCTTCAACCTTCATAGTTTTGGGTTTCCCAACGCCCATATCATGAAGTGCCCTGGTTGAAATGCCCATCTCCTTTTCCGTTCCCTCACAATCAATAACTTCATCTCCCCCCACATCTTGCTCTTCTCTATACTCCTTATCATCCCACTCATCCAAATAAACTGCTTCACAAATAAATAATCTTCTCTTGCATTTATGCCCCAGGGCATACCAATCATTGCAATGGAAACACAGTCCCTTCTGTCTCCATTCTTCTAGTTCTACTGTTGTAAACTTTATGGTCGGCAGCCCTGACTGTGCAGGAGGGTTTTGTAATTGCCGAGTATTAGCTGGTGGAGGTATGCCAAGGGCATGCGGGTATATTCCTTCCCCCCCACTCTATGATAAGAGTTCTCAATAAGTCCCATTCTAATTGGAAATTTAAGACCGTTGTCCGTGAAGTTTCAAAAACTGGTCCTTATAAATGAAGGCAAAATGAAGGGCTTCACTCAGGGTAGCAGGGTGTTTGGCATCTACATCCCCTTGAATTCCGACTTTCAAACCCCCGATAAAGTAGTTAACCACTTGCTGGGCTGTTAAGGGTCCAGCAGCAGCCAGGGCCTCTCTAAATTATTCATAATACTGTTCTACGAAACCTGATTGCTCCAATTTCATCATGGTGCGGATGGAATTTCGAGGCTGGGTTGAACCATACCTCTTCAACAAGCCTTGTTTAAATTCCTCCTAGGTAAGAGGTTGCCCTACTCGGTCCAGATCCTCTCTATAAGACTGTAACCATTTTACTGCTGTTCCAGCCATATTCCAGGTTGAAACCCAAACTCGTTTAGGATCGAAGAGGCCATGAAAATCAAAAAATTCAGTGGCAATAAACAGCCACGAGTTCGGGTCATCTTCATGATGAAATATGGGTAGTTCAAACCGAGTTATGCGACTTAAAAGATTAGAAACAGAATTCAAACCCAATCCGGAACCTTCTGACCTGATTGGGCCCGATGACCTATTTGGGCCCAACCCGTTAGGGCTTGATCCATTAGGGCCCGACCCATTAGGGCCTGACCCACTAGGACCTGATCCATCAGTGTTCAACCCGTGGCCCCCATCCTCGTGAGAATCGGGTTTAGGGTTTCCGCCGGAAGTCATATGAGGACCTCCGCCAGCAGTGCAATTAGGATCTTCCCCATTCGGATTGGCATCCGAAAAGGAGTGATTAGACACCAACACCTACATTTAAGATAACATGAGGTCCATGCGGGAACAGAGATCGTCGGTCTCTGTTGACACTCGGGATTCAAGACGAGAAATACCTGATTCGAGGTAAGAAATCCTGTCCTCCATGGCAAGATCGCACAGCTCCGATGCCACTTGTAACAATCCTTCCTCGATCTCCTCTCAATTGAGTCGAGCCTTCGCTTGAGCCCTCGTAACAGGACCCTTCACAGAAGCCCCCTTAGACAAAGCCTTCTTGGATCTACTGGTGTGCGGAATGACGAAGGAGAAATGAAAGAACATAACTATAAACAAGCCCTTGGACGGGAACTTACACCGCCTCACTCTTGTCGCACAGAAGTGTCAGAAAAACTCCAAAACTCTCCAGCTACCCAACTCTTCCCCACTGCTTCCATACAAATTACCCTTCTACCTACCATAGGCCTCTTCCTTAACCTAATTAATTATAAAGGTCCACAACGGCCCTCTCTAGATAGGGCCCAAAGTACCTAATAGTTACATACATTGTTTTCCTTACACATACAAAATACCGTAACAAATTATAGCCCGTTACATAACCATTATGGGTTGGTTTCAGAATCACTAGAGTGTTGTACCACCTCTAGTTCTCTACATCAACCGGATTAGCAATGTTAAAAAGGTTTGGATAGCTTTTAAGCAACATTATGGCCATCTAAACGACACTTATAAATATTATTTGAGGACTACGCAAACTGAACTTAAGCTTTGTTCTAGCTCTATAAGTGATTTCTTTTCCTTCATTACTAATTTGTGGAGAAGCCTATAAACTATGTATGAGGTAATTGAACCTATTGGGTTAATGAAAAAAATTGAAGCAAAAACCTTTGAGCATTGGCTGATGGATTTTCCCCATGCATTGTCATAAACTTTCCAAACTTACTGCTCCAATGTCCTTGCTTAAGACCTTTTACCATCTCTTGATACAACCTTTAACTTGTCACTAGATGATGAGCATCAAAGGCTCCAAACATTGCCCATACTCACTTTAGATGACACTACGCTTGTTGCTTCTTCTTGAAACCTGAGCAAGCAAGGAGAGAAAAGCCATCTAATATACTTTCGTTGCTAAAAACCTAGACACTATAAGAACAAGTGTTATCAACTACATGAATTTCCCCCAAGATACCAACTAAAAGGCAAAGGAAAGATAGGTTGAACTCTACCCAACTGCATGTCTTCCAAGCTAACATGGAAAGCCTTCAGAGATTATACATTAGCCTAATTTAGCCCCTACAGTAATTGGATTAGGTAACACTCCTAGGTAGCAATTCCATGGCTCAACTTTTTTCCAGCTATGACTGACCCCTTTGGGCAGCCCGTGCATCCCTACTTTGGGTTTCCTTATTCACAACCCCCTTCTAGTTATCAAGGAGACTAAAACTCCTTGGATCAATAGAATATACCTCTAGGGAATCCTCTTATTGAGTTGATAGCACACCCTTTGACTCCTTCGAGTTTTGCAATGACCTTGGATCAACTTTAGAGGATACTAGTTCAATTGAACGTGATTCCTCCTTTGAACAATCCTAACACCTTTACAAGTATGACCTCCACATTCACCTTTCTCAATGTTGTAGTCCATGGATTATAGATTTAATGCGAGTAATCATGTCATATGTGATTTATGATTTCTCTACTCATATACTCCACAATGTTTGTCCATAACTTTACCTAATCAAACATATGTTCTTGTTGCTCATATTGGAAAAGCCAAACCAACACCATCTCTAGAACTTGTTGATATGTTGTTTGTTCCTCAGTTTAAATATAACATACTTTCTATTAAGAAAATAACTATTCAACATAATTGTATGATTATATTCTTCGATGACTTTTGCATATTTCAAGACAATACAACTAAATTGGTGGATCACACTAGGTAGAGCTCTACAAGGATTAAACTTTCTTCAACTAACTTTAAATGATTTCTCACATTATGTTAGATTTAGATGTTTATCTACTTTCTTTTATCTAATTTAAGTGTGAATAGTAATAATGATATTACTATTAATCCTAGTTATATTTTATTGCATCATCACTTTGGTCACAACTCACAAAATGTCTTTTTGTGTATAGAAAACAAATTCAATGTCCTTAATTTTTTACATGCCTAGTTTATCTATTAGCAAAACAAACTTCCTCTACTTTCTTGTCATATCACATTAGCAATTTGGATCCTTTTGATCTAGTCTTAGCTCTAGCAAAAGTACTTTAGTTCATAATATTAGAATAAACAGAAATAATACAACAAATTACACAAAGCATCTAGATTAGAACAAACTAAAAAGCTATCACCAATTATTGTCCCTTTCAAGAAATTTCTGTGCAACTCTACACATCAAGGAGGAGAAAAGAAGCTGTCTAAAAAGAGTGACAAAATTCCTGCTCACGTGCTGCCACGTGCCGCCATCACGCGCTGCCATATGTCGCCCCACATCGCCGTCAGTCTTCACGAAAACCTCCAGAAATCGTCGATTATGACACCTGGAGTGCCGATCTGCCAAAATCTTGAGCTGATTCGCTGTCGAACGGCGTAGATCTAACAAAATTTCCACTTGGCCCCCACCGCGTCTCACCGGAAACTGCCACATGAATCGCCTCAAATCAGCTATAGACTAACCGAAAATCTCTATTAATGGCTGGATATGGTCCTTCCTTGCTGATCTGGTCTCAGATTTGGCCGGAAAATGGTGCTTCTTCGTCGGAAGTAACGCCGAATGGTGATGTTGCTCGAAACTTGACCGAAGAAAGGAAGCTGGACGGCGTTCGCATGTTCCAAGCACCCTGATTCTGGGACCAATTTTTTGGGTTCCACCACCAGGGAGAATCGGTCAGCTATCGCACGACCGGTTTCCTTTTTTCTTTGTTTTCTTCGACTTTCTCTCTCTCTCTCTAGTCCCGCACGCACCACCATCTCCTCTTTTTTTCAGTTGCTCCCTTCTTTTTCCACAATGCTTCCTCTTTCTCACGTGTTCCTTTAACTTTTCTTTTTACCATTTTCTTTCTTTTTCTAGTTCACAACCCAAATCTCATTTTTCCTTTCTAACTCTTTTACATAATAGCCTCACGGGTCCCATGTGTTTCCTTTCTCTTTTCCTTCTCTTTCTTTGTCTTTTTCTTTTCCTTGCTTCTCATATGCTTCATAGACAAATGATGAACGTTGATCACCTTCTTTTGCATGATTTATTGATTATTTCTCTTCTTTTTATTCTATTTTGAGTTTACTACATAAAATAACAAAGTATACATAAATATATAATATAATAAAAATAATATTAAATATTATCTAAGATAATCAAAATAACTCTAGATAAAATAAAGTTATCATCTAGTATACATGAATTTATAATGGCTTCATCGGCATCCCAACTATGATGAGTTACATTATCTCTTGATCATTGTTGATGATTTCTCACATGCTATTTAGACCTTTTGATTATGTTTTAAAGGCCAAGCTTTTTTTGTCATTCAAACCTTTATTTCAATTGTGCATACATAATTCAATGCCAAAGTAAAGCGTATGCTCTGATAATGGCAAGGAATTCTTTTTCGCTACATGTGTTGCTTTTTTGTCTTATCATAGGATTTTCCATAAATCTTCACATAAGGTACTCTACGATAAAACACCCTTTTTAGATCATCTTAGAATGTTTGGCTATAAATGTTATGCGACTGTCTTACATCCAAAGGACAAGTTTTTCATTCGTCCAATTCTATGTATATTCATGGGATACCTTTTGTTACAAAAAAGGTATTGCAAATAAAATCTCAATATAGACAAACTATTTTTCAATGGGGATATTGCTTTTTATGAATGTGAGTTCCCATTTTCTCTGAGTCAACTTAGGAAACCTACCTAAATCAACTCACATCTAGTGCAAAATTAGCTCAATTGGATGGTCATCCAATCTCATCTCTTTCAGAGCCTCCTCTAGATCTTTCCCTTGCAACTACATCAACACCACTTGTAGGCATGCATGCCACCCTAGACTTTTGACACACCTACACCACCTGTGGGTGTTCCACCTCAAAATTCATTTGAAAGTTCTTCTCTTTTTCCATCAATGGATCCCTCTCCTACAGATACCCCTCTTGGCACATCATAAGTAATTGTTGCTCCTACCATATCACTTATAGCTACTCCTCTTGTTTAGTGATCCACATGATTCATTCAACCTTCCACGTGGACCATTGACTATTTATGTAATTCACTTATCATACCATAGCACCAACTTGTATCCTATATCTCAACACATCTTTCTTAACATTTTTTCCCCACACCACAAATTCGTCATAACCTCCATCCCCAAACCTAAGACATATCATCATGCTCTTCAAGACACAGTAGGTCAAGGCAATGGATAGAAAATTGGTAGCTTTTAAATCTAATCACACATGAGATGTTGTTCCACTTTCACTTAGACGTAAGGCCATTGGATATAAGTGAGTATATAAGATAAAATGTCTTACTGATGGGTCCAGTTATATATAAATCCTAACTATTAGCCAAAGGGTACACTCAAGGGGAGGATATTGACTATTGGGAGACATATTCACATGTAGTCAAGATGGTGACAGACAAATCTATCATTAGCACTGTAGCAATATGGCGATGGTGTCTTCATCAATTAGAAGTGCATAATGTTTTTTTACATAAAAACTTATTAGAAGAAATCTACATGTTCACCAACTTTTAATAGTTAAGGGAAGCTTTCTGTTTGTCGCTTATGAAAATCATTATATGAATTAGAGCAAGCATCAAAACAAGTGTATGTCAAGTTCACGAAAGCACTCATTTATGCTAGGTTTCACTCCTCCCAATATGACTATTCATTGTTTACATATCAACAAAGTGGTGCCTTGATCATTCTTTTCATCTATGTCAATAACATTCTCATTATTAGGAATAATTCAACCATGAATTTTTATCTCAAGCATTATCTGCACTTACATCTTCACATGAAGGACCTTTGGTTAGTGTAAATATTTTCTTGACATTGAGGTCACATGATCATTGAGGGCATCACCTTAGTTAACACAATTTTGCAATGGAATTGCATTATGAAATGGGCCTCAATGGCTCAAAACCTATCATCACTCCAATGTTATAGGACCTAGCTAATTACTCCAAAAGATGATGTAAAAGATTTTGATCGGAAAGATAATCCACTTTTACAGGATAGTGCACCTTTTTGGAGATTGGTTGGGATTAAACTACTTGACCCACATGCAACTAGACCTTACTTTTGCTATTTAGCATTTCAATTAGTTTGGCCACATACCCAAACACTTATGGATGGATTCCACCATGAAAGTCTTATGATATGTTAAGGACTTTCTTAGTCTTAGGCTCTTTATGTTAGCATCATCTAGCTTGGAGTTTCTTGCATATTTGATTCTGACTATAAGGTTTGTCCTATGTCGCATTGTTGTGACCAGGTATTATGTTAAGTTAGGTGATTTGCTCATTTCTTAGTTAACAAAGAAACAAATCATAGTTTTTAAATTCCCCAATCCTTAGCACAATCAAATTTTTGCACCATGTTGCACACAGTTTATAAGATCATATGGCTTGTTTGCCTATGCAAAGATCTTAGGACCTATGTGTCTCAAGTAGTTTCCTTGTATTGTGAAAATGGGGCAATTCACCACATTGCTACCAATCCAATTCTTCATCAAAGGATGAAGCACATCGAAGTAAATTGTCATTTTTGTTATAAAAAAAATATTACAAGGCATCATTCAATCTCAATATGTAAAAAGCAACTAGTAGATTTATTCACTAAAGTACTTTCCAGTTGCCAACATTAGTACTTATCATCCAAGTTTGGAGCATTAGATTTGCATAAATCTAATACTCTAGCTTAAGAGGGAGTGTTGAATGTTGCCATTGGGCTTTGGCATTGTCATGAGTGTAGGCCTTGCTCATTTATTTAGCAACATTCTTTTTTTGTAAAAACATAGAACAACACTTGTATTCTTTTAAGCAACATTAATAGAAATTCTTTATTTCATCGCATAAGGGCACTCAACCTTATATCTCAAATGTGTTGCTTCAAAGTTCATTTGCACTTGGATGAACATTGTTTTTATGTTATTTCTAACACAAGTTAATGAGACTAAAGAGATGCTCAAGATGTTGAACAAAGAGGACAATGCCTTGTATAAGGCTATTGAAGTGGTGAATCCTTTGATCGCTAAAGAAGATCCAGACTTTGTATATTCGGCAATGATATTGGTGAGATTTACTCTACATGATTATTGAGAGAAGCTTTAGAGATGTGGTGTTTAAAATTTTAGGCACTTGCAATTCACCGGCTTACACCGGGCCTCTTGGTAGGCCAGCTTTGCATGACGTAGTATTATGGAACGATGAAGGTTTGTCCATTTGTTTTTTCTCTTTTTACCTTGCCTTCAAAATTCTATCCTTGTTAATTTGTACAAAATATGCTTTGATATAATAATTTTGTTAGAAACTATGTGACAATATCAAATCTAAGATTTTTTGAGCTATACATAAAAAAATAAAGGCATTACACATTATAATATTTAATTGTGGTAAGATTCAATTAAATTTTTTAACTAGTTTTTCTATTTGTTAATTAATAAGGTGCATTAAGATTAGCATTAACTTGAAGTTATACAAATGAGGTAGAAACCTTATAATAACTGGTCTCCCTAAGACTCAACTAACATCTTAACGTAGTTTTCCTACTCTATAATTCACAAGTTATCCTCTTTTTGTCTAGAAATTTTGTACTTTACATATTTACGTTCTTGCAGAAATAATCGAAAAGGTGCTAAACGAAATTCCAACTCTAGCAAAAATGCCAGCCCAAAAAGATTGGACTCCCCTGCACTAGGCAGCGTACTTTGGTCGTTGAAAGGCAGCAGAAGCATTGTTGGAACGTTATCAAGAGGTGCCATACATGAAAGACACCGAAGGAGGGACAGCACTTCACATCGCAATTGGTATGAGCAATCGTAAGATAGTGCGTATGATTTTATCACCTTGTCCAGATTGTCACGAAATAATCGACGAGAGAGGTCGGAACGTCCTTCATTTCTCTGTCGAAAGCAGATGGCCAATATTGACAACGGACCTCTTACTAAAGTATCCGTTTGTCGGCAATCTCTTGAATGAAAAGGATGACTTTGGGAATACAGCCCTCCTTCATTTCATGTTTCCGTATCATGCTATATGGAGTCTCCTTCAACATCCAAGAGTTGACAAGATGGCTTTCAACAATCAAAATCTCAATGTGTTGGACATTGCTTTAGCAGCCGGAAAACTTCGAATGTCTAAGATATCATCTGATATTTCTCTTACACCAAAATCGTTATCTATTTATTTTACCTTTTTTTTTAAGACCCTGAGGCGAGGCTAATTGAGTCTGGCTTAAATTTAATACCCGTGATTTAGGTTTCTCTCTACAATTGATGGGCCAAAAAACAAAGATAAGTAATGAAGCTGGGTTGACTAGAATTACCTAAAAAATAAGAACGATAATAGGAGAAAGGATGGACGATGTTAAATTAAAGAATTCATTTTTTAGTAACTTTTTGAATAAGAAAGAAAGTAAGGAAAATAAAACTCTCTCTTCATAATTTCAATTCCATAAATTACATAATCGAAAAAATATGGGCGTACTAATTATTGACACTTCAATGTTATGTGCAAAATTACCTATAGGTAAGGTAACCTAAATCTTTTTAGCATCCAAAAAGATTGCAAATTAGTTTTTTTTTAGTGTAATTTTTGGATTCCAAGGTAAAGCTATCAAACTTATATTTTCAACTAAACTTGGCTCACTTTCATAAATGAAAATGGGAAAGGAAAAAAAAAAAAAACTTGAATAAGTAATGTGTACTGTTTATGCAATTTTGTTAAGAAGTGAAAAATGTTGTTTTAGCGTAAAAAATATTTTCTTTTTCTTTTCTTTCGAATCTAGTATAAACTTTGTAAATTGAAATGCTTTGGTTTTCATTTTCTTTATAGATTGTTCTAATCTAAATTTCTATATGCATATCATCTTCTTCATGTAACTCTCCAGTTTCATCAATGATTTTTAATATGTCCCATTGCCAATTGTTATTTTTTTCATTTTCCACAGCCTTGCTCATCATTCCCTCTGGTTCGTTCGTTGGTTAATCTAATCTAATCTAATCCCTTCAAAACTACCAACAAGAGCTCTAAATTCAGGGTTTGATATGGAAATAGCATTTTGCATTTGGGGGCACCTATTAGGCGTTGTGATTTGTTTTATTTTCATTGTATGCTTGTTTTTTGTTATCTCAATTTGATGACTATGGTATGTACAAGAACTCACAAGCCCATAACAAGAGCTAAGTTAGAAATCAGTACATGCAAAGACGATTTTAACATCAAAACTAAGGTTACATTTCAACTTTTGTCTTTAAGCTGCTAGGTTCTAACTTAATTCTTAAAACCTCAAAAAAAAAAAAAAAAAAAACTCACATTGTGTTTCATTTCGTTTTATTTCTATGTATTTAAAAATTATTGAAGCTAATACAAATGTAGGAGTAGATTGTACTTTGCTCTTGCCCTTGCCCCCCTCCCGATAAGGATCAGATATCTTTCTTCCGTAGAATCTGTTTACATGGTTCTACCCCTTCTACATGTTTCTTTTTCCTGTCTTGCAAGCTATAAGGAAACCCCTAGAGCTCCAAATCAAGTTAATAAATGTTACAGAAAGAAGGGACAAGCTATCTAAAGAGGAGCAACCGTCATCTTCGACCATCTCGAAGAGTATTAACTGGCAAAGATTACATCGCCAAACCAGAGAACGAGGAGGAGAACGAGCATGAGGGCAGAGGTTCCGTGTCTCGCATGGAGGAGAGAGCTTACGAAACCCATTTGGTAGTGGCCATCCATGTTACAACCGTGACTTTTGCAGCGGGTATTACCATGCCAGGGGATTTCAATACAGATTAAAACGACCAAGGTACTGCAATTCTGGCGAGAAATTCTGCTTTCAAAGCATTCGTGGTTGCAGATGTTAAGAAATCTGGCCTCAAATGAGGCTTTTTTTAAGATCAAAGCATCAATTATGGAGTGAAAATGGGTTTCGAGTAACATTTAAAACTAGTTAGAAATCATACCCTTTTTCTCCATTTCTTCTACTATAGGGTGGCTTCAAGCCTTCCTCTCTATTCTCTCCAAACTAGGCTCGATGAGATAGCAAAGATTACTACAAATTTGAGGGGTGAACAGAACTAAAAGGTGTACTACAAAGAGAAGCTCATGCCATGAACAGTGTGTTCGTGTGTGCTCATATATGTGAAAGTGTGTGTGCTGTCTTTTTAAGTGGGCAGAGTGCAGTGACGTGAGGGCATTTGGCCACTAACAAATGCAATATAATATAACATAACCACCTTCATTAAATCCTCCCTCTAGTAAACTATAATATATGGATATGGAGAGCTAGAAGGGGGACATAGCCAGTCAAGGAATGTGTCCATACAAATAGATTAACTTATCACAAACTACAAGATGGACAAAGACTCATACTTAACAATAACAAATAAGCAATAAAGGAATATTAATGTGTACATTATGTGTACACCCATAATGGACCAATAGATTATGCCAATTAGCCACAGTAGGAAATTTTAGTTTATACTCATTGATATAAGCTCACATTACATAAACTCATCTAATGAGCCAACAACATATACCTTAGCTTTCTTTCTATCCTGCTTGGCTGTTGTCGTTGATGACTAGGCTTCTATCAACAGTTACAAAAAATGAGCTTAGGTCATTTTCAGAGCTGTCGAAGGCTAACATAAGAGTACAAGGAAACCACAAAAGAAGAATGTTATCAGGACAATATTATAGGCCTCGTTGGGTTGTATTGGAGACGTCGGCCTGATGCATGTAGACCTATTGAATTTTTTTTTAATTCATGCATTTTCATATCTCAAATAGTTTTGTTCTCAATTAAGTTAGGTGTTTGTTGATAAGTGGACATAATGATTGTCTTCCAAAGAAAAGAGAGAAAGAGAGAGAGAACCAAAGCTGTCAAGAAATGATAGAGAAGAAAGAAAGAAAAAGAAAAGGCGAAAATTTCAAAAGCATTCTATTATTGAATTATAATATTTTACCATGATTTACCACATAATAGGTCAATTTATAATACAAGCATATGGACAAATAATAGAAAGAATAACAAAAAAGAATGTCTATAGTCGAAATCTCTAAAAAATTGAGCATTTGCAATAAGATGTCACTACTCAAGGCCAAGTATTCTCCCTAATCATGAATTGGGTCTCTATTATTTAATCTTATCACTTATAATCGTTACTTGTGATTTCCTTCTTGTTGATATAAAAGAACAAGTTAGAAATGGTGGTTATCTCTTTAATATCTTGTCTTTATAACCTCTTTATATTTTTATATTTTCTTCTATTTAAACAATTAGTTTAAAAAAAAAAGGGAGAAAATACATTTTTGTTAATACCTAACTGGAACTACTTCACTCCAGACGGTCGGACAAAGTTCAATCCTCCTTCCCAAGTCCCAATATCATAGTTGAGCTTCTTGACCAGGCTTGTAGCAGGCCTGCCAAGGGTTAGGAAGTTCAATCCTCCTTCCCAAGTCCCAATATCATAGTTGGGCTTCTTGACCAGGCTTGTAGCAGGCCTGCCAAGGGTTAGGATTGTTGGCTAACTTTATTCAAAGGAAAAAATGAGAGAACAAATAAATTGTTGTTTACTCACTTTTAATTATAATTTTGCGATACTTTCCCGAACGAACCTTTGTGGAGATTAGTATGTATTGTTGTCTTAATTTTACATATGAAAGAATACAATGGATTTACTAATATTTATACTAAAAATTTAATATTTAAAATTTAAAATTTTAAACATTTTTTTTGGATGATCTCGGATGGCTTATATGATTAAAGGCGGTTGTCAACAGTTTTCTTCAACACTTCTATTAAAAAGATTTGCACAGAATGTGACATATGAAAGCACTCATTGTTGTTGTTGGTCATGAGATTTCATTAAATGAACAAGCAAGGTTCTCAATTTCTACTCCTATACCATACATTTCATATATTGTGAATTGTATGAGCTATCTCTTTAGGCTAAGAATAATATATAAAGTCAATTTTAACCAAGACAAACAATAACTTTTTGAATTGGTAAAATTAAAGATATAATAATGCCAAGATAACAAATCCTGAATTATGAGTTTCGATATCTAGATTTTTTGGACGAAATATGTTATATGGATGAAAGGTAGCGATAAAGCCAAGCACCTCATCGTGCGGAATCTTAGTTGTGAATGGCAAACTGAGAGATACAGTAAGTTGTCATTCAAGCTTGCTTTCTTAGTTGTGCTCTTGGTTATTCACCTCTTGTAGGAAACTCTCTTTCTGTCAATGGCGAACCATTAGTGTTATAAGTACTTCACACCATAAATGATTGAAGTAGAGTCGAAGGTGTCCGTCCTTATTCATTGAATATGATTGCTGCAGGTTTTCAGCTGAAAGCAGATTTAAGGGACGTTGTAATAGCTCCCTGCATTCCTATTTTTGGATGCCATGGCCAAGACCAGTGTCTGAGCATTAAAGGCCAGTGTAAGTGTCACTATGATGGTGAAGGTCCCACTGCAAAGGCCTTCGTCAGTCACCTACCAAGGCAAGAAGAATTTGGCCCTGAAGTTAATTTTATTATGTAATTATGGAGTGTGTGGCCTATGTTAGTTGGAAAAGTGTCGTTGAGTTGATTAGCTGTATTTGAGATAATACTCAAACATGACATGTTGTAAAGAGCAAAAGGGACTTACCACCCAGGATATTGCCCGTAACTTCGAAGAAGGATAACCTGTGCAAATAGACTTTTTCTTTTTGAATGGTACTTGCCCAAATTATTGAGCTCTAAGGACAGTTTTTAGGTGTGAAGAAGTATCCCCATTTCTCTCTCATATGCCTTCAATGGCACTTCATTTGCCTCACCAGTGGTTGCTATGCGACAATTGTTATGCCGGTCAAAGAGATCATTTGATTGTTAACTTTTCTCTTGCTTAAGGCTTACCTGTAGCATGTTGCAGTGTAAGAATGATGATTTCCACACTCAACATTAAAAGTGAGTTTTTCCAGTTTGCTTATCTAGTTCTCCACTCAACATTCATTATTGTTTCCATTACCATATAATTTTTGTAGTACTTCAAGATTAGTACATGTTATTACGAAAAGGTTGTCTTAAACATGTTCACAAGCTGTACAAAAAGTGAAACAAACTACAAATACTTACGAATGGAAAATCTTATTCTTAACAAGCCATTGTAAAAGAGACTTTTTTGGCAACTTGGTTATCCAGAAATCTCCTTATTCCTGCATAAATATGTATTAATCAAGATTTCTATGTTGACAAATTTTAAAATTCAATTACAAGAAAATTAAAAACAACTTCTCCTACAAGAAATATAGCTAAAGAAAAACTAGTTCAAATGAATCACAAACCAATTGAACTGAAATATAAACGAAAACTAATCAAAATATTCGGTTGTATATTATTAAGTAAATTGTTAAACCAAATTTTATTGTTCCACCTTATCTTAATTGGTCTTTGTCCGTGGATCCTAATACCAAGAAATGCATTTCTAATTTGGTGTAATTCCTTGGAAATATACCGCGTATTCAAACTCTCTTTCAACAATTCAAATAAGAAAACGTACTTTATAGTTATTGTTTGATAATAGAATCCAAAACGTCACGTCCTAATTGAAAAAGAGAAGGAAAAAAAAAATAGTAAAGTGTTCGTTCTTAGAATCCAATTCCTTTAGGCGGCCTTCTATGCCTCCAAAGCTAACCAAATCCAACCCATAACCAGCCATTAAAACGCAGTTCAGTTCTATATTTATATGCTTTATAGCTGTCCAAAGCATGCGTCTTTCTCGTAGTCACATTCTATAACGTGCTTTTAAATAATAATAATAATAAAAAATCCAAAATTCTTCTTTTGCATATCAATGTCATATATTGCCTAAATATAAATTTGTTTCATAATTCAGATTCAAATTCAAAAGATGACACCTCAAGAACATGAAAGCAATATATTACCTTCCACACGTTAGTATTAAGCAACCACAATATTGGCTTTTAATTACACACTCAATACTCGCTTACCTTCTCATTCATGTCAGCAAAATTTCCCTATGTCGCTCCCTTCAAGTCATGTTTCACCTTGTGTATTCTGGCTCTTCTTTACATGTCAGTTTATGGGAAGTTTTTGGATGTCTTATTTTCACTTAGTAAACAGCAGCATAAAAACACGTTAGCTTGCTACAAGATGTCAGCTTCTAAATTTGTTACTCGCATCACGTGAGTGTTACGTCAATATAACTTTTCAACAACTTGTGTTTGTTCAGTGAACAACTTAGTAGCATGTTTAATTACACACTAATTCAATATAATATGGTATCTAGACTTATCTAATATAAGCAAGGGTATAACTTGATTGTGTGATTTGGATATTTTTAACCACTTGTTTCTTTATATGTCATTTTTCTTAATTTTCAAATGTTCTTTTTTGACCAATAAATTGCTGCATGTTAAAAACGTTAACTACCCAGAGCTACTAAATTTGTTACTCTTCTCATATGGGTGACACATTGTAATTAAGTAACCACAATAATTGGGTATTAATTATGCACTCATACTCCCTTGCCTTCTCATTTCTTGTCAATGGTCATCCATGACTGTAAAAGATCTCTATCATAGTCCCTTCATACTATCTTTCTTTCTGTGTATTATGTTTCTTCATGTCATTCTAATTAATTTTTTAAATGTTGCATTTTTACCTAGTAAACTGCTACATGTAAACACGTTAACCTATTACAAGATGTGAGTTACTAAATTTGTTACTTGTGTGATACGGATGTCACGGTTAACATAACTTTTCAACTTGTGTTTCTTCAATGAATAATTCAATCTTACATTTAACTACACAAAAATGCAATATAATACGGTATTTAAATTACTCATCTTGTATAAGCAAGGTTATAGCGTGTGATCTCAATATTTATAACCACATTGTTTCTCCACACATCATTTTTGTGATTTTGAGATGCTCTGTTTTCACCCAAAAAATTGTCACATGTTAACTAGCCACAAGATGTGAGCTACCAAATTTGCTATTAATGCCATATAAGTGACATATTAGTATTAAGCAGCCACAATATTATGTCTTTATTATGAACTAACGCAATATAATACGACATTTAATTTACTCATCTAATCAACCATACTAGAACTTGGATTGAGCGTTGAGGATGTTTATATCCTCACTATTTCTTCACACGCCATTTTCATTTAATTTTTAGATATTGTGTTTTTTATCCAACAAACGCTACATTTAAACACATTACCCAGCCACAAAACGAGAGTTTCCGCATTTGGCACTCATGTCATGTTGGTCATGTCAGCATTAAGTTTTGAACAGTTCATTTAGGGAACAACTAATATTTTAATTGTCTTTAATATAATAATATACTACAATATTTAATTTACTCATATCATCTAAGTTGGCTACAACTTAAGGTTGATTCTTGATGATTACATAAGTCATCCAATATTTAACTTACTCAACATCGTGGATGCAAACATCTATATATTTTTTACCTTGTGTTGAAAATAAATGTTTAACTTTCATTTTAAGTTAAGATTTACAAAGAATCTCTTGCATTAACGACCTTTAATATTTCTAGAAATCATTATAGTTGGAATGTCACTCCTTTTAATACACATACATTGATACTTACTAATGAGTAGTAATCTAGATTTAAATGCTAATCCAATTCTTAGTATACAACTTAGGAAAGGAGATTATGTAAGGGAATCCCTAGCTTAGTTGTAAGCCAGCCCCTAGACCTACGAGTTTAATAGGTCAAGGGTTTGATTCTTCCCTCCCTTTATCCCCTATGCGTGAGTAAAAAGAAAAAAGAAAAAAAATGATTATGTAGAATTTTGATAAACACCAAGATGCATAAATTTAATATCATATTATGGATAAGTCAAACAGTTTTGCTTGTTTAATTTTTGTTAGAATTTCCATGTGAAGATATATATGTTAAATTGTCTTCCATTATCTAGCTCAATGAATGCTTAATAAAACCTACAACGATAAAATGTCAAAATAAGAAAATTAAAAAGCTTATTTCCTCTTTAAAATTGAGTTGTAAAAGGCGGAAAAGTCTTTTATTTTTTAAATAGGATACCAAGATCAAATTAAACAACATGACTTCATATGGAAACCTTTGTTCACAATAAAAAAATAATACACTTGAACTTAAGCTTTAATATTATATATAAAAACAATCATTTTAGAAGGACCTCAAGTTCCAATAATCCTTCATATGACTAAGATCTTTCATTGTTGACAACCTAGACATTTCATTTAAATCTTGAACAAAACCACTTAAGCTTAAATTTCTGAAACCCAAGATGCAATTTTAATAAGAGATTTTTCCACTTCTTTCACAAAGCCTGGACCAGGAGTTGTTATTTTCATTCATAACCACACAGGAAGTGCCGTCTGCACATCAGGATTTCTATCATCCTGAAACCGCTTATCTCCCTAGACATGCAAATAAAGTTCCAGGATCTTAGGGTGTAACTTCCACACTCCCATGCCTTTTTTTGCCTGTTCGGTTTTTTGGTCTTGAAAAAGACAATGTATAAAAAATAAGTTTCATTCAAATCCTTTTTGTAAAAAATAAAAACTCTCTTATCAATTTTTTTATTAGGATAAACATTTAAAAAAGATGTACTCTCTCTTTAAAATATATATATCCATAACCCCCACCAAATTTTAGAGTTTGCCTTTTATTCTCCTCAGATTCGAACGTAATCAATCCTCACCACACCCTTTTGGAGTAAACCGATCTGTCACGGTTTGGAAATTTTCAAAACTCAAAACTGAACGAATAAGTGAGATAAATTAGCAAAACTGGATGTTGAAGATAATTTTTGAAAATGTCTACTTTTAAGTAATGTATTTACTGCACCCTGCTTTTAAGGTAATTCATTTGCAGAGTCTCGTCTTAGTTGTAATATATATATATTTGCTTGTCTAGTTGGACGAATTTGGTTTGATTGGTTTAGGATGTGACTTTATGGATGAAGTAATCGTCTTTATTTTGTAAGCCCACCTAACACAACGCCTTTAGTTAGGCCGCGAGCCCACTACAATTAATTTACTTATTTTTTAATACTTTTTATTTGCAAAATCACAGAAATTTAATAATTAGTTAGGTAAACTCCCCAAACAATAAAATTAATTTTCTGCCTTTCTATATTTACGATGATAGAATTAATCAACAATCCATCTCTACATTGGTTGTCATAGTGAGAATATTAAAATGAAAGAATTTTATGGAATCTTATACTTTTCTTTTTTGTTGTAGTACTGCAAATGATCCTAATGGCAAGTCTATCAAAAGATCAATCTTGAAGGGGTGTACTCTGCAGATCCATGATATTCAAATAAGAAAACGTATTAAACACCAAGTATTTGATAATACATCCAAAACATCCAAAAGGTCACATCCTAATTGAACATGAGAAGAAAACAAAGAATTAGTAAAGTGTCTGTTCTTAGAATCCGATTCCTTCACGCCGCCTTCTAAGCCTCCAAAGTCTAAATAAATCCAACCCATAAACAGCTATTAGAACCCAATTCTATATGTACATGCGTTATAGCCGTCCAAAAGCATGCATCTTTTTCGCCTAGTCACGTCCTAGAACGTGCTTTTGAATCAAAAACAAACCATGCAGAATTTCACTTTTGCATATCAATGTCCTGAAACTCGCCATCCAAATTAACAGATATTAACAGCTAAAACCCGTATTGAGAATGGTGTGAAAAGTGTTCTAGACTATCTAAGAAACTTCTTTAAGGTATAGGTATCATAGTTCATATTCAAAAGTTACACCTGAACAAGAAAGGAATATATTCCTCGTGAAGGAGTTTGCAATCCACATTAACAGGGACAAAATGCATCAAGAACGGTACGAAGGGTTTCCCAAATTAAGAAACTTGTTTAAAATTAAAATATACTTTATCAGAATTCAGGTTCAAAGATTATACCACTCGAACACAAAAGGGTATGTTACCATGGGATGAAACTTGTCAAGAACAGTAGGAAGTAGATTCCAAATGATCTGATAAACTTCTTCAAAATATACTTTTTGACATATACTTCAAGACATACGCAATGGATCTGTCCAGTTCGCAGAGTGAAATTCAAACAACATATAGAGGGGAGGAATTCAAGTCATGCCCACAAACATGTACAGATAGGAAGTTCATATTATTGAAAAACAGAAACAGTCGAGGACAGACATCGAAAGTAGATCAAACATTTGACAAACAGAATGGTAACCCGGATCCTCTACACGATATTAAGAATCAAACTCCACCGACTCTCGCTGCAATTTTCTCATCAGAAGCAGGCATCCAAGAGGCAGCAACAGCACAAAGCAGCCAAACTGCATGCAAATTAACAGCCAAATCAAACATTTAACCACTTATTTGTACTGGAAAGTACCTCATCAATACAAAATTAACAACAAAGGGTGAATAATTACGAGTCAATAAATGCACCCAGATAACCAAATCCGTATTTCCTAATTAGAATCACAAGATAGGCCGATTTCTGGACTGATCTTCTGAACACATCCGGCAAGAAAAAACCCCAACCGCCGGAAAGTCCAGGAGACAAGCCAAGATCGACCCGGATCTGGGTCAACAATTCACAGAGAAAGAAAAGGAAAGAAAGATATATATATATATATATATAGAGAGAGAGAGAGAGAGAGAGAGAGAGAGAGAGAGATCGGAAGGACGAACCAGCCTTCCAAGAAGCCGGTGCCCTGCTGTTGCTGAGGCGGAGGCTGCTGGTACTGAGGAGCGTACTGCGGCGGAGGATATCCCTGCTGGGCAGGGTACCCCGCCGGCGGATATCCCTGAGCAGGGTATCCCGGCGGCGGATACGCGTCCTTAGGATAGCCTTCCGGCGGATAACCTAAATCCCCCAAAAAACAAAACAGAAAACCAAGAAACAGAGATCCAGAGTCAGATCCAACAAATCAAAGCAAACCACACAAAAACCCCAAATCCGTAAACCCAAAATCCCCCACCTTGCTGCGGAGGAACACCAACAGGCGGCTGCTGCTGGTTGTAGTAACTCATTCTTTCTCCTATTCACGGTTCACAACACAAGATCTGGTGAAAATAATCTCAAAAAAAAAAGTGGGTTTACTTGTTCTTGGTCGTCTTATTTAAATATATGGACTTGAAGGGCGGAGAAGAAGATTGGGTCGTGGAGGAGAAGTTGGAACCAGGACAAGGGTCTGATTGGTAGGTTCCGCTTTCAAAAATAGCTTTGATTTGAAGTATATTTTGGTCTTTTGGGGGATTCAGTTAATTCCTGATTTCGACACCAAACAGTGCCCAAGTGCCGCGTTGTCGTTGATCTTCCCGAGGCCTTAAATTGATGAGCCTCATCCTGATACGGGTTGCTATAGTGGTCGAGATCCTGTAAAGTACAATGCCGTTGCCGTGTCCGTGTCCGTGTCCATGTCCGTGTACATCACGCGTAGAACACCCAGTAGAATTCCAGTACAAAGGCCTTTCCTGAAATTCTCCGCTTGGCTTGAAGTACTTCAGGAAAAGACAATGAGTCCCGCTCGGACTCTTTTTTTGGAGCATGTTTTACTGTAGCGTTACGTATCACTCTGTATAGGATTCAAAATGTGGGCTGCTCCATGCCACTTTTTAAACAATATTCAAGAATTGAAATCATTCTGTAATTAAACTTTGATGACCAAAACAACAGTGTCAAACAAATGAGACCTTGCAAATCCTATATTCAAATGGATGTATTATATACGATTAATATAATGATCCGTTGTTATTTTTATGACTGACAGTATTTTTGTCTTTTAAAAATCAATTAAAAAATTGATATTTTCCACATGATGTTGCTGAAGCTATTAAAAGGTCTTATTTTTGAAGTGATGTGTCTTTGTGTCATTGGGCTTGTGTGTATCATGTGGGCCAAGGCTGTAATTAGTCTACCCCAAGACTTGTCTCGTTAGAAAGTCAAGGGGGAAGGGAACTCTGGCATGTTTTGAGGGATTGTTACAATCGTTGGAAACAGTACCAAAGGTCCAGTGTCGCCTTTGTGAAGTTGAATGATTTCTCGTAACCATTGGCAGAAGGAAGAACAGAAGTGCTCAACTTGGTGTTAATCAGCTGGTTGGTTTGTCCAATTGTGATCCTTTTAGTTCTCATTTAGATTCCCATGGCCAATTAAAGGTACACACAATTAGAGGCTTAGATGAATAGAAGGTTTGAAAACATGATGGATTCAATGCAAAAAATGATCGTGGCCGTGGTGAATGCCAAGGCAGAAAGAATAAAAATCGAATTTCGAAAAAGGCGAAAGTTCATGAGCTGAAAAAGATGAAATCAAAGAAAAAGTCGACTTCGAAATGAAGCCATATTGGCACAGAGAGCGGCAGGGGTGGGTCGTTGAGTGATCAATCGAACCCTCCCATGCTCGGGTTGGAATTTCCCAAACTTGAGGTGCCAATTTGAAGGAGATGTACAAATCTAGTTTGAGCTTCTTCAATGGAAGCTAGGAGAACAGCCCGTGACTTGGTCGTTGCTCAACAAGGAGCTGACCTAAAGGTATGGACCAACTACCTATTAGGATTTCTTGGTGGATCTTCTTATGCTAAAACAAATAGGTTTGTCAATGATTACTAAGTTAGATTCTCTAAAATGTTGTTGCATGCAAAACACTTGACTAAAAGACAATAGGTTAGTTGTTTCCTTTGTGGGTTAAAGGAAGCCTTAAGGTAGAGGTTCAGGCTAGGAAAATGAACATATTGGATGAGGCAATTGGAAGAGCCAAATTGTTTGAAAACTGGACAAGGGTGAGTAAAGGGATGAAAATAGTTTATTCAGTAGAGTCACAGCCCTAGTAACCATATGGAAGAAGATAATTTCATCACCAAATCAACCAAAAAAATTTGACCCCAAAAGACATTGTAGAAAAAAGAGAGAAAAACTTATATTTTAATTGAGGCACATACCCCTAGTCATATGTGTAAGAAGAAGTTATTTATGCATGTGGCCTAAGAATTAGATGATAAGGTGGTGGTACATGAGCCTAAAGAGCTTATTAATGTTAGTCTTGAAATTTTTCTCAATGTATTTCATGACTCTTCAATACCTAAAACCATGAAAGTAATGGAAAAGATTGAAGAAGGAAAGAATCTTGTATATTTGTTGGTAGGCCTAGGTAACACACATAATTTTTGAAATAGAAAATTGGCAAGAAAATAGGGGTTGATAACAAAATCACATGAGAGCTTAGATGTAGTTGTGGCTAATAAGGATAAGTTAAGGAATGATGAGTTATGTAAAAAGGTGGTGTTGGTTATACAAAGGTTGTAGTTATGGTTGGATTTATATTTCTTGGAGTTAAGATGATTAAAGTAGTTTAAGGGCTTGGGTGGTTGCACACCCTTAGTCCCATCCTATGGGACTTTTTTGTCCTCCAAATGATGTTTAAAGAAAAGTGATAAAGAGGTCATGTTACAAGGAATTACAACTAGGGAAACTATGATGATGGATGGAGATGGATAAGGAACTAAGAAGAAATCAAAATGGGGTGCTATTACACATCAAGAGTAGAGGAAAAGATTCCAACTTTTAATTAATGACCCTAAATGGTAGTTATGGTGAGAGTGATCACAAAGGCAAAGTTTAGAAATTATAGAAATGGAGAAATTGATTGAGAAAATGATGGGCTATTTAGAAAGTCAAGAGGATTACCACCAACTAGAGAGTATGAACATAAGATTTTGGATTAAGGCAAGTAGTGATTTAGTAGGTTTCAAGCTCTATCAATATTCATATTTTCAAAAGAGTCATAAGGCTAAGGCTAGTAACAATAATTATTCTTCTCTACTATTGTTGGTTAAGAAGCAAGATGGACATACAAAGATTTCAATAAATTGATTGATTTGGCTTATTTGGCAAAAGGATATAAAAGTTAATGAAATACATTAGTACCAACTTGGCATATCATCTAGGTCATACATAGAGATCTTAAAATGTCAATGTCAATATCAAACAAGAAAAAGTCTTTAAGATGTGAAATGAAGTGATCTACAAAAGAGTGGCAGGGGTGGGTTGTATAATGGTCAACCGAAGCCTTCCATGGTTGGGTTGGAATTTCCCAAACTTGAGGAAGACAAAGTGAGAATAGCTTCATGGCAATTTGAAGGAAATGTACAAATCTAGTTTAAGCTTCTTCAATGGAAGCTAGGAGACCAACTCGTGACTTGGTCGTTGCTCACCAAGGAGCTAACCTAAAGGTATGGACCAACTACCTATCAAGATTTCTTGGTGGATCTTCTTATGCTAAAACAAACAAGTTTTGTCAATGATTACTAAGTTAGATTCTCTAAAATGTCATTGCATGCAAAACACCTGACTAAAAGACAATAGGCTGGTTGTTTCCTTTATGGGTTAAAAGAAGCCTTAAGGTAGAGGTTTAGGCTAGGAAAATGAACATATTGGAAAAGCCAAATCGTTTAAAAACTAGGCAAGGGTGAGTAAAGGAATGAAAATAGTTTATTCATTAGAGTCATAGCCCTCGTGGCCATATGAAAAAAGATAATTTCATTGCCAAATCAACTAAAAAAATTGACCCTAAAGACATTGTAGAAAGAAGAGAGAAAAACTTATGTTTCAATTGAGGCATATACCCTTGGTCATATGTGTAAGAAGACATTGTTTATACCTGTGGGCTAAGAATTAGATAATGAAGTGGTGGTTGGAGGCAATGGAGCAATATTACATGAGTCTAAAGAGCTTATTAATGTTGATCTTGAATTTTCTCTCAATGCATAAAAGAAAAATATAATAAAGACAAAGAGTGGAGTGGAAAGGTGCTACTTGATAAAACACATTAAACGGTATATGGAAAATACAAGTACTATGATTTCAGAAGCTTATCATTCCTAGGACAAGCACGGCTTTATATACCCTACAAAAGTTCTGCTTATTTCCTGTTACAACTTCCAAGAAGGTTACACTAAAAGTGCAATACACGTCAAGTTCAAAGGACATGTGATGGAAGTACTCTAAGCTTCTTTCTCCTTTCTCCTTCTGTCAGAATAGTGTTACCAAAGTCAGTAGTTTGCACCATGTTACGGGATAGGATCTGAGAAGAGGTCCAGTGTTCAAACAAAGTGTCCACAGTGGTGGAGGTGGCTTGCTTATATTTAGTGAATGTAGTATTCACTACTTCAATGGTGTAACAACAAGTGTTCTCAGTTTCATACGATGGTGGCACAAACGTATGTGTTGGATGTGCAACCACAGGAGAGGCTTGTGCTTTCATGTGTTGAGTCTAATGAGCTTGTGGAGTTCCTAAGCATAGAGTCGTGTTAACCTTTGTCCTATCTTTGCGTTTACACATAGGGATGTCTTTAGAAGCTGAAGATCTTGAGTGAGACTGAGTGACAGCATCTAGAAGAGTAAGTGGTAGTCCATTATGAATCCAATGATCACCACGTTGCATGATAGATGGTGCTACACCTAAGGTGTCTGCATGTAGTGCTTAAGAGGTCATACCTCCGAGCTTCCATTGAGTTACACAGTTGTTGCTTTTAGACAAATTCCAAGGCCTAACATGATTAGGAGTGGTTGCACCATTCGGTAGGCTTTCTTTAACATGCATTTCATGACTCTTTGTTGATATTTGAATTTCTTACCTAATACCTTATCATAACTGTCCCTAATTATGTGTTTGTGTTAGGTAGAATATTATGTAATTATTGTAATTATTATGTTTCCCTTATATAGATTAGGTTTACAGCATATAAATGTATGCTTGCTATTGTAAAGAATTAGATCAATACAAACCTAGTATTTGCTTACCTGTCGGTCTCTCTCCCATCATCTCAAACTCTTACATGGTACTCGAGCCTCGTTTCTTTTCCTGAGACCTTTTTTTTTTTTTTTTCACTTTCTCACAACCATCAATAACAGGTGAATCAGTTCGAATACCCCTTCCTTTCCCTATGATTCCCAATTCATTCCGAATACCCGTCCTTCCTCCTTCATTATTTGGCTTTTTTGTCACCATTGCTACCACCTTTTTGTTAGTATTTGGTGTGATTCTCACTTTATTCTGCATACCCCATCCTTTCTCCATTCATTATTTGGCTTTTTTGTCATCTTTCTACCACCTTTTCGTTAGTATTTGGCTTTTTCATCATATTTGCTACCACTTTACCCTTGTTTTTTCAATATTGCAATTCTACCACTCGTAATTACTGAAACTGTAGCCTCCTAATTTTTGGCCCCTATTTCTCCAATTTTTTGACTTTCCCATATCCCCGATTCTGGAAAACCATAAACCTATTTTTTCCCTATTTCCCATTTTCCCCAATTTCCCGAAACACTAACCTTAACCCTAATTTCTTCGATGGCTGCCATTGGAGCTCCTTCCTCCACTCTTTGCAACCTTTATCACCTTTCTACCACCGATCTCCAACCCAATAACATTGTTCCCAAACAATTAGTTGGTGAATCGAACTAGAGCATTTGGAATGACCAGATTCACACCGTCTGCCTCGCTCGCAACAAGCTCAACTTTCTCACAGGCGAGCTTACCTGTCCGGAAGGTAATGGTGAAGATGCATAGCGATGGGCTCAAGCCCATGCCGCCATTAAAACTTGGCTAGTACACTCTGTCGACTTTGATTTGGAGAGCATGGTCTCTTAACTTTTGACTGTGACGGATATTTGGTAAGTTTTGCAAAAGAGCTTTGACAAAGTTTCCACTACTTAGAAATTTAGCTTGAAATAGGCCATCAATACATTTCAACTTGCTCCCAGCGCCATCAGTGCTAATCTCACGACCTTTTATTTCTGCTTAACAAACCTTTGGGGTGCACTTGCGACCTAATAGGCCCCCATCCAATGTTCTTAAGGCAAATGTGATTGTGAAGTTAACTCGCGTCTTCAAGCTCGTGACCAAGAGGATCGCATACTGAAGCTTCTCCTTTCCTTTCCACTGGAGTTCCAAAACCTTGTTTCTTCTGTCCTCAGTCGTGAAAAGCTTCCCTCTTTGGAGAAGATATACTCCTTGGCCAAGCAGGACGTTAACTAGCATTCCCAACACGATGGCCGGCACAGCACTGGTGATGCCAATGCTTTTGCGGCATAGTCACAAGGGACTACACATTGCCTTTCTGCTAGATCGGGCAATGGAGCTCTGCAACTAGGCCCAAAAGGCTGGCCTACTAACTCGTGGACCATTCCTCTGGGGCCTCATCACTTATCTGGGCCACAAAGGCCTAACCCCAAGGACCCTACTCCTTCTTCAGCAAAAAAGTCCGGGCACATCCAAGAGGCCTGTTTCTTGCTTATGGGCTTCCCCCCCGGTTGGAAGCCCAAACCCAAGGATAGTAATCGTCACCACTCTAATGAAGGGCGTACCCAAGCCCACAATGGTTCTCTTGATGGACATGGGCCCCACTACTTTAGTCATGGGCCTCCACCGCCCCCTTTTACTAGGCCCTCTTATTTTGGTAACCCCTCACCTCCTTCTTATCCTACTGCAGGCATCTTGGGCCATCCACCTCCAAGCCCTGGTAGTATCTATGGCGGCTTACTAGGCTAAATCTGACTGCGAACTAACAACAGAAATTGGTGACCCTTATCAATTAGATGGGGACCTCTAATCCTAGTGCCAATTTCTTTGGTAATTATTCTCTTTCTTGTCCTTTTTCATCTTTATTGATTATTAATTATGGGGCAACAAATCATATCACATGCAATTTACATATGCTAAATTCCTTTTACCCATGTGCCAAACCCATCCACATCACTCTTTGATAAATCCCTTAGTCTAGTCACTCATATCCGTCACTATAAGCCTTATCCCTTTCTTAATCTTACTTATGTTTTATATGCACCTCATTTCGTCATAATTTATTATTTATTCAAAAATTAACCCGGGATAATAATTGTGTTGCCCTTTTGTTCAATAACTTTTGTCTCTTTTAGGACCATACGACTAGGGATCTGATCGAGCTCGGCAAGGCTGATCGGGGCTTATATTTCCTATGTTCCTCCATTCCAATGCAATTTACTTCAATTTTTTCAAATTATTTAGCTTCCTTATAGATTACTTTTTGTACTCCACAAACAATTTGTAATTCTGTTTTTACTAATAATATTTAGTATGATCTTTTACATCAACACTTAGGTTATTCATCACTTAAAACTTTTCATTCTCACGGACGATCTTTTTCTTGTCCTTTTGATTTTCAATGTTCTATTTGTCCTTTAGCCAAACAAACCTACACCCTGTTTCCTTCTCATCAACATTGCACCACCTCTATTTTTGAGCTCATCCATATGGATGTTTAGGGTCCTCATTAGACTCCCACTCATGATGGTGCTTGTTACTTCCTCTCCATTGTGGATGATTTTTCTTCTACTACCTAGACCTTTCTTCCTACTTTCAAAAGCCAAGTTTTCTCCAAAATTGAATATTTTATCTCCCTTGTCTCCATTCAATTCAATTTTGTTGTTCGCCGCATTCACACTGGCAATGGAATTGAATTTTTTTTCTTTTGAATGCTGTTTGTTCCTTTCTTCACATGGCATCCTCCATGAGACCTCTTGTGTTCACACTCTCCAACAGAATGGAGTTGTTGAACAGAAACATTGGCACTTGCTTGATGTTGCTCGTGCTCTCATGTTTCAAGCTCACATCCCTTCTCGTTTTTGGGGTGAATTCCTCTTCACTATCACCTATCTCATTAATCGTCTTCTTTCCTCCTCTTTTCATGGCCTTAGTCCTTTTGAAAAAAATTTTGGAAAACCCCCCATTATTGATCATCTTTGTGTTTTTGGATGTTGTTGTTTTGCTTCCACCCTTGGCACTTGTGACAAATTCAGTCCTCATGCCTTCCCTTGTATTTTCATGGGTTATCCTTCCTCTCAGAAGGGTTATCATCTTTATGACCCAACCTCTGAAAAAATTTTGTTAGTCGAGATGTTGTTTTTCAAGAAAATAATTTTCCTTTCTCTCCTTAGAATGCCTCCCCTCCAATCATACTTGCTGCCCCTTCAGTTCCTGTGTAGTTCAATGAACCTTATACTTCCTCGTCTTTACTAGTTGATCTCCCTAACCTCCCTAATCCCCCTATCTCCAACCTTACCCTTATTTTGGATGATACCTTATCCCCTTCCTCCACTCTTGTTCCTACTCCTGATCCAAGCCTGGATTCCTCTCTTCCCACTACCCTTGATACCACCTTACGCCATTCCAGTCGACCCAGTCGACCAACCATTTAGACCTCTAACTACATGTGTCTTACCCTTCCTTCAACCTCTAACACCTTTGCCTACCCCATCTCTAATTATGTCTCCCTTCAACAATGTCACCCATTTCATCAACATTTCATTGCCTCCATCTCTGCCATTCATGAACCTTTACTTATCATGAAGTTGCTTCTAATCCTAATTGGATAGATGCTATGAACCATGAACTCACTGCTCTAGAGCTAACCACACATGGGATGTGGTTCCCTTGCCCTTTGATCGACGTCCTATTGGATGTAAATGGGTATATAAAGTGAAATATCATGCTGATGATTCCATTGAGCGGTACAAGGCCCATTTGGTGGCTAAGGGCTTTAATCAGCATGAAGGCATCGATTACCAGGATACTTTTTCACCCACTATGAAACATGTCACAATTCGTCTCATCATCACTATTATTGCCATTCATGATTGGCCCCTCTACCAAATGGATGTTCAGAATGCTTTTCTCCATGGGGATCTTTCGAGGAGGCATATATGGAGCTTCCCCCCGGATTTCACAATTAGGGGGAGCATTTAGTCTGTCGATTGCTGAAATTCCTTTATGGGTTGAAGTAAGCATCTTGTTAATGGAATGCTAAGTTTACTAGAGCATTGATCGCAAATGGTTTTGTCCAATCTTATCATGACTACTCCCTATTCACTAAGGCCAGAGGTAATTCTTTTGTGGCATTACTCATTTATGTTGATGATATATTGATCACAGGCAACAATCAGGCAGCTATAACAGATCTTAAATGATATCTTCATGCTACCTTTTTCATGAAAGACCTAGGTCAATCAAAATTCTTCTTGGGAATTGAGGTAGCCTATTCTCCAGAAGGCATCTCACTCAGCCAACGTAAGTACACATTGGAATTGATCTCTGAGGCTGGATTGGCAAGATTGAGACCATCTATAATTCCAATGGAATAGAACAAGATGTTCACTAGCATTGAATATGATGTCAGTTTAGAAGAGAAAACCAATGACCCGCTTCTTACAAATCCATCCACCTATCAGAGACTAGTTGGAAGGTTGATCTATCTGACTCTCACTCGGCTTGATATCACTTTTTTGGTTTAGCTTCTCAATCAGTTCATGTATAATCTAAAACAGTCCCACATAGAGGCAACATTAAAGGTAATTAAATACCTTAAGAGTTGCCCAGGCCTTGGCCTTATGTTCCCATCCTCATCCAAATTCAAACTACAGTACATGCCCTATGACAAAAAGGTCAACAACAAGTTTTTGCATAATGCTTGGAGATTCCTTGATTTCGTGGCGGTCCAAGAAACAACCAACTATATCCTTGTCATCAGTAGAAGTAAAATATAGAGCCATGCAAGTAACGACATGCGAGATAATGTGGATTATAGGGTTACTCAAAGACTTTGGTTTTCAAATGCGACGTCCAACACTATTATACTGTGATAATGAGGCAACAGAGAAGATAGCAGCAAATCCGATCTTTCATTAGCATACAAAGCACATTGAGGTGGAATGTCACTACGTAAGAGAAAAACTTCAACAAGGAATTATCACAACTTGACACGTTTCTACCAACGAACAACCATTTGATCTTTTGACAAAGGCACTATGTAGCATACAATGTTGGCATCTTCTCTCCAAGCTCGGAGTATTTGGTCTTTTCAAATCTCTAACTTGAGGGAGAGTGTTGATATTTGAATTTCTTACCTAATACCTTACCATAATTATCCCTAATTATGTGTTTGTGTTAGGTAGAATATTATGTAATTATTGTAATTATTATGTTTTACTTGTATAGATTAGGTTTACAACATATTAACATATGCTTGCTATTGTAAAGAATTAGATCAATACAAACCTAGTATTTGCTCACCTGTCGTCCTCTCTCCCATCATCTCAAACTCTTACACTCTTCAATACCTAAAACCATGAAAGTAATGGAAATGATTGAAGAAGGAAAGAATCTTATCCATTTGTTTGTAGGTTCGGATAATACATATAATATTTTAAGAAGTAGATTGGCAAGAAAATAGGGGTTGATACCAAAATTACACAAAAGCTTAAATGCAGTTATAGCTAAAGATAATAAGTTGAGGAGTGATGAGTTATATAAAAAAGTGGTGTTGGTTGTACAAAGGTTGTAGATGTGGTTGGATTTCTATTTGTTGGAGTTGAGATGATTAGAGTAATTTAAAGGCTTGGTGGTTGCACAACCTTGGTCATATCCTATAGGATTTCTTTGTCCTTCAAATGATGTTTAAAGAAAAGGGATAAAGAGTTCATGTTACAAGGAATTAGAACTAGGAAAACTATGGTGATGGGTGGCCAACAATGGAAGCTAGGTCATACATAGAGATCTTAAAAAGTCAATATCAAATAAGAAAAAGCCATTAAGATATAAAATAAAGTGATTTACAAAAGCAACCAAACAAAACGGTCATTGAATGAGAGAAAAAAAATCCTTAAAATCAGGAATTTCCTAACGCAGTTCCAAATGGAGGAATTTAGTCCGACGGCCACGTGACGCAGACCTTGTGTATAAGATCAAGGAAATAATTAATCCCACAAATTTCACTGTTTTCGAATAGGTATGGTTTTTTTTTTTTTTTTTCTTTTCTCTTTTTGGGACAAATAACAAGAGTTAGGTGCCGTGGTTGGCGAATCACGACGTCTGTGAATCACGTGGCCCGTTGATAGGCGTAGTGTCTTGCGAAACGCTAGTGGAAGCGGTTGACGTGGCAAGCAACGTTGACATGGTCCCCACTTGTTGCGTGTCACGTCGGTTATCATTTCTCGTATGCGACACGAAAGCTACGTAGTTTTTGCTAGTTTTCTGGTTTTTTTTTTTTTTTTTTCTCAAGGCAAGGGTTTTAACGATGGTTGTTGGCTCCTGTTCTACAAGGCTTAGTGGGAGTGAAAATGGCGGAGGAATTCAAGAGAAACAGACAAAGATGTAGACATAGGAAGTTCATATTATTGAGAAACATCAACAATAAAGGATAGACAATAAAAGTAGGTAAACAATGAGAGTAGATCAAACATCTGACGAACAGATCTGGAATCAAACTCCACCGGTTCTTGCTGCAATTTTCTCGTCAGAAGCAGGCTTCCAAGAGGCAGCAACAACACAGAGCAGCCAAACTGCACGCAAATTAACCACTCATTAGTACTGGAAAGTACCTCATCAGGGCGAAATTAACAACCAAACGTGATCAATTACGAGTCAATAAATGCACCCAGATGCCCAAATCCGGATTTCCTGGTTGGATCATAAGGTAGACAGATTTCTGGACTGATCTTCTCAAAATATCCGGCGAGAACCGCCGGAGACCAGGCGGGATATCCGGATCTGGGTCAACGATTCACAAAGAAAGAGAAGGAAAGAGAGAGAAAGAGAGATGGGTGGGACGTACCAGCCTTCCATGCAGCCGACGTTACTTTGTTGTTGCTGTTGCTGGGGGGGAGGTTGCTGGTACGGGGCGGCGTACTGCGGCGGAGGATATCCCTGCTGGGGAGGGTACCCCGCCGGCGGATATCCCTGAGCAGGGTATCCCGGTGGCGGATACGCGTCCTTCGGATAACCTGAATCACCAAACAAGAAAACCAATAGACAGAGATCCAGACTCAGCTCCAGCAAATTACATCAAACCACACACAACCCCATCTCCGAAAAGATCAAAGCGGCTACCTTGCGGCGGAGGAGCACCGACGGGTGGCTGCTGGTTGTAGTAACTCATTCTTTCTCCTCTTCACGGCTTGAAACACAAGATCTGGTGACAATATATCTTAACAGAGCCTGCGTTTTCTTGTTCCTGTCGTCTTATTTAAAAGTATGGGTTTGAAGGGCGAAGGAGAAGACGGGGGTCTAGGGGGAGACAGAACCAAGGCAGGTCTCTTTTGGTATGTTCTGCTTTCAACAACAGGTTTGCTGTGCTTTAGATAATTCCTGATTTCCACTAGGTACCACGTTATTTTTTAATGTTGTTGGGCCAGCAAACACCAATGATGCACATCGATTGGTTCAAGGTTTTGACAATTCAAATTCACACGGAGTTTTAATCACAGTTGGTTGGGTAGGATACTTCCGTGATAATGCCTTGAGATGCTCCAACTAAGTAATCAATTTGGTGTTAAGATAACTTCGTAGCGTTGCATTTGACCGTTTCATTGGGACATCAATTAAAATATTCGTCCATTAGTATATAATTTTGGATTCCATACTTTTCTTTTCTGCTTGCGAATATAATATTTAAGGTTAGCTTCTTGTTGAAGACAGAAGGGATTTAAGAAATCTAACTAAAAGCAATTTCATACTAGTTATTCTGATTTTTAACCTACACAATTAGCCCCAATCATACTAGTTATTCTGATCCCATGAAGTACTTTGGTATAACCTACACAGTATTTTTGTATCACTTTATACCTAAAACTATATTTTATGGGTAGAGGAGATTTAACTTAAGGATTAATAGGTCCTTTTTTTATTTAAATTTTATGATTTTTTTTTTTATGTAGAATTATTGTTATACACACAATTTGAGGTACAATTTCGCCATGAAAAAAAAAATGCCACAGGAGATTTAAATGAAAAAGCGTATAACACATGGTGTGAAGATGGAAAAAGAGAAGTTCACACGAGAGACAACACTTTCTCTATGATGGTACCTTGGGATGCTCCAGCTAAGAATTTGACCGTTTCAATAGGGCATCCATTAAAATATACATTCTTTAGAATGAGATTCCGGATTCCAAACTGTCATTTTCTACTTGCAAATATAATATTTAGCATTAGCTTCTTGGTGTTCAACATAATAACCCAAAGTGCTAGTCCAAAAAAACTACTGCTGGTTACCCCGAGATATTTATGAGATAGCTTTTATAAAAAATTTGTATAAATTTAGACCCTTTAGAATATAAATTGTTAAAGGGTTAATTTCTCTTTTAAAATCAATTTATACCAAAGGAGTATTAAAAAAATCTAACTCAAAAACTAACTTAGAAATTGAAATAATGTCTTTATGTTATTTAAGTTTTACCTTGTAGATTTTATTTTTTAATGAAAAACTTTTGTCTTACATTTATTTACTTCCACATTGACCTACATTAAGTTAAAGGTTATATGAGATAAAACATAATTAACTTAAAGTTTAGTACTATATAAAAAGTTCAAATGCCTAACCTAAGAAATAATTTAAGAGTTGAAAAACCCTTCTTTTATTTAAACTTCATAACTCTTATTTTTCAGTATAAGACTCTTTTCCTATATAAAAAAGGAACACCTTAACATGTAAGGGGTACAATAGTATCATTATCTTAACAATGTGAGACATATATAGAATATGAATACATTGTTTCATCCTAAACATAAGAAAACACTTCATATGATGAATCAATCCATGAGAAATGAAAATTTTATTTAAAACTTAAACTTTAATATCATACTAAAAAATCTGATTTATTATTTAAAATTAACAAATAAAAAAAGAAAAACGCCACCATTTTAAAGAAAACAATATGGGACATACACGTATTTCAATAGAAATATGTGTTAGACTGATTTGACTATTTAGTAAAAAGATGTAAAATGTTCATGAAATAAATTAGTATTATGTATAAGATGAAAGTTTTATACAAAAATTGTAACTTTTTTATAGTGAAATTTGAATAAACAAGGTATTTTTTTAATTTTAGAATTAACTTTTTGATTGAATTTTTAAGTTTTTTAACAAATACCAACTTGACGTATCATTTGAGTCACACAAAGATCTTAGAAAGTCAATACCGAATGAGAAAAAATCGATAGGAGGATTAAATAAACCGGTGATGTACAAAAGCAACCAAACAAAACGGTCCATTGAACGAGATAAAAAATAATTAAAATCAAGAATTTCGTAACGCAGTTCCAAATGAGCTGTACGACGGCGTATACTCTCAAGACGATCCACGTGGCACAGCCCTTGCGTATGGTTTTTTGGTAAATACGAACGGTTGCTGGCGTGGTTGGCGAATCACGGCGTCTCGTGGGCGTGAATCAAGTGGGCCGTTGACTGCTGTAGCGTCGTGGGAAACGCTAGTGGAAGTCGTGTCGGTTATCATTTCGCATTTGCAGGGACACCAAGGCCACGTGGATTTTGTTTGTTTTACCAGGATATTTTCTGTTTTGAAGTCAAGTCTTCCAATAATGGTGGTTGGCTTTTTGGTTCTAGAACACTTAAGTGGGAGTGGATATCTCCGGGCGAATATTCTACTTAAAATATCTTTTAAGTTTTGACTTACCTTTTGTATAAGCTCATAATCATATCAAATGCTTTAATTTTGAACTAATTTTTAAGTTAAATTTATTCTATTTTGTGTGATTTTATACTTAATAATCATACAAAATGTGTGCAAGACAAAATTTTTGTACTAAAAAAAATTCTTAAAATAAAGTTGAAATACAAAAAAAAAAAGAATATCTAACTCTAGAATTATTGCATTTTTTGTACACTTTTTTTTATATTTTTATATATACAATATGTTATTGTGTTTAAGGTTGCATTAGCTAATAAAACTATTTATAAGGTTTAAAAAATTAACTCAAAAGTTAGTTATAGGATTAGAGAATCATTTTTTTGTTATTCAAGCTCTACCTGAAAAATCTTATATTTAGATTAAGATTCTCATCTTTGCATATACAATAAATAAATAATCTAAATTATTTGAAAGTATCAATTTAATGTCAAATGATTAGCGGTTTATATGAGATTTTTTGGATAATTTTTTTTTTTGATTCCATTCCATTTCTGACAAACCAGCTCATTTCTTAGTTTGAAAGGAAAGAACAATTTTACATTTTCAAATTAATCTTTTTAGTGCATCGCATAAAATACTGGATACCCAATAGGCCTAAGTGATCAATTGAATGCGTCGCAGCCGAAGGGCTATCAGGGATGGGCCGCTGAACGCGACTGCAATCAACTTCAATTGAAAATAAAACGGCCCAATTACTGCCAGGCCATTCCCGTGCAGCTTAAGGTTATACAAAATTTTGAATTTCACGTCCTATACTTTAGTACTTAGAAGTTTAGCTTATTATAAAATGTGGGTATATCTTACATTTTTGTGTGGATATATACTTAGAAGCTGATAAATTTCTTACATAGAATTGTAGCTTATTATTATTATTTTTGTGGGTAAGTCTATACGCCTTATGGTAATAGGTTTACACAACCTAATCAGGGTATCAATTACACACAATTACAAATGTGCCTTCTCTTCAAAAAGAGAAAAACAAGCCACACTTTAGGGATATTAGAATATAATTTTGAGTTTAAAATAATTCATACTTCTCAAGTGACACTTAAATGATATATTAATAAAAAATTTTTTTAGCTATCTAGCAACACATAAAAATATACTAGTATTGCTCTCCCTTGATTTTTGATAGTGAAGAGTGATTTCAACAAAAGTTATGTAGCTACACCAGAAACCAACCAACTAGGTATGTTTAATATATGATATGTGTAAATTACTTAAGCATACAAGGTACAAACATCAATGTGTATAAAGAGATAAGTTTCTTTAATCTAACACAATGATATATTTATGTTTGTTTTCTTACAAACTGTGAGTATGCACCAAGTTAGCAACAAGCTATGGTTTAAGCGCTACTCACAACTCACGCAGATGTATAAGAATATTCAAATAAGTGCTTAGACCGTGTAGCTCCGTAAGACAGACAAACGAGTTGAAATTGTTTTGAAATTCATTTAAGATAAAGTGTAGCTTGGTTTCGAAGGTTGAGCGTTGGTTTTGCTTGCTGGAAAGTGTTTCGTTTTCTGCTTTGTTCTGTCTGAAAATCTATAGCAAGAAAACACTGCAGTTAACCTTCTTCCGGTTTGTATCAAATACTAGCCTCAAACCACGTCAAACACCCATTCAAAAATCTGTCAAAGGTTTTTGAGTTATTTGCCCTAAACGTGCGCTAGAAGGAGAACACTGTGTAACCAATTTTTCTGCCCATTTAGAAGAAGTTACGGGTCTGGGTCGGGTCAGCACTTAAGGGACGGTTTTGAGTAGAAAATAGCCAGCCCAAATACAAACATTTCAGCCCACTTGACTAAGGAGGTAATAGAATATTTCTATTATCTTAACACACGCACTTATATAAAATAACATTTGTAGAGCAAATATTATATTTAAGAATGTCTTGTATTAGTTTTAAATAAATAGGTCTTTAACATCAAAATAATTCAAAAGAATACTCATATTCCTAGTAGTCAATTCATGGATGCTTTTCCCTATCTATGTCTTCGGTTTTTATCCTAATTTGACTGTGTCTTCAAAATTATAATCACTGATTTAGATAAAGTAATTTAGTTTAATATTGAACCAAACTACATTATGATAAGCTTAGAGTAAATTTCTCCTATAGCAGCTTTAAGGGTTGCTAAACCTTTTATCAATTATAACTACTAAAATGAGAGTATATATATCTTATATGAACAAAGTTGTAATTTATATTTGAATTAGGCATATATAAAAGTATATAATTTTTGGATACTTTTATTTTCTTCTATCATGCTACTTTTCTTTTATCAAACTAAGTGAGAACTATTTTACCTTCACTTGATAGCTTTTATAGTGATGTTACCACTAAACTATGTAAGAAAATTTTAAATTTGGGATTTTATATATTTCTTTTTTCTTAATTTCTTTCTCATTTCTTCTAAATAATTTTTGTGATGCTTAATTCTTCTTTTATGACATCTTTTAACTTAAGATTGTCTATTTCATTTTTAGGGATCTTTTTTACATCCATTTGAAATTAATCTATTTCATCCTTTTAGGCCCTCTAACAGTTTGAACATTCAATGGGAAGTAGGGATTGTCTTAAGGAACCTTATGCTTGCAATGAGGTGGAAACGGATGCTGTTGGTGGCAGCTATGAGAGCGCTACTTGGTTTCCTGACAGTGTCAACACCAGATATTTGGCGTGGCTATGTACGTGGGCATTGGCTCAAGCTCACTAATTTGTCCCACCTAGATCTGGAAAGAGGAGTTTATTTATTTATTTAATGATTGCAGATGTAAACGGGTGACCCATGACAAGAAGATAAACTTGAAAATGATATGCCAGGTAAGGAAACAGCATACCTGATATGCTGGACAGATGGATAGATTATATAATACTTATGAATTCTACTATAATATTTCGTCAATTTATTTAAATACATTTGATTCAATTATGATTGACATTTTCATTTTATGTACATCAAATGTATTAAGCCTAAGAGCCAAGATTTTAACACTTTATACGGATGATCAATATCATTTAGCATTACCAGTTTCATGACACTTTCTTGTAATAGTAGTTTATTTCTTGTTATGGCATTTGTTAATCGGTAGAGATGTTGTGTAATAACTCTCTTTTAATAGTGAATCTTCTTCTGGAAACACTTTGCTTAAAGGCTCCTTTAGGTTTGCTAAGTGTTTGAGTCTGAAAGCCTATAATATTGTATTTACAATATTACATCGTATCAACACAATAAGAGAACAGTTGACACAAACTGTGAATGGTTCGGTTAAAGCACAACTTGGCTTTTATATCCACTTTCTTCTGATCAACTAATTAAAAAGACCTTTTACTAATCACAATTTCATAGATTACAAAATCTCTACTAAGGATCACACTTTTTCTCAAAAGTTTACCTAAACCATGTGCTTCAAGCAAATCCAACTACACGTTAACAGTGCACTAAGCACTACAATTTCTCTTCAAAACAATCAAATATGTAGGCCTAAGCTCACCTAAAATTAAGTTTTCTTCATGAAAAACCCTAGTTTTGTTTCTCTCAAACTGAAGCGTTGATCTAGCCCCCCATCGAATAAAAGCATGTGTTATGCATTTGACTCCAGGCAAAAAGGCTCCAAAAGGATTGCATTTTTCACCCAAAGTGTTAGTCCAAATATTAGCTCAGTTTTGCATTATATTAAAGGAAAATTTTTGCACATTTGTTTTGAGAAACACATTATTTTATTTTATTTTTTGTAAAATCCCAAGAACATTCCTTCTCAAAAGCATAGCAAATATATGTCATAGTTTTTATTCAGATTTGGTTGATTGAATAGTCTGACAGTTTATGCAATAAACATGCAGATATAGCATTGTCGATATTTGGTGAGGCAACCAAGATTTAGGCATGTTTGCCATGCATAATGCATATATGTACTTATGGTACGATGCTGAATATTTGCTCTTGCATAATATCATAAAGTAAAAAATCATGCTTATAACATCAATCATCTTTTTTTTTTTTTTTTGTGGCACACTTGAACTTAGTAGTAGTTTACGTATTGTCATCCTCAAAATTCTATATACATCAACAGTTTTGAAATGACTATTGTCATTACAATTAATGGTGTTATCATTCTTGAAGACTTTGCGTTGTTATTAAGATATATTGATGATAGATTAAAATTCTAGTTTAAGAATTTTGGTTTACCCTGCTGGTCTTTTTTGATAAAGCCATTTGGCAAAACAATAAAAGTGATTAGTATAATCATGTGAGGATTCTCTGTCATAAATGATAAAGTTGCGGATACAAAAATTTTAGAGTGATTTAATTTTCGAAATTTTGTGCTATCCATAACTATTTTGAAGGCCTTTTTTTTCCTCCAAAAACAAGTAAATAATGACACAATAACCTGAAAGGGTAAATAAGGCAAGCCTGAAAAAAGAAACATACTTCCTAATAACACTAACGGTTGTGAATTACCAGCGTAGGTGTTAGGCTTTTACATAGAGAATATATTATGTATTTTATTTTTAATTTTTGTAACTAGTGATTTTCAAATATATATGTCAATTAAATGTGATGCTTAAAATGCAACCAATTAATGAAGGTGGAAAGGAACAAATAATAGGAAACCTAATTTCATTTCTTTAAAGGGCCTTACTTATAGTATGTACAAAGTAAAATTGACTAACAACTTAAAAAGATTAGGGAAGAAATATTAAAATTTTATTCATACTCGAACACCAACTCAAGAGTAAATAAATGTTTCCTCCTTAGTAAGAGAACTTTTAAATAGGGTTTAGACAAGATAAAAATTTGTCACATTGTCCTTTATATACTTCCCGGTGTCCAGTAATGGTATATATTCTATTAAAATCATTTTATGTTTTGTTGTTAATCATGAAACTACCTTTTGAATTTAAGTTTTAACATCACCTTAGAAGATATATTTTTACTTTAAAGTGGATTTTAGAGTTTTTTTATTTTATAAAGAAAACTTTCAAATAAAATTTTAATAATATAAAACTTTTGTCTCATTATTCTTAGCAAATAATAAGTAATGACTAATAATGTGAACAATGCAACTTGTGACAGTAATTTTTACTCGTGTGCCAACTCAAATACTTAAAACTTTCCAAGAATTCCAAATTCACAGGAACTATTTACCAAATCCAAATTCGTTTGTTAACCTATACTTCAAGAACATATTTGCAATGGATCTGTCCAGTTCACATGGTGAAATCAAACAACAAAAGGGGGAGGAAGTCAAGTGAAACCTACAAATATGCACATATAGGAAGTTCTTATTGAAAAGCATCGACAGTCAAGAATAGACAATGAAAGTAAATCGAACATCTTATAAACAGATTTGGTATCCGAATCCTCTACGCGATGTTGTGAATCAAATTCCACCGGTTCTTGCTACAATTTTCTCATCAGATGCAGGCATCCAAGAGGCAGCAACAGCACAGAACAGCCAAACTGCATGCAAATATACAACCAAATGAGAAAGTTTAACCACTCGTTAGTACTGGAAAGTACTTCATCACTGCAAAGTTAACAACCAAAGGTGATAAATTACTAATCAACAAATGCACCCCCATACCCAGATCCGAATTTCCTGATTGGATCACAAGATACACATATTTCTGGACTGATCTTCTGATCATATCCGGCGAGAAGAAACCCCAACCGCCGGATGGTCCAGGAGATAAGCGAAGATCGACCCGGATCTAGGCTGACGATTCATAGAGAAAGAAAAGGAAAGACAGAGAGTGAGGGAGAGTGAGAGAGATCGAAGGGACGTACCAGCCTTCCAAGCAGCCGGGGCTACTTTGCTGTTGCTGGGGGGGAGGCTGGTGGGGGGCAGGGGAGTACTGCGGCAGAGGATATCCTTGCTGGGGAGAGTATGCTGGCGGCGGATAAACTGAATCACCAAACAAAAAACGAAGAAATAGAGATCCAGAGTCAGCTCTGCAAATTACATGAAACCACACAAAACTCCACATCCGGAAAGAGCAAAGCGGCAACCTTGCGGTGGCGGAACTCCGACAGGCGGCTGCTGCTGGTTGTAGTAACTCGTTCTTTTTCCTCTTCACGGCTTGCAGCACAAGATCTTGTGAAAATATATCTCAAGAGAACTTGGTTTTCTGGTTCTTGGTCGTCTTATAGAAATGTATGGGTTCGGTTCGAAGGGCGGAGGAGAAGAAACAGGTTTTGGTATGTTACCTTTTCAGAAATACCTTCGATTTGAAGCCTAGTTTGGTCTTACGAGGATTCAGTTACTTCCTGATTCGACCAAGTACCACGTTGTCATTGTTTTTCCCAAGTCCTTAAATTGATGAGCTTCATCGTGAGACGGCTCGCTTCAGTGCTCTTGATCTACCTAAGTAAAATGCCGTGTCCATCACGACAGATCACGATACCTATAAATTTAGTTTTTAATCTTATTTGGCCAACAAACGACAATGATTGCACGTCGACTGCTTTAACGTTTTGGCAATTCAAATTCACACGGAGTTTTAAATTAGAAAGCGGGTAAGGCGATGGTGTGAACTTCTCTTTTTCTGTATTTATTATTCTTCTAATTCGACTAGGTTCATTTTACAAGTTGGTCTTTGATTGTGAAAGTAATTGAAAGGACAATATTTTATACTCACAAATATAATAATTAAGGTTAACTTCTTGGTTTAACTAATTCATTTTTTTTAAACACACATGTATGCACGAACTTAGCGTCGACTTGAAATCTTTTATTCCTAGGCAGCGCCTACTTCCTGTTAAGCCAATTCAATAGAATAAAAAAAAATCCTAGTGAAGAAAACAACTTAGTTACCCTAAGAGATTTATAAAATATCTAAATTAAAATTTTGTACAAATTGAGACCCTTTAGCATATAAATTGTTAAAATATTTACTTTTTTTTCTTCTTAAATTAACTTATGCAAAAGGTACATAAGACTCAATTTGACACTATGATTAGGCGTGGTGGGATAGATAATGTTTTGGAATTCTTTAGTTCCAAGTGCACATCTTTTTTGGCCTCTTAGGGAGTTCTACATGAAAGCTCTTATGCATACACTTCATAACAAAATGAGTTGGTGAAGAGGAAACATCAACACATTTTTAATGTTATATGGATATTAAAATTTTAGTTTTAGATCTTGATTTGATTCTGTGGTGAGTATGTGCTTATTGTGACATACTCGAGTTAATCATACTTTCACATGTTCTTAAAGGGAAGACTTCCTTTGAGATTTTGTTATGGGAAACACTATTATTTGACCATTTGTGAGTTTTTGGATTTTATAATATGCCACTAATTTCATATAGTGAGATAAATTTAGGCATAAGGCTATCGTGAGTGTTCTCTGGATATATTCTCACATGAAAAGGATATCGTCTTTACGATCTTGACAAAGATCATTTTTGTTTTTTTTTTTTGTTAGTTGTGATATTGTCATTTTCGAGGATGTATTTTCTTTTGCTAGAGTCACTTCAACAACTTTTCATGATGAGTTTGAGTCCTCATTTACAGACATTCATTCGTACGACCATGCATCACTGCCACCACAAGGCACACATGCGTCTACTCTTAAGACTCTATCACTGGTAACAGTCGACTCTCCAGTCCATGGGTCCTATATTGATGCATCAATCATCATTGAGCCTTTACTAGACCCATCTACTACCATAGTGCCTGATTTTTCATTCACACTTCGAAGTGAGCGAACCACGGCTACCTATTTGGGCAAATGATTATGTTTTCTAGCATGGACTCATCACCTTCATCTGTTACTATGCATTCACTTCCCATATTTTGTCTTACCATTGTCTATTTTTCCAACATCATCATTTTATTGCCTCTATTCAACCAGCACTAAGTCCAAGACTTATCAGAAGATAGTTCTTGATCTTAGATAGCGTACTGCCATGAGTAAGAAGATTATGGCATTATAATTAAATCATATGATGTAAATGAATATATAAGATCAAGTACCATGTAAATTAGAGTATTAAGGATTATAAGACCCAATTTGTGGTCAAAGGTTTTGTCCAATGAGAAGGCAATGATTATCTTGAGACATTTGTAAGAACACATTATGTGGATATGTCTAATGTAACTTCTAATAATGCTTGGTTACAAGGATTATCAAAAGATGGACAATTACTATATTGTGTTTGTACCTATAGGGTAAAAACTCATAAGATATAAATGAGTATATAAGATTAAATATCATGTAGATGAGAGCATTAAGCATTGCAATGCTTTACTTGTGGTCAATGATAAGGGAGTGGCTCTCTAGACACATTTGTACCTAGTTGGCAAGATGGTGAGTGTCCATCTTTTAGTAATCCTTGTGACCAAGCATTGCTATAAATTGCATTAGATATATGTAAGAAATGCATTCCTACAAAGAGATTCAAAAACTAAAGTTTGCATGACTATTCTCGAGGCCATTTGACATAGAAAAGGAAATAAAGTATATCATTCATAGAGATCTTGTTTAATAGTGGCTCTCAAAAATCTTGCCAAGATTATTTTCTATTTATTAAGTAATTTGGTAAGGCTCTCCTAATTGTATTTATTTATGTAGATAACATTATTATTAAAGGAGGGAATGAAGGATTCATTTTTGAATTGAAGAATTATATGCACTTGAAGTTAAATATGAAGGATCTTTGCACTATAAGTTTCTATAATACTAGAAAGGGAAGTATACAAAAAAGACTTCTTGGAAGGCCAACCGTCATATTGAAAGCTCTAGGATTACTAATAATATGTACTAACATTGAAAACTAGAAAAAAATAAAGATAATAAGTTAATGTTAGACTGATTTAATTTTTGAAACTTTATGCTAATCATAACAAGTAAATAATGACACAGTAACCGGTCGCTTATATGGAGTATCTACAAAGCCTTTGATGAAAGCTAAAAAGTTGTAATTTTTTGAAAGAGAAAATAAGGTACGCTGAAAAAAGAAACATACTTCCCAATAATACTAAGGGTTATGAATTACCTGTTTAGGTGTTAGGCTTTAACATAGAGAATATCTATTGTTATTTATTATGATTCTTGCAAATAGCAATTTTGAAATAATATATGTCAATCAAATATGATGCTTAAAATGCAACCAATTAACTAAAGTCTCAAACTCTTTGATTTAGGTGGAAAGGAATCAAATAATAGGAAACCTAATCTCATTTCTTTAAAGGGCCTTACTTATAATATGATAAAAAGTAAAATTAACTAATCAACTCAAAAATATTAGGGAAAAAGTTTATTTAGATACACAAACTCAAGAGTAAATAAATCTTTCGTCTTTAGTAAGAAAATTTCTCAATAAGGTTTAGACAATATAAAAACTTGTAACATTGTCCTTTATATACTTCCTAGCAAACATGTAGATTGGAGGCTTGAAGTAAGGGTATACAATCTATTAAAACCACTTTATGTTGCGTTGTTCATTGAACAACTATCTCTTGAACTTAAGTTTTAATATTATCTTAGAAAATATATTCCTACTTAAAAGTGGATTTTGTAGTGTCTTTTCATTTTATAAAGAAAACTTTCAAATCAAATTTAAATAATATGAAACTTTTGACTCATTATTCTTAACAAATAATAAGTAATAACTAACAATGTGAATAATACAACTTTATGACAGTAAGTTTTACTCGTGTGCCAAGTCACATACAACTTTTCAAGAATTCTAAATTCGTAGGAATTAAGGTTTCGAAATCCGTATTCATTTTTCAACATATACTTGAAGAACATATTAGCAATGGATCTGTCCAGTTTACACGGTGAAAATCAAACAACAAAAGTGGGGAGGAATTCAAGTGAAACCCACAAACATGCACACACAGGAAGTTCTTATTATTGAAATGCATCAACAGTCAAGGATTGATAATGAAAGTAGATCAAACATCTTATGAACAGATTTGGAATCTGAATCCTCTAAGCGATATTCTGAATCGAACCCCATCGATTTTTGCTGCGATTTTCTCGTCAGAAGCAAGCATCCAAGAGGCAGCAACAGCACAGAGCAGCCAAACTACATGCAAATATACAGTCGACCAAGGAAGTTTAACCGCTCACTAGTACAGGAAAGTAGCTCATCAGTGTAAGATTAACAACTAAGTTGATTAATTACGAGTCAATAAATGCACCCAGATAACCAAACCCGAATTTCCTGATTGGATCACAAGATACGCATATTTCTGGGCTGATCTTCTGATCACATCCAGCGAGAGGAAACCCCAACCGCCGGATAGTCTATGAGACAAGCCAAGATTGGAGGGACGTACCAGCCTTCCAAGCAGCCGGGGCCACTTTGCTGTTGCGTAGGGGGAGGCTGCTGGGAAGGAGGGACGTACTGCGGCAGAGGATATTCCTGCTGGGGAGTGTATGCCGGCGGCGGATAAACTGAATCACTAAACAAGAAAACGAAGAAACAGAGATCCAGAGTCAGCTCCTGCAAATTATATCAAACCACACAAAACTCCATATCCGAAAAGATCAAAGCTGCGACCTTGCGGTGGAGGAACACCTACGGGCGGCTGCTACTGGCTGTAGTAACTCATTCTTTCTCCTCTTCACGGCTTGCACACAAGATCTTGTGAAAATATATCACAAGATCTAGCAAGGTGCAATGCCGTGTCCATCATGGCAATATACGGTTCCTAAAGTTGTTTTTCAATGTTATTTGGCCAACAAACGCCAATGATTTTTGACGATTCGAATTCACTAGTTTTAAATTAGAAAGCGGGTAACTTGGTGGTGTGAATTTCTCTTTTTTTTTTTTTGTGTGTTTATTATTCGTCTAATTTGACTAGACTGATTTGACAAGTTGGTCTTTGATCGTGAAGATAATTGAAAGGATAATATTTTCTACTTGCAAATATAGTATTTAAGGCTAGCTTCTTGTTGAAACCAATTCAATAAAATAACAAAAAGTGCTAGTCAAGAAAGAAAACTTCAAGTTACCCCAAGATATATATAAGATTTAAATAAAAGTTTTGTACAAATTTAAACCTTTTAGCATATAAATTATTAAAATATTTACTTTCACTTTTAAAATTAACTTATACAAAACGTACATAAGAAAACCTAACTTAAAAGTTAACTTTGGTATTTTAAGATTCTTATATAAGAAAATCTAACCTAAAAGCTAACTTAGGTATTGTAAAATTCTTATTTCATTTATGCTTTATTTCAAAGATTTTATATTTTGATGTAGAGTTTTTCAAATGAGACTTTGAAAATTGTTATATTTTATAGGGAAGAGTCTAATTTGACTTAAAACACTAAAACATTAAGCAAAAACAACTATTTATTTATAAATTAAATTTTTTTGTTTTCCTATGTCCAGTTCACGTAATGAAAATCAAACAATAAAAGGGGAGGAATTCAAGTGAAACCCACAATCATGTACACATTAGAAGTTCATATTATTGAAAAACATCAACAATCAAGGATAGACATTGAACGTAGACCAAACATCTGATATTATGAATCAAACTCCGACGGTTCTTGTTGTAATTTTCATCATAAGTAGGCATCCAAGAGGCAACAACAACGCAGAGCAGCCAAACTGCATGCAAATTATCAGTGGCTACACCTTTCGGTATAAAATCTTAGCCAAGATTTTAAATGATCAATTAGCAATCATTCCACCTATGCTAATCTCCTAGAGCAGTTAAGCTTCATCAAAGATTGGATGACTTAGGAAAATATTGCATTGGCTTATGAAATGGTTCATGAGATAGACAGAAACGTAGAAGGGGACAATGTAATAATAATGGTGGATAAGGCTAAGACATGATCATATGGAATGGTCCTTTTTTTTTCTTTTCTTTTTCTTTTGAAGTGCTGACAAAATTTGGATTTGCCCTATTGTGGTGTGATATGATCTTCTATTGCATATCTAATAATTGGATTACTATTCAGTTACAAGGGTAGGAATTTGGTTTTTTAAAGTCAACAAGAGGGCTTAAGCAAGGAGATCCTTTCTTACTAGGTCTCTTATAGTGGCTTAACAAACATTTAGTGGAAAGTTGAATCATCTCATGAACATTAGACAAAATTGGACAAAAGTTGTCTCAACAAAACTTTCAAGAGAAAAGAAAGCTCAAATCAAATATCGGACAAAATTCTCACATGTGGACCATCCTATAAAGTATTTGGGAGTTCTCTTCTATAAATGCAGTGCCAAATAACATTATTTTAACGAGATGCTAGCCAAGGTTGCTAGAAAGATTCAAAATTGGAAGTCTAAACTTCTTTTACATGGTGGCAAGATTATGCTTATTGAGAGTATTCTATCATCAATTCCCATTTACCTCCTGTAAATTGGATAAGATGATAGTAAAATTTTCGAGGAGCACCAAGTGAGAACATAGAATACATTGGGTTAGCTGAGAGAGATCTTGCTATCCAGTGGAGAAGAGGGGATTAGGAATAAGGAATATAGAGTAGGTAATGAAAACGTTCCATGGAACTACCTAAAAGAGCATTCATTGTGGGCAAATCTATGAGAAAAAGTATGACCACCTAGCAGAAGTGCTTCATGGAATGAAGTCAACAGCTTGGCATTGTTGGAAAAAAAAAAAAAAAAGAAGCTGCAAACAACTCTCATAGACTATACAACACGTTAGGAGGATAATTAAGGAAGGTAACCAAAATTTCTGGACTGATGAGTAGCTGGACAGCATCTTGTGGACTCCTACGTGCCTAGCTACACTAACATCAATCAAGGATGCGTTGCAGAACTCTGCTTTCTGGAAGAGCATCTATCAACTGAGCAACTAAGACAGGCAAGACATGTCACCTTAATCTCAGGGCCAGACAGATTGGTATTGGAGTTAAGTTCAATTGGCAAGTTTCAGTAGCAAATGTTATGAACACCAGAAGAGAAAGTGAGAAAAGATTGAATGGGCCAAATATGTCTGGAACAATATCCTTCCAACCAAGGTTGGCTTTTGGTTTAGAGAGTATTGAATAATGGGATTATGGTGGATTGTAATCTACAAAAGGAAGGGATTCCATTCTCTTCGAAGTGTGTATGCTGCCACTAACCAAACATAAAGTCCACGGATCATCTTTTCTCTCAAAGTGACATTGCACAAGCATTAAGGAAAAAGTATGGAGATATTCTAAACATCCAACCAAGCTATGAGTTGACAAAGGAACTGATTATCTCATGGCACAAAGAAGCTACTTTCTCCATTCAAATTGGTTTGGTAATAGCAATGGTATAATTTTAATTATATGGAGGATCTGAATAGCAAGAAATGGATTGCTCTTTGCAGATAAAAGCATATCGTTGCTACACATGGAAAGAGAAATTCATTTTGGGCTTATTGGAATGTCATAAGCCTTCAAGTGCTCTAAAACATAGTCAGTAGCAGGAAGTGTCAGCTTACGACTGTTACAACTACTAGCTATAGCGGTGAAAATCCCGTGAGGCACAATGGTTAAATGGCAGGCCTCAACAAAAGGGTCCTGTAATTAACGCAGACTGTTCTTGTATAGAAGAGAGATGTATTCATTGCTCTAGCCACAACAATTCAACATGCATTCCGTGAGTGGAATTATGTAGCAGACAAACTTGCAGATAATGGTCATTCTTTGAGCGGTCAGCAAATTTATGACCAGGTTGTATCTCTACCTAGGGTGTCCTTGGATGCATGTAGACAAGATCAGGTTGGTTTGGAACATTACCGGCCACTTAATAAAAATTGTCGTAGTTAATCACAGGTTTGTCCTTAATCTTGATATTTAAAATTTGTGTTGGTATTATGTCTATCTGTCAAGGGTTAAAGTCTAAATAATACCCATTACATGTTGCAATTTTTCATTTTCATTTAAAGGACCTGCATAAACATTGTCTATTTAATTTTTTAAGTTGTAACATGTTTTTGATTACCCTCTTATACTTTATTTGAAAAATCACAACAATTAAATAATTCTTTTTAAAGAAACAATAGCAATATCCTAACAAATCTTATTCCTAAGAACAAGGTTAGGTATAATAACCATATCTTATAAGAATAAATAACTAGTTAGGTAAATTCCCTAAATTAAATAATTACCCTAAATAAATAATTAGTTAGGTAAACTCTCCATCTTATTTGTTATCATGGTGAGAATATTCAAATGAGAGCATTTTATGGAATCTTACATACCTTTTTTTTCCCTCGTAGTATTGCAAATGATCCTACTAGTGAACTTATCAAAAGATCAATCTTGAAATCTTGGAAACTGCAGCAAAACTATTTTAAGGGTGTACTTTATAGGCCCATGATATTCAAATAAGAAAACGTATTAAATACAAATTATTTGATAACGGCATCCAAAAGGTGACATCCTAATTGAACTTGAGAAGAAAAAAGAATTAGGAAGTGTTTGCTCTTAGAATCTGATTCCTTTAGGCGGCCTTATGCCTCCAAAAGCTGACCAAGTCCAACCCATAAACAGCTATTTCTTCTATATTTATGTGCTTTATGCCTGTTCAAGCATGCGTCTCTTTTACGCTATCATGTTCAACAACGTGCTTTTGAATAAAAAACAAACCATGCAAAATTTCACTTTTGTATATCAATATCTTATATTGCCTAACTATACATCCATATCAAAATTTAAATTCGAAAGGTGACACATCGCGAACACGAAAGGAATATATTGCCCCATGATAAAGCTCACAATCGACAATAACAGCAAAATACATATGAAAAATAGTGAAACAGTGTTCCAAGTTATTTAAGAAACGTCTTTAAAATATTCTTCCTAACATATCTTGTTAAGTAATCTTCTATATTGCCTAAATATACATGAGTATCAGAATTCAAATTAGGAAAACAACACCTTCCAAACATGAAAGAAATATACTATCGATCATTAAGCTTGTAATCCACATTAACAGCGATAAAACGCATTAAAAATGGTGTGAACATAAATGTATTAGAATTCAAATTCAAAGGACAACACCTTTCAACCACAAAGGGAATATGTCGTCCCATGATGAAGCTTGCACTCATACTACCAACATAAAATATATTAAGAATAGTGTGAAGAATGTTCTAAGTTATCTAAGAAATTTCTTTAAAATATACTTTCTAATATATACTTCAAGAAATATTAGCAATGGATTTGTTCTATTCACATAGTGAAAGTTAAACAACGAAAGGGGAAGGAATTCTTGTTGACAAGAAATATAACTACACATTGATTTTACAAAATAATTTAGCAAATTGTTTACTCATAAAAAAAGGATTACGTTTATTGAATCTCAAAATTTAGGATAAAGTCTTTTTACGATATATGCTTTGAAATTTCATAAATCTTCTAAAATTTTCGCTAGAGAGTGAATGAATTTACAATACAAAATGTAAAAAGACTCTAATGATGTAACTTGACCTAAAAGGTACCATAACTTAGAGTTAAAGAGGTTTTCTCAAGTTAAGGTCCACACTTTCTCAGTTCTCTTAAATTTTATATATTGTTATCGAAAGATTTATAAGGATCTTTGCATAGGCAATGATGATTTAGAGAAGTGTTCTTGCCCATAATAGAATCTCATGTAATATTAGAGGATCCAATAGATAATCAAAACAATTAAAGGAAGGAATTTGGTTGTTAGACTTTTTAAGATATCCTTTTTAGCTTACTTTACTGTGTATGGGCTAAATCAAATAAAAGATGCATTGAGGGAAAAATAACTTATATTCTTATTCTCTTGGCAAAGGTAAAAAAAAAGTAACATAAATGAGAGATTTTTTATTTAGGAATATAAAATCTTTTTATAGTAATATAATTTTGAGTGATTAAGAAACTTTCAATTTTTATCTTTTCATGGATGTAGTGATTTTTGTAATGCTAACATATGCTCCTATACTTTTCTATTTTAATATTTATTAATATAATTTATCTTTCTAACAAAAAGAACAAAAGAAGAAAGAGGAATTCAAGTGAAACCTATAAACATGCACACATAGGAAGTTTATATTATTGAAAAACATCAATAGTTTAAGCTATAGCTTAGTGGTGGTTCTGAGTTATAAAAAGAAAAAGCCTAGACAATGAAATTATTTCAAATACAATATAAACACTTTTTTTTTTAATATTACAACATAAATATTCAAGTCATGTGGGATGTCAAATCCTAAACCTTATAATTATAGTCCTTATTAACTCATTATTAAACTACCTAACTAAGTGACCATTATAAACAGATTTAGAATCCAAATCCTCTACGCGGTATTCTAAATCAAACTCTACAGGTTCTTGCAGAAGAAAAACTGTGAAAGTAAGTACTAGCGGAAGCGAAAGTGTTTTTTATTATGCTTGCCTCTTCTCTGTTACAAACCATCACTTAAATAGAGTTTACAACTGCTATCTTAGAGGGCAGGATGACTACTTAGGCCAGTCTAGGTACTACAGTTCAGCACACAACATTAATAGACAACAAGACAGAATACTAGATGACTAGACTACAAGCAATCAGCTCTTAGACAGTTTCGTGTGTTTTTTGCACACGGTTCTATAATGACCAAGGTAAGGTGGTTCTTATTCTGATCTTAGACTTGATTAACACGCAGGCATGCTTCTACTGTCCTCAGTCATCATCATTTTTAGTCATTCTGCACGTTTTCCTACTCTGGTGCTTTGCTGGACATTTCCTTGTATAAGGTGCTAGCATGTGAGGTCTTGTTAGGAATGTGGTCAGGAGGTTTAGATTGTTCTTGTTCAACATGCCCCCTCAAAACAGGTGTTGGTACGAGGCCTAGTTTTGTCCGAAACTTATGAAACTTGGCAGGAGACAAGGCTTTGGTGAAGAAATCGGCAAGCTGGCGCCCGGTAGGGATGTAGGCTGTAACTAATGTTTTCAAGGCAACCTTCTCCCGAACGAAGTGGTAGTCCACTTCAATGTGTTTAGACCTTCCATGAAAAGTTGACTTAGTGGTAAGGTGCAATGTCGAGATGTTATCACAGAATAGGCGAAGGGGCTGTGGCTGACGAATATGCAAATTGCGTAGGAGGGGGACAACCCATATAGCTTCAGTAGTAACGGATGCAAGGGAATGGTATTTAGCCTCAGTGGATGATCGTGAGATAGTGGGTTGCTTACGGGCACTCCAAGTTATGCAGTTTGATTTAAGAAAAAGACAAAACCCACTGGTAGAGCGACGGGTTTGGGGGCACCCAGCCCAGTCAGCATCACTAAAGCCATAGAGGTGGAATGAGCTATTGGAGTGGATGCGAAGACTAAAATGGGTGGTGCCGTGAACATAGCGAAGGACTCTTTTCAAGTTATGGAAATCTCCATGAGTGGGGGAAGCCATAGCTTGGCACAATTTATTTACGGCTAGAGAGAGATCAGGCTTAGTTAAGGTAAGATATTGTAGCCCGCCAACAAGGCTACGGTAGGTGGAAGGTTGAGGAAATAGAGAGGAGCCATCCTTGACATTGGTGGGTTTGACACTTAATGGAGTTGGAAGGGATTTACAGCAACTCATTTGAGCTCTTTCAAGGAGATCTTCTGCATATTGGCGTTGTGAAAGAAGGAGCCCATGATTATCATGCAGGACATGGACCCCTAAGAAGTAGTGTAGCAAGCCCATACGTGTGAGAGGAAATTCTTGTTCCATGTGCCGAATGAAGGATTCAGTATTGGAGGAGGAGTTTCCGGTGACAATAAGATCATCAACATACAATAATAGCCAAACGACTGAATCAAGCTCTTGACAGATGAATAGGGAGGAGTCAAAAGGGTAGCACCGAAAACCATTCTCAAGGAGAAAGGAGGAGAATCTGTCAAACCAGGCTCGTGGGGCCTGTTTCAAGCCATACAAGGCACGTCGCAGCTTACAAACATGGTTGGGGAGCCCTTTATCTTTGAAGCCAGCTGGTTGCTCCATGTAGACAGGTTGAGAAAGGAATCCATGGAGGAATGCATTGTTTATGTCAAATTGATGCAAGAGCCACCAATTTACCGTAGTAATGGAAAGAATGATACGTATAGTAGCTGGACGAGTAACGGGACTGAACGTCTCCAAGTAATCCACTCCACTCTCTTGGTGATAGCCTTTGGCAACTAACCGTGCCTTCAGGCGATCCAAGGCTCCATCAGGTCCGAACTTGGGTTTGAAAACCCACTTGCAGCCAACAACATTCATGGAGGGTGTGCGGGGAACCAAGGTCCAAGTCTGATTTCGGGACAAGGCAGCTAATTCTGTTTCCATTGCAGCCTTCCAACCTGGGTGTTGTAAGGCCTTGGCAACAGAGGTAGGTGGTGAAGGCGCAAGACTTTGGGCAGTGAGGATGTAGCGTGGATTAGATTTATGGATCCCTGCACGACTCCGCGTAATCATGGGGTGACGAGGTTGAGCGGAAGGTATAGGGCAGGAGGGTAGTGGAAGGAGAGGTTCAGAAGGGACTGCTGAGACTGTTGTTTCACGAGGAGGATTGTGTGAGAGTGAGGGTGGTTCCTCGGCAAGAGAGTTAGGAGAGAGGATAGGTGACATAGGTGCAAAAGGATTGAGTGTGCTGTCTTCGGGAGAAAGGCTGTGGTCTGAGGTGGGTGATACAACTTCTTCAAGTGGAGAAGGTGTAGTCACGACAGGTAGTGGTTGAGTAGGCTGATTGTTGGTGACTTGCATGTTGGGAGAACGTGGAGCTTCATTGAGAGGGGACTGGACAGATGGTGAGTTGCTGCCAGTTGCATGCGGAGAGTGGATATTTAATGGCTCCAGATCTTCAATCAACTGGGGAAAAAGAGCAAGTGGAAGTGGATCCTGCGGCTTTGATCCACGGAAGGATTGGTCCCTGACAAAAGGAAAGACAGTTTCATTAAATAAAACATGTCTAGAGATGTAGACTTGTCCTGTAGCAACATGGAGGCATCGATACCCCTTGTGCTTGGAGCTATAGCCAAGAAAAACACAAGGTAGTGAACGAGCAGATAACTTGTCAGTATGGGTTGCTCGTAGGCAGGGATAGCATTCAGTCCCAAAAACTCTCAGGAAGGAGTAATCTGGACAGCGATGATATAGAGCTTCATAGGGAGACTGATTTTTCAGCACTAACGTAGGAAGCCTATTGATTAAGAACACGGCAGTGGCAAGTGCTTCAACCCAAAAGCGTTTAGGAACATTGGCTTGGAGCAACATGGCTCTACCAAGTTCTACAAGATGACGATGCTTTCTTTCTGCAAGGCCGTTTTGTTGAGGTGTGTGGGGACAAGAGAATTGATGAATGTTGTCGTGATCTGTCAAATATTTGGATAGGAGTTGACCAGTATACTCACCCCCATTATCGGATTGAAGAGTTTTTAATTTTGTTCCAAATTGTCTCTCGGCCATTTTATGGAAATCAATAAATATTTGACAAACATCAGATTTGTGCTTCATTGGATAAAACCACATAAAACGAGTAAGGTCATCAACAAAGATTACATAATAGAAGAAATGCTGCACTGATGTAACAGATGCAGGACCCTAAACATCATTGTGCACCTTTTCTAAAGGTGCAGTAGCACGATGAGAGGACAAAACAAAGGGAAGTCGACTGCTCTTGCTAGCCATGCAACTGGGACAGATAGAGTTGTCGGTTGCTGTCATGGAAATCTTTCCTTGTTGCTTCAAAAGCTTCAAAATACTAGCGTGAGGGTGCCCCAAACGCCTGTGCCAAGTGTTGCCATCAACGGTTTGCTGATGATGGGAGAAATATGCATGTTGCTGCTGTGATGGCAACACATAAATACTACCTTTTCTAATTCCCTAGAGCAGGGTTGCGCTGCTCCTCATGTTCTTTACAACAACGCAGGTTTTAGTGATTTGTATCACACAAGGTAGGTCATTAATGAGTTTAGAGAGGGAGAGCAGATTTTGTTTAATTCCAGGTGCAACCAGAACAGAATTAAGAGGAACAGTTCCTACTGTTGTGTTTTCAATATGAGTAATAGGAAGACTTGCTCCGTTCCCTACAATGATGTAGTCATTTCCTGGAAAGATAATTGAATGTGCAAGCTTACCTAGACTATCCACTACATGTGATGTAGCCCCTAAATCAATGGTCCATTCCTCAGGTCCAGGTTCTGTGATTTGAACTGCAGCAAGAGCTATAGGTATTTCCTCCTCCTGATAACTATGATCAAAGTGGTACCAGCACTGCAAGGCAGTGTGCCCTATTTTGGCACAAATCTGGCAACTTACAGGGTTACGGTTAGCAAACTGAGATCCAAAAGTTTCACCTGTAGTTGCAGCTCGAGTCCCATTTGATGTACGGCGAGGTGTTGAATGGGAAGGTGCTCTTCCTCGTGGGACAGAAGGGTTGAATCCTCGTCCCTGAGAGCTGAAGGATGAGCTTGAGCTAGAGCCTTTGCCTCGTTGTCCATTCCGTCTTCCTCTTCTAGTGTGTTGAGCACTAAAAGCACAGTTATCATTTGGGGTTGTGTTGGAAAAGTGACTTAAATGTACCTCAAATGCTTGGAGCTGTGAGACAACATCACTATGGCAAGGCACAGGAGGTTTAAGTGTGCTAGTGCGAAAAGCCTCATATTCATGTTCGAGCCCTTCAAGAAGACGAAATGTCTTTGCTGTATCACTCATTGGTTTCCCAATTGAGGCAAGTTGGTTGGTTAGATTCTTGAATTCGTTGAGATAGACGCTCAACGGCTTGCTGCCTTTTTGATGATGATGAACTTGAGATAGGAGATCATACTCCCGTGTCTCGGTTTTCTGGGCAAATTGGTTTGCCAAGGCCTCCCAAACCTCTGTTGAGGTTTCCAGATCAAACACATGTCCAAGAGCCTCCTTTGTGAGGGTGCCAATGATCCAAGATTTCATGAGGCCATCACTTTGCGCCCATGACTCATACTCAAGATTGGAAGTTTCTGTGCCGTCGGTGGTTGTGGTTTTAGCAGGGGCAGGTGTGTCTCCAGTGAGAAAGCTGTGTAGCCTTTGGGTTTGAGCAAGAGCTTTCACTTGAGTAACCCAAGGAGATAGTTTGTTTCTCCAAGTTTAATGGTTACAAAGTTCTAGACGCTAATCTGGTGTGGGAAGGGATAAGTTGGACGACGCGACATGTTGTCGTGAAGGCGTTGAGGAAAGTGTGTGGATGGTTTTGGTGTGAAGAAGAGGCTTTGTGTGGTGGGCAGGATAACCTACTCCAATGCCAAGAAGAAAAACTATGAAAGTAAGTAGTAGCGGAAGTGAAAGTGTTTTTGATTATGCTTGCCTCTTCTCCGTTACAAACCATCACTTAAATAGAGTTTACAACTGCTGTCTCAGAGGATAGGATGACTACTTAGGCCAGTCTAGGTACTATAGTTCAGCACGCAACATTAATAGACAACAAGACAGAATACTAGATGACTAGACTACAAGCAATCAGCTCTCAGACAGTTTCGTGTGTTTTTTGCACACGGTTCTGTAATGACCAAGGTAAGGTGGTTCTTGTTCTGATCTTAGACTTGATTAACACGCAGGTATGCTTCTACTGTCCTCAGTCATCATCACTTTTAGTCATTCTACACGTTTTCCTGCTCTGGTGCTTTGCTGGACATTTCCTTGTATAAGGTGCCAGCGTGTGAGGTCTTGACTTGCTGCAATTTTCACATCAGAAGCAGGCCTCCCAGAGGCAGCAACAGCACAGAGCAGCTAAACTGCACGCAAATTAACAGCCAAGCAAGGAAGTTTAACTACTCATTAGTACTGAAAAGTACCTCATTAATGCAAAATTAACAACCGAAAGTGATTAATTACGAATCAATAAATGTACCCAGATAACCAAATTTGAATTTCCTGATTGGATCACAAGATAGACATATTTTCTGATCACATCCGGCGAGAAGAAACCCAACAGCCAGATAGTTCAGAAGGCAAGCCGAAATGGACCGGATCTAGGCCAGTGAGTCATAGAGAGAGAAAAACAAAGAGAGAGAGAGAGAGAGAGATCGGAAGGACGAACCAGCCTTGCAAGAAGCCAGTTTTGGCCTGCTGTTTCTGGGGCGGGGGCTGCGGTGGGGGAGGGTCATTTTTCATCGAAGGATCTTCTTGCTGGCGAGGGTTTGTTGGCAGAGGATGTCCCTGCTGGGGAGGGTCTTTCTGGGGCTTAGGATATCCTTGATGGAGAGGGTTTGCCGGCGGAGTATATCCCTGATGGGGAGGGTTTGCCGGTGGAGGATATCCCTGAAGGGGAGGGTTTCTCGGTTGAGGATATCCCTGCTGGGGAGGGTATGCCGGCGGCTAATAAACTGAATCACCAAACAAGGAGCCAAACAAGAAAACAAGAAACAAAGATCCTGAGTCTGCTCCAGCAAGTTACATCAAACTACACAAAACTCCATGTCCGGAAAGATCAAAGCGGCGACCTTGAGGCGGAGGAATAGCGACGGGCGGCTGCTGCGGGTTGTAGTAAGCCATTCTTTCTCCTCTTCACAGCTTGCGACGCAAAACCTGGTGAAAATTTATCTCAAGAGAACGTGGGTTTCTTGTTGTTGGTCGTCTTATGTAAATAGATGGGTTTGAAGGATCGAGAAGTGACGGGAGTTGGAACCCAGACAAGTCTTTTTCGAAAAAGCTTCGCTTTCGAGTATGCTTCGTTCTTTCGGCGATTCCGTTCATTCCTGATTTCGACCGTGTACGACGTTGTCATTGATCTTCCCAAGGCCTTCAACTGACTAGCCTCATCGTGACACTGTTTTCTTCAGGGGTCAAGTCTTGCAAAGTATAGTTCCTCTAAAGTTATTTTTTAATGTTGTTTGGTCAACAAGCATCAATATGCACGTCGATTGGTTTAAGGTTTCGACAACTCAAATTCACACGGGAGTTTTAAATTAGAAAGCGGGTAACGCGTTGGTGTGAACTTCTCTTATAGTGTTCACATAACTTCGTCCAAAAGGATAATGCCTTGGGATGCTCCGAGTAAGGAATCAATATAGCATTAAGATAAGTTGGCCGGGTTGTATTTGATTCATTGGGATTTCAATAAATACTCATTCATTACTATAATATTATGGATTCCAAACTGTTCTTTTCTACTTGCAAATATAATATTTAAAGTCTAGCTTCCTTGGTGAAACCAATTCAATAGAATAATAAAAAGGTACGAATCAAAGAATAACTACAGGTTACCCCAAAGTATTAATAGAATATCTAAATTAAAACTTTGTGCAAATTTAGATATTGAAGCATATAAGTTGTTAAAGTATGTACTTCAGGTTACCCTAATAAATGGTAGTTAGCTTTTTGGTTCTAGTACGCTATAGTGGAAGTGAATACATCCGGGCGAATATTGTACGGTTTTTAAAATGATTAAGGAATTTTAGATGTTTGCAGAACCAAAATCTTATATCAATAAAATAGATCTATAAAGTCAAGATTAAATAACAAAAAAGATTCTCTTATCTTTGAATTAACTTGTAACTAGGTTTTTGATCTATCTAACATGATATTATAACTCAATTTGAATATGTTTTATCTCGTGCAACTTTGAGTTTAATAATACTTGGTGTAGAGAGGAGTATGATATATAGGTGAGAGTCCTATGGTAGAGAAAAAATCCTTAAAATAAAGCTTAAGTGAAAAAAAGAATTTCTTAACTTTTGAGGTATCTTTTGAGTTTGGTTTTTGTGCCTTTTGGCATTAAATGAATTTTTATTATTAATATACTCTCTTTTTTGTACACGTTGTATTTAAAGTCACATAAGATAAAATAAAATTAATTTAAACTTTGATGTTACACTAAAAAGTTTTAAAAACTAACTTAATAGTTATAGGATTAAACAAAAAAAATCAAAATTATTTTCGAAGTGTCAACTTAATGTAAAGTGTTTAGCGGTTTACATGAGATATTTTGGCTAGAAGGTTTTCGATTCCATTTCTGACAAACCAGCTCATTGCTTAGGTTGAAATGAAAGAACAGTTTTCCATTTTCAAATTAATCTTTTTTTATTGCATCGTGTAAAATACTGGGTAGCCACTGGCCCTGAATGACCAATTGATTGCGACTAGAGGTAAGCCTGTGAACGCGACCACAATCAACTTCGCTTGAAAATCAAACGCCCACGAACTGCCAGGCCATTCCCATTCAGGTTAATGTTATACATTTCCTATACATTTTAACCCAAGTTCCTACGAACAAAGCCACGCCTTAGTAGTTAGAAGACTAGGTAATCATAAACCAAAACATAGAATGGAAAGAAGAGAGTTTGGGTATTAATCTGTGCTTAATTTGGTAAAAAAAAAAATGGCTGCTTGGATAGCGAAAAGGACATGGGTATAAAGAATTGCAACCACCCACTTACCAGCCATCTCTTAGTTAGGGGATCAACTTGGGTATCGCATGAAAACCATTTGCCGAAGCATGAAACAGCTCTTAATACTTGACCCCTTTTTGCTCTATCTAACAACAAAGTAAGCACCCATTTGTCAATGAATTGGACGCACATGCTATGAGTTTTTATATTAGGATATTAGAAGACTTACTCTTTTTTTTTTTTTTAAAAAAAAAAGAGGGACATAGCAATAGTAAAAAGTTTAATTTTATGAAGGATCTGGATAGCAAGAAATAAAGTGGTCTATGCAGATAAAAGCATATATATAGTTGCAAAAAATGTAAGGAGAAATTCATCTTGGGCTTATTCAAATGTCATTACCCTTCAGGTGCTCTAAACCACCACCAGCGGCTGAAAGTATCCCCTGACAATTTTTACAACTACTTGCTGTAGTAGTGAACATCTCGTGAGGCATAATGGTTAAATGGTAGGCCCCAGCAAAAGGATCCCTTACACCAACATGGATAGTTCTTGTATAGAAGAGAGATTTGTGGGTGGAGGTGCATTAAAGGATAGCAAAGGAGTAATTCATATGGCTTTTGCTGCCAATTTTGGAGAAGGAAATGTGGACGCTGATTCACAATTCATGATACAATGTTTAAAGGGTGAGTTTCAAGCCCTACGGGTGCTAGAGTATACTATTAGAAAATGCCTAGATATCATTACTCTACCCACAACAATTCAACATACATCCATGAGGGGGATTATTTAGCAGACAAACTTGCAGATTATGTCATTCTTTGGGCGGTCAGCAAATTTATGTCCAAGTTGGATCTTTACCTAGGGTGTGCTTGGATGCATACAGACAAGATTAGCTCGGTTTGGAACATTACAAGCCACCTTAATAAATATTGTCGCAGTTAGTCAAAGGTTTGTCCTTAATCTTGATATTTTAGATTTGTGTTGGGATTATGTCTATCTTTCAAGGGTTAAATCTAAATACCACCCATTGTATGTTGCAATTTTTCATTTTCATGTAAAGGACTAGCTTAAACATTGTTGATTTAATTTTTCTACTTGTATCAAGTTTTTGATTACCCATTGAGGGGACTTATGTTGTATGGGTTAGCTTTACGGCCTACTCAAAGTATAAGATATAATTATTATGCCAAGTCTTGACCAATAATGAAAATTTTCAGGTTACAGTCTTTGTTTCATTAAAAAAAAAAAATGTCTACTTTGAAATAACGAATTTACTCCATCATGCTTTTTAGGTAATTCATATTTGCTTGTCTAGCTAGACGAACTTGGGTTGATTGGTTTAGCATGTGACCTTATGGATAAAGTAATCATCTTTGTTCTGTAAGCCCACCTATCACACAATAGTTAGGCCATGAGACCACTACAATTAATTTACTTATTCTTTTATACTTTTTATTTGAAAAATCACAGAAATTAAATCATTAGTTAGGTAAACTGCCCACACAATAAAATTAGTTTTCTATCTTTTTAAATTTATGATGATATAATTCTGTAACAACCCATATCTATGTTAGTGTCATAGTGAGAATATTCAAATGAATACATTTATGGAATCTCATATACCGTTTTTTTTTTTTCCTTGTAGTATTGGAAATGATCCTAATGGTGAGTTTATCAAAAGATCAACCTTGAAAGCTTGGAAAAACGTATCAAAACTATTTTAAGGGTGTACTCTAAGGTCCATGATATTCAAATAAGAAAACTTATTAAGTACTAATTATTTGATAATAGCATCCAAAAGGTCACATCCTAATTGAACATGAGAAGAAAGAAGAATTAGAAACCATTTGTTCTTAGAATCTGATTCCTTTATGCGGGCTTATGCGTCCAAAAGTAAATCCAACCCATAAACAGCTGTTAAAACTCAGTTTAGTTCTATATTTATATGCTTTATAGCTGTCCAAAGCATGCGTCTCTTTTGCGTAGTCACGTTCTCTAACGTGCTTTTGAATAATAATTAAAAAAAAAAACCATCCAAATTTTCACTTTTGCATATCAATTTCTTATATTACCTAAATATATATCCGTATCAAAATTCAAATTCAAAAGATGACACATCCCAAACACGAAAGGATATATATTGCCCCGTGATGAAGCTCACAATCCATATTAACAGTGAAAAAAACATATTAAGAAGAGTGAAGAATGTTCCAAGTTATTTAACAAACTTCTTTAAAATATACTTAACATATTTTGTTAAGATCAATTCTCCTATATTGCCTTAATATACATAAGTATCAGAAATATATTATCCATCATGAAGCTCATAATCCACATTAACAAGAATAAAGCACATTAAAAATGGTGTGAAGATACACGTATTAGAATCCGAATTCAAGGGATGACACCTTCCCAACACAAATGGAATATATCACCCCATGACGAAGCTCGAATTCACATCAGCAGAATAAAACGTATCAATAATTGTGTAAAGAGTGTTTTTAGTTATCTAAGATTTCTCACGTAATGAAAATCAAACAAAAAAAGTGGAAAGAAATTCGAGTGAAACCCATAAACATGAACACATGAGAAGTTCATGTTATTGAAGACATCAACAGTCAAGGATAGACAATGAAAGTAGATCAAACAAATGATAAACAGATTTAGATTTGGAATCTGAATCTTCTACGGGATATTATGAATTGAACTCCGCCGGTTCTTGCTGCAATTTTCTCATCAGAAGCAGGCCTCCAAGAGGCAGCAACAGCACAGAGCAGCCAAACTGCATGCAAATTAACAACCAAACATGGAGGTTTATCCACTAATTAGTACTGGAAAGTACCTCACCAATGCAAAATTAACAACGATAGGTGATTAATTACGAATCAATAATGCCCCCAGATACCCAAATCTGAATTTCCTGATTGGATCACAAGATACACATATTTCTGATCTTCTGATCACATCTGGCTAGACAAGCCGAGATAGACGCGGATCTAGGTCAACGATTCACAAAGAAAGAAAAGGAAAGAGAGAGAGAGAGAGATCGGAAGGACGAACCAGCCTTGCATTAAGCCAGTGCTGGCCTGCTGGGGCGGAGGCTGCTGGGGGGGAGGGGCGTACTGCGGCGGAGGATATCCGTGCTGGGGAGGGTATCCCGGTGGAGGATATTCCTGCTGTGGAGGGTATGCCGGCGGCGGATAAACTGAATCACCAAACAAAGAACCAAACAGAAAACAAAGAAACAGAGATCCAAAGTCAGCTCCAGCAAATTACATCAAACCACACAATAATCCATATCCGAAAAGATCAAAGCGGCGACCTTGCGGCGGAGGAGCACCGACGGGCGGCTGTTGCTGGTTGTAGTAACTCATTCTTTCCTCCTCACGGCTCGCAAAACAAGAGCTGGTGAGTAAATATCTCAAGAGAACGTGGTTTTCTTGTACATGGTCGTCTTATTTAAAGATGTGGGTTCAGAGGACCGAGGAGAAGATTGGGTCGTGGTGGAAGTTGGAAGCGAGACAAAGTCTGTTCGGTATGTTGCTTTTTCAAAAAAGCTTCGCTTTCTAGTATATTTTGGTCTTTCGGGGATTCCGTTAATTCCTGATTTCGACCAAGTACCACGTTGTCAATGATCGTCCCTAGGCCTTCAATTGACGAGCTTCATTGTGATACGGTTTACCTCAGGGGTCGAGATCTTGCAAAGTACAGTTCTGTAAGTTATTTCTTCATGTTGTTTGGTCGACAAACAGCAATGATGCACGTCGATTGGTTTAAGGTTTTGATAATTCAAATTCGCACGGAGTTTTAATCATAGTTGTTTGGCTAGGATATTTCCGTGATGATGCCTTGGGATGCTCCAACTGAACTATCAATTTAGTGTTAAGATACCTTTGTGGTGATGGGAGCATATGCTGCCTAGAACTTTTTGATCTATATTAACATTTGGGTGTGTGCTATATTAGGTGCACTTGGCTAATTTGAGAACAAATATTGCCTGAGATCTCTTTCTTAATTAAACGAATTTAATAGAATAACAAAAAGTACCAATAAAAGAAACAACTTCTCATACTCCAAGACATTTATAAAATACATAAATAAGATTTTTGTATATATTTAAACCGCTTAGCACAGAAATTGTTAGAATATTTGTTTTTTCCTATAAAATTAATTTGTACAAGATGGGAGCCCTCAACATATAAATCGTACAATAAAACATTATATTGGCTATATGGACATGAATAAGTGTTTTTAACACATCAACTCACCCTAAGTATAAAGAAATTACTTTCATGAAACTTAATTTATGAATAAAGAAGTATCATACTTGAAGGATGAACTTTGAAATTATATTAGAAAATGCATTTTCCTTTTCCTTAAATCGACTTATTTGAAAAGAAAACACATTAACATTAAGAAAAAAAACCTTATAAATCATTATCTTAGTAATATGAGATATACATCATATTTTACTATTGGTATCTACTTGACATATCATTAAAGTCATACATAAAGATCTTAACAAGTCGATACCAAATAAGAAAAAATCAATAGTAAGACGAAATAAGCCGGTGATGTACAAAAGCAGCCAAACAAAAGGATCATTGAACGAGATAAAAAATACTTAAAATCAAGAATTTCTTAGCGCAGTTCCAAATGGAGCAATTCACTCGGAGTTCTAAATTCTTATCGATTTACAATATCATTATGAGCTTTACGACGGCGTATACTCTCAAACGATCCACGTGGCGCTGCCCCAGTGGGAAATAATTAATCCCACAACTTTAATTATTTTGAATCTTGATGGTTTTTTGGTAAATAACAAAGGTTGCCGCCGTGGTTGGCGGTTCACGGCTTCTCGAGGCTGTGAATCACGTGGTCCGTTGACTGCTGCAGTATGGTGTGAATGCTAGTGGAATCGGTTGACGTGGCAAGCAACGCCGGCGGATCACGGCGTCACTTGTCATTTCCCATTTGCGGACACGAAAGCTACGCCGTTTTGTTTGTTTTCCTGGATTTTGTGTTTTTTAAGAAGTCAAGTCTTTAGTAATGGTAGTTGGCTTTTTGGTTCCAGAAGGCCATAGTGGGAGTAAATATATCCGGGCGAGCATTCCACGGTTTTTAAAAATGACAAGAAATTTAAATATGTAGTTCATATCAAGAAAAAAAAATCTATAAAGTAAAGCTGTCAAAGATTGTAAAAAAACAACACAAAAAAAGTAAATCCACGGTTTTTAAAAATGACAAGCCAATTTCTGAGTTGGACTTTTGTGTTTTATGACATTAAATAAAAAGACTTTCAAAAGTTAGCTCCTAAGTTAATGGGTCTTTCTTTTATTTAAGTTTTATAATGAAGATTTTATTTTAAGATTTTATTTATATTTTAGGTTACATAAAGTAAAGTAAAATTACTCTGAATTTTGATATTATATTAAATGTTTAAAATATTAAGTTAAAAGCTAGTTATAGGATTAAACAAAGAAGATCAAAATTATTTTCAACGTTTCAACTTAATGTAAAGTGTTTTAGCGGCTATATGAGATATTTTGGATAAAAAATGTTCGATTCCATTTTTGACAAACCAGCTCTTTGCTTAGGTTGATAGTAAACTACAGCTTACCATTTTCAGTATACTTGGTACCCGATGGGCCTGAATGACCAATTGGTTGCGCCGAAGCTAAAGGGATAAGCAGAGATGGGCCTGTGAACGCGACTGCTATCAACTTCAATTTAAAATCAAACGGGCCAAGTTCTGTTTGGCCATTACTGTTCACCTCAATGTTTTACAAATTTTATAATTCCACGTCCTATGCTTTAATAATTAGATGTTTAGTTTATTATAAACGTGGGTATATCTTATATTTTTTGTGGGCTATTATTAAATTCTTTGGATATGAACAAGTCATTTACTTTAATAGTAAATAATCTAAATTCAGGACCTACATCCCTATTTGTACATGATTATAACTTTGATATAATAGTAGTGCGATGATCTTAACACTTATGTCGATTTCTTATATAAATAGAAAAATAGAAAAGGTGGGCAGGAGTTATTACAAGCTACTGTATTTCTTAGAGCGATTGTTTGTTCTTTATGAAAGGGTGGTTCAAATCTAAGCTACTTGATTTTTTAATTTTTTTTTCCTTTTGTAAAGAGGCACGCATAAAAAATGTAATAGTCTCATATCATTCCACTATCTATTCTAGAGTATGATTTTTGTTTTCTTTTTGGAAGCTCAGCTAAAAAAATTCACGGTACAATTGGAACTTCACCGTAAGAGATCTGAAAGAGAGGTTAGAGCAGTTAATTCCTTTATAATATTATAAAAAGGAGAAGGATGAAAAGCGTCTCTTAAGGTCAATTGTCGTTCGTAATTTTTCATGAAAAGGTGGAATGTTGTTTACCAGCATAATCCAATTTATGGAAGAAAGCAGGTGGGTGCACCTGCCGTTTTTATCCCAACTTCCCGCAAACAAAGCCACGCCTTGGTACTTGAGTGACTAGATAATCATAAACCAAAACACAGAATGGAAATAAGAGAATATAGGTGTTAATCTGTGTTTAATTTGGTCAACAAAATGGCCGTTGGGATAACAAAAAGGACATGGATATAAAGAAATTGCAACCACCCACTTACCAGCCATGTCTTAGTTAGGGGACCAACTTGGGTATTGCATGAAAGTCGAAAACCATTTGCCGAAGCATGAAAGACCTTTAAATATTTGATACTTGACGCTCTATCTACTAACAAATTAAGCACCCACTTTTCAATGAATTGGATGCACATGCAATGAGTCTTATAAGTTGGATGCACATGCAATTGGATGCACCTTTTTTCTTTTTTGCCCCCCTAAAAGAGGAATTTTTTTAAAGAGAACAATAAGCTCGTATATTGACAATATGAAAACATCCATGATTCAAGCACTCATTTGATGATTAAGTTTCTTTAGAAATAGGGTTATAATCTGACTCAAAAGCTAGCTTATAAGTTGGGAAAATATTTTTATATATATATTTAGACACTATTTAAGGATTGTATCTTTTTAATGTGGAACACTCATTTCTAATTAATATTTCGTAATTTTTGTAAAATTTTAGATAAAAGAACATAAAAGAGTTTCAAAATAAATAAATAAATTTTATTTATTTAGTCCATTATTTCCCAATTTGGACCATAGAAATTCTCTTTTGCTCTTATTCCATGATCAAATGATGTAAGGGGATCAATGATGTTTGTGAGCAAGGATAAGGATTGAATTTGGGTTTGACTATGATATTTTTTATGTTATGATTTTGTCTATCACGGCAAGTGTGAAGCTAATACACATGGAAGAATCAGATCTAATGCTTGATAGACTCGAGATTAGTTGTATTAATTATTTCATTTTGTAGATGACCTAATGCTACTAGGCCAACAAAAGTTTGTGTATTGGAATTGGAAATTAGATTTTAAAAAGAACAACTTTCTCATTAAAATCAGAAAATATTGCAAGTAATTATCGTTAGAAAATATTTTGGAGTACAACAATGATGAATGTTGCTTACAAGTAACTATTATGATGTCCTAGTTGTTCACAAGAGAAGAGCTTAATAACATGTTAGGTCAGTAATATTCTAAGATAGTTCAAAGAGAGAGCCCATTTTCCATGAATAAAGCCACGCCTCAGTACTTAAATAACTAGATAATCATAAACCAAAACACAGAATGGAAATAAGAGACTTAGGGTGTTAATCTGTGCTGAATTTGGTCAACAAAATGGCTGTTCGGATAACAAGAAGGACATGGGTATAAAGAAATTTCAACCACCCACTTACCAGCCATCTCTTAGTTAGGGGACCAACTTGGGTATTGCATGAACGTCAAAAACCATTTGCCGAAGCATGAAAGACCTTTAAATATTTGATACTTGTCGCTCTATCTACCAAAAAATTAAGCACCATTTTTCAATGAATTGGATGCACATGCAATGAGTTTTTTATTTTAGGACATCAGAAGACCTCCACACCCCCACCCAAATAGAAGAAGAATTTTTTTGAAGAGCACAACAAGGTATATATTGAGAATATGAAAACAATCATAATTCAAGCACCTATTTGAAGATTAAGTTTATTTAGAAATAGAGTTATAGTCTAACTCAAAAGCTATCTTATGAGTTGAAAATAATATTTTTTATATTTAAACACTACTTAAAGATTATATCTTTTTAATGTGGAATTCTTATTTCCAACTAATATTTTATGGTTTTTGTAAAATCTTAGATAAAAGGAAAGAAACGAGTTTCAAAATTAATAAATAAATAATTTTTATTTATTTACTCCATCATTTCCCAATTTAGACCATAGAGATTCTCTTTTCCTCTATTCCATGCTATAATGACCAAATTATGTAAGGGGATCAATGATGTTTTTGAGAGAGGGTAAGGATTGAATTTGGGTTTGACTATGATATTTGTTATGTTATGATTTTGTCTATTACAGCAAGTGTGAAACTAATACACCAAGGAGAATCAACTTTGATGCTTGTTAGACTCAAGATTGGTTGTATTAATTATTTCATTTTGTACCCACTCTTCTACAAAATCTAACTATTGAAATGGCTTGATGCTAATAGGCCAACGAAAGTTTGTGTACTATAATTGGAAATTAGATTTTAAAAAGAACAACTTTCTCATTAAAATTAGAAAATATTGCAAGTAATATCTTTAAAAATATTTTGGAGTATAGGATACGACAACAATGATGGATGTCTTGTTGAAATAATAATTAATTATTATGTCCACAAATTGTTGCATATGGATGTACTCTTTATCAAAGATGATGTTCTTTGAGAAGAAAAGACACAAAGGTCGATATTGCTTGCAAGTAACTATTATAATGTCTTAGTTATTTATAAGAAGGGCTTAATAACATATTAGGTCAACAATATTTTAAGATAGTTCGAAAAGAGAACCCATTTTAAGATTTAGCATGAGAAATAAACAAATAAAAGATAGTCACATCCATCTAGTTATTTAGACTAACTAGGAGTTAAAGTAAGAATTAAAATGAAACATGTGTAATTAAAAAGTACTAAGATTTAAATTTGACAAGTATTCCAAATTGCTTACGTATGTGGAATGCTACTTGATGACTAATATAGTAAGTACGGATGTCAATTTTAAGTTGTTATGGAGATAAAATTAAATGGACAAGTTGTTGACAATTAAGTATGTACATAAAAAGTCTCATGCAGAATTATTATTCACAACTTTGAGAAATAGGAACAAAATATTTAATTTCATTTTAGTAGTCATCAATATTCAAATCATACTTTATGGTAAGCATTGCTATCCTATTAAGTTTCTCAAGATGAAATAATTTTGTATCTACTAACTTCAGTTTCCAGCTAAAGAAAAGCTTCATGGCAGTAATGGTCATCAGAAGCAATGATATTTAATAACATCTTTGGAGAGCTGATTGTGCAAAGCTTCTATCTCTTCTGTGTAAAAAACGATAATCAACTTATTTGGGTTGCCTAAGTCAATTCATTTCTTCTTCAAAATTGGCTGCTAAGAGATGATGATGATCTCTTTAGATATAACAAATACAACAAGATTAGCATGTTGGTGATGTGGGATATAGATTCCCAAAACCCCCATTGTATTTCGTGTTGAAAGATTTTATAATCCTAACATAAGCAAACGAAACTTCCATAAAAGTGCACCTTTTTCCATGTTAAGATAAAAAGAAGGAGAATTTAGCAAGCAAAACCATGTGCTTTGGCACATTTTTCAACCTGTAGAAAGAGTAAACCCGTACTCCTTTTTCATCTTTAATCTTCCCCGGCATCATGCAATTCAACACTATTTTATCAAATTAGATATGAGGGTGAAACCTGCATCCAACCAGAGCGTCTGAAAAAACCAAAAGAAAAGAAAGCAACGCAAATTCCATGTCTGCTCTCCAAATATTTGACGTAGAAGCATAACCGACACACGCAGGCTTATGCAGTGAGAGAGAGAGAGACTGAGAAGGTGTCCCTTTCGCATACGCAACAGAGACGAAGTTGATAGCTTTCCTAAGAATTAGATGATTGAAAATCTCCCTGCCAGTCTTTTTCTAGCTACAGCTTGTTAGAAAAGCCAAAAACGATGGGATATGCTGATGATCAAACGCCATTACGAAACAGGTCTTTTTGGAGTTCCAACCATTTTCGCAACGACGCAGCCTAACACGCCTTTTGGTCAACCTTTTCTTCTTCTCGATTCGTACGACCTCACGAGGCAGGGGACTTACAAAAGAGAAGGAAAGTTTCGTGTAAAGTAAGGGAGGCAGGAGCGCACGCAGGGGAAGGAGTATCGGAGGTCGAGAGAAATGGCTGTAGGAGGAGGAGGAGGAGGAGGAGGTGATCCTCCGCCACACCCAGTGAAGGATCAGCTTCCAGGCGTCGACTACTGTGTCTCCAGCAATCCTTCTTGGCGTAATTCTCTGCCGCTTAATCCCTCTGTTTTTGTATCTTTCATGCTCTGTTTGCTCTGTTTTTTGTTGGCTATTTTCAACTTCTCTCTTGGTCGGTTTCCTCTGTCTCTTTCATTTATGCTATCTATATCGCTTTCACTCTCTTGGCCAGTTTTTATTGGCTTTTCCCGCGTTTTTTCCTTCCTTGGTGTCTGCCCTGTTTGGTTCCCGAGAAAACTGACCGAAACAAGAATAAGGGGAAGGAAAACGAAGAGGGCATTAGTGTCAAAATGGCTGCCCGGATTAGTAAGGAAAGTGACAGAAAAGAAAGTTTAAAGAGCTGATTCTTAAAATTCTTGTTTGCCATTTAAATCCTATATTTGTTTTTCTAAAAACAGACAGAGTTATTTGAATTGAGTTATATGTTTTGCCAATCTCTGTTTTCCCCTGGAATCTTAAGAATGTCAAATAGTCTCAGTTTCCGAGAACCAATGGAAACTTAATTATCCTTTGACAGTTACTGAGCTCTATATGCAAAACAATGCTAAAATGGTTTCAATGTATGCAGCTGAAGCCATATTTCAGGGCTTTCAGCACTTCATGGTGATGGTTGGAACAGTTGCTATCATCGCAACCATTATTGTCCCTCAAATGGGTGGCGGCAATGTAAGAATTGCCCTCCAATCTTTACTTTTCACAATCTTTTCTGCAGACCAAATAACTAATGTTATTGCTGCAGGTGGAGAAGGCTCAGGTGATAGACACCTTCCTCTTCGTTGCTGGGATAAACACACTTTTACAGACTTGGTTTGGTACTCGGCTGCCTGTAGTGATGGGGGCTTCTTATGCTTTCATTCTCCCCATCATAACCATTAGCTTGTCCAGGAGGTTTGATGTATACGTAGATCCCCACCAGGTTGGTTTCCACCTTTGGAATATGGATTCTGCGTGCTAACCATATTTTTCTGATGTGTTTGGGAATGCTTTCCAGAGGTTTAAGCATACCATGAGAGCTGTGCAAGGAGCGCTCATTATTGCATCTTTCTTTCAAATGGTTGTTGGGTTTTTAGGTATCTGGAGAATCATTGCGAGGTAGGATACTGGAAAGACAAAAGCTTTACTGGGTTTGATGTCATCTTTAATGGCGATTTAGTTGTTTGATCGAGGAGCTAAGTTTTGATGTCTTTGGTTCAGGTTTCTCTGCCCTCTTTCTGTGGTTCCTCTTGTCACTCTCACAGGACTCGGTTTTTTTGCGCTTGGTTTTCCACAAGTAAGACAGCGAACCAAATTCTGCAATTCCGCTTCTGAATTATATTTCAAACACCCTCACCCTTGCCAAAAGAATGTTTTTTTTTTTTTTTTTTTGTGACGACATAGGCAATAATCTCATATTTTTAAGGAATATAATAGGAATTCTGGTTAAATTAAAATGAGTGCCATCAATTTTCAAGTTGAGTTTTAAATTAAATAATAAATCTTTTAATACTTTCTAAGGTTAATGTTGAAAAATCACATATTAGATGTTGTGTTTTAATATTTATGAAAGTTGTTTTAATATTGTTGTGGTTGGAGACGGGACTGTTGACTTTTTGTCCATTTAGAGTTCTTAACAGCCTAAAGTTGGACGTTTTCTAGGCCTCAACTAATTCAAGAATTATTTATACACTGGACACGTCATTCAACTACTTGATTGGTGCTTGCAGCTGGAAGAGATGTTGAAGTTGGACCTAATAATTGATGATAGTTATAAATGTATTGAAATTGTTATGAAAATGACATTTCTTCTCCAATTAATGCTTGTAGCTGGCAAAATGCGTTGAAGTTGGACTGCCGGAGCTGATTATATTGGTTATCCTATCTCAGGTAGGCTTAAGCATCTGTTGCTTTGTCATCTAGTATTTTCATTAAAATGTTGAAATAAAAAATGTGGTGAGTCTTAATATTGTTTTACATTCCCTTTTGATGATGGAGTAAATCAAAACCAAGTTTGCTTTGCCTGACAATTCTGCTTGCGTTTGTACTCTGTTTTGGTTTTATAATACATAACTCTAAGGTGGGCCATTTAATGGTATCAATGATAGTTCGAGGATAGGATGCAGGTCAATTCCAAACCTTGTGATTTCCTACTTGTTAAGAAAATTCATTCCCCCTTAAAACCAGCTTTAAGAATGTAATAAGTTTTCTTAAAATAATATTAGAGTTCAAGTTTTGGGATTTACCTTTTCTAGCTATGAAAAAGGTTGTATTATCACAAATTAAGCTTGCAGCCTACGTTGGCTGCAAGGGAATGGGTTGAGAATGGTATAGAGACTATATTATGTTACTTTAGTAATATTTGAAAAACTTTTTTAGAATAAAATACATGTTTCTTCTTTATAAGTCACTTTCAAAAAGGATATAGAATTTTCTCAATAGTAGTTCACTCTAATGAAGGGAAGGAAACTTAAAATCCCTCGACTTTCTTAAATTTGTAAAGAGAAAATATGTGTCATGCTAATTGCATAAAAACTAAGAAACTTAACTCTGTTTTCCTCTTTTCAATTTCTCATGCCTTTCAAAATTATTTGCTTCAATATTTTGAGATTTGCTCATATGCTTAAGTAAATTGATATTCGATTATTGCAGTATATACCCTCCTTGACAAAATCAGGCAGAGTCAAATTTCACAGATTTGCAGTGCTGCTCGCAATTGCAATTGTATGGGTATATGCAGTAATTTTGACCGTAGCTGGTGCATATAATAAGCGATCCTTAAAGACCCAAATAAGTTGCCGCACCGACCGTTCTGGGCTCGTTGGTGCCTCCCCCTGGTGAGTTCATATGCAGAAAGTCAACCAGTGATTATGTCTTAGTTCATGTGGAAATGTGGTAGTTATCTAAATGATCTTTTATGCGTTTTAATTTGGTGACTTAAAGGGTTCAAACACAAGTCCTTGGCCATTGTAATGATTAATCAAATCTATGTGCGAACTCAAATAGTTTTACTTTCCCATATGCAGGATCAGGGTTCCGTATCCATTTCAGTGGGGCCGACCTACGTTCGATGCTGGAGATATTTTTGCAATGATGGCTTCTTCTTTTGTTGCTATTGTAGAGGTTTGACTCAATTCATTCCTAGACGTGTGTTTTCTGCACATACTAAAACAATGGGTTGCTTATCTAGTGATGATAATGAAAATGCAATAGAGTTTAACTTGTGGACACGTGTTCATCAGTAGTTATACATAGTTATGAAAATTTAATGGTAGAAATTTAATCTTAAAAAAATAAGAAGAAAAGTATACCGCTTTTTTATAAGTTGATTGTAAGAGTAAAAGTAAACATTCCTACGTGATATTAAAGTTTAGATTTAGAAGAATCTTTCTTATTACAAAACTTATATTCAACCTAAAAACTAGCTTAAAAGAAGGGGAATACTTTTTATATTTAAGCTTTACTACACAATCCTTTCTTAATAATGTCAGATAGAATATTCATAACATTAACATATTATCTCACTTCAATGATTTGATCTAAATTATTCCATGGTGCCATTTTCACTGCATGAACTCTAGACTTGGCCATATCTAGGGGGGCTATTAAAGAGGATTGAGTTCTAATACTATATTTTGAAGTGCATATCCGACGTTAAAGTTGGTATAAACAAAAGTCACGCCTCCTTTCTTAGCAATGTAAAATTGGATATTTACACCATCAATATTCTTGAATATGATATTCATAGGCCAAAATGATTTGCAAGGGGATATATAATCCCCTTGATGAGCTTTGTAGTCCATGTTGATTATGAAGGGGGTGTGTTAAAAATCATGTGTACTCTACATTGATGTACTTGTTTTCTGTGTTTTCTATGTGTCGATGCATTCTTATTTTTTTTAAGTCAATTTTAAAAGAAAAAGTGAGTATTTTAATAGGTACAATAGTGAAAACTCTTTATTACAACTTATGCTCTGTTCATATTCTGAAAACTTGCGCTGTTGTGCATATGCTGAGTGATTATTCCTCTTCTTTCATTGTTTGGGCAGTCTACAGGCGTATACATTGCTTCCTTACGATATGGGAGTGCCACGCCCATCCCTCCTTCTGTGCTCAGTCGTGGCGTTGGTTGGCAGGTAGCAGATGATACTTTGATGTTTCATTCTGATCATTAACGTGTATATTACACCAACTGTTCGTTCTTCTCAACTTTTTTAATCCTAAAACTTCAGGGAATAGGTACTCTTCTGGATGGCGCTTTTGGCACGGGTACTGGCTCCACTGCATCAGTGTGAGTGGATAGCCTCTAAAATTTCTTCATCACCCCTTAGTTAGGACATCAGTTATTGATTTTAAGGAGATAAAAACATTGGATAGTCAATCATGTGTTTTCTGACACCATTTTCACCTAGAAGCACCGGTTTATAGATCAAGACCCAGTTATGGTTTATTTAAGTGCCAGCTCTTCTGATCACTACTTGATATAAGATTTATATAAGTCCTAATGACTTTTTCCATGTGAATTGACGATATGTTTTTTATTCCTTTCAAAGTGAAAATGCAGGTCTTTTGGGGTTAACCCGGGTTGGTAGTAGAAGAGTCGTTCAAATATCAGCAGGATTCATGATTTTCTTCGCCGTTTTAGGTAAAGTAGTCTATATTGATTTTAAGACATCTTTCTGTTTAAGTAATATCGGGAATAGGGGCTTGAAATTTGTCTTTCATTCAGATAATTATCTCATTTTAGTTACTGAGTGGTCTTATCTGCCCTTAATTCTTGTACAGGAAAATTTGGGGCCATCCTTGCTGCTATTCCATTCCCCATTGTGGCGGCATTATATTGTGTCCTCTTTGCCTATGTGGGTACGTATTACATGTCCATGCTTATGTGAAGTAATTTTTTAAATTCTATTTAGGTAATACATGCCTTTTTTGTGATGAGAAATATGTGATAAAGATAAATATTTGAGAAATTATGAATTAGGGAGCACAAAATGAGAAGAAAGGATTGATGAAATGAATGCATATAAAATTTGTCTGACTCTTTTTTCCTTTGAGATAAGCTGAATCCTGTTGAAAACTATATATCTTGTAAAAAGGAAAATGTAGTCAATTTGTTAGTAGTTTAGTAGAGTTACAGTAGCTCAAGATCTCTTTCGCCTACGAAGTCTTAGGTTCAAAAGCTATTCTTGGTACCTTTTCCCTAAAAACTAACAAAGAAGAAGAAGAAGAAGAAGAAGAATAAGCAGAAGAAAAAGGAAACGTAATGAAAGATCACAATCATTAGGTTTATATAGGCTTGATAAGCATCCATCACCATTAGTCTATACATATAGACGTGTCTTGGCACTTCAACTACCAATATTGAGAAAATTCATTTCTTTGTTACAACCAACTTATATGAAGGGGACATGCATTTCATCTTAAATAGGGTTCTTAAACATGAATTAATTAATATAGGACACTCTCACACCAGTTTTAACAGCTAGTTAGAAATGGTTTTTGTTGCTGCAGCTGATATTGTTGTAGTTTCTTATCCGAAGAGGTCATGATACTGTAGCACCCGCCATCCACCCAGCAATTTGAGGCCTCGAAATTAGTAGATGCATTGTTCAATTTGCCTAACTAGTGATGATGTTGGTGAATACACTATTAACAACTATCATAAATACAAGCAAATAATCATAAAATAAATTAAAAATTTACATGATTCAAGATAAATTTTTCTTGTATTCACGGAATAGCAATTCACTAGTCAAATTTGGGTTTTACAATAGTTTTTCCCTTTAAAACTATCACACTCTTGCGACACTTCTAAGTTCTCTTATGACTAAAGATTACTTATTTTTGACAAAAAAAAAAAAAAACTCATATTTATGAGCTATAATAGAAAACCTTACTAATGTTTTTGACTCCACAATTAACATTTGATTATCATTGAGAGTTCATTGCATATATATTTTGACTGCGAGTTCTAGTTCTAATCCTTACTTTCTTGAATCGTTATTTGTTCAAAAGATTAAGAATCTCTCTTTTGGTTGAGCAGTTTCAGCTGGCCTTGCTTATCTTCAGTTCTGCAACCTAAACAGCTTCAGAACCAAGTTCATAGTAGGCTTTGCCCTATTCATGGGTCTCAGTGTGCCCCAATATTTCAATGAATATCTATTGATCGCCGGCCAGGGTCCTGTCCATACTCGTGCTGTTTGGGTAAGTATATTACTCCCAGCGTTGTCTTCGTCATCGTCCATTTTCTTATGCTCAACCAAAATCATTTTGCTTTGCATTCCTTGCAGTTCAACACCATCATGCAAGTGATTTTTTCTTCTCCGGCAACGGTGGCCGCCATAGTTGCCTTCTTCTTGGATATGACTTTAGGTCGTCGCCACAGCGAAACCCGCCGGGATAGTGGAAGGCCTTGGTGGGAGAAGTACAGGACCTTCAATGAGGATCCCAGAAGCGAGGAGTTCTATGCTCTGCCTTATAATCTTAATAGGTTCTTCCCTTCATTCTGATTTTCGAGTCCTTGCTTGCCATTGCCGACCGGAAATGAGTGCACAGTACAAGAGGGTCAGAAATTATATAGCAGTATAGTTGAGAATATTGACACTTGAGTTGAGTTCGCATTTACTTGGTTAATCTTGTATATTTCATATTGCATTTGTAATTATGTAATACAGGTTTCAGTAGTGAATCTTATTACCTCTATATGCTGCTTTTATTCAATCATAACTTTGAATAAACCTATTTTACAAGGATGTGGGTTCGATCTTTATGAAAAATAAAGATATAAGAAGCGTTTAAATTTATGTAAAAACTATTAATTTTTTATTTATCTTTTGCTATAAAACCTGTTGACCAATGAAAATGTACCATGCTTACCGGATCCAACTTGTCATTTCACTAAGCAATTGGGCTTAAAAAATGAATTAGAATTTAAAACGCTGAAAATAAAGAGAAATTATCTAGATTTTTGATGCATCTTTTCTCACCGTAGAGAAATATAGTGAAGGAAATACTGTCCCAACAAGGGAGACAATTAAGATAATTACTTTCTTCTTGACGCGTAGAGGATTAATAAGAACTATACCTTGTTGGCCAAAGCATGGTAAAAGCGAACGATAACATGATATAAAAAGAAAATTTTATGATATAAATGTGATATAGGAAAATTCTCTAGGTCATTCGTACTTGTTAAGTTTATCACTAAAGTACTTAAGTTGATCACAATTGGCCCAAAAATATGTTTTAATAGAATTTTTTTTTTAGCTTTAAATATATTTCAAACTCATGGGAAGGGACCTCTCCCCTTCGCCTCCACTAAAAGTTTTAAGGCCAATGCATCTTTATTGTTTCAAGGCCTTGGACTCAATTTTTTCTGGTTTTTAAACGACAATCATACTTTTTGTTTGCGTCTTTCTTTGCTGTCTTGTTGTATCAAGGAACATGGAGATTCCAGCTTCCCTGGACCATTAAGCAATGTTTGTAATACTGGAAATTGATGAATGTAATATTTATTTATATTGGATCCAGTTCTCTGGCATCTCTGTCGTCCCTTATTGCTGGATGGTATGTGTTGCTTCCATGGAGGTCAAGCTTGCTTCCACCAAGGTCATTGTTCGAAGGAAGGTTGGTAGAGAGAGAAAGAGAGAGGCTTTAGGGTAAATATTATGCTTTCAGTTATGTTAGAAAGGGTCACTTCCTTTTCAAGACCAATTTGTAAAAGAAGAGAATTCTTTTATGTATAAGAAAGACAATAGGTTAGATTCTAATAAACCCTCACTTAGTAGGTGGAAATACTTTTTCATGGGGATCCAATCCATAACAAAATGATGTCTCATTTGAAACGTATATTTTGATATCCAGTTTGTAAGATAAAAGAATACATCTATGTATTAGGAGTTAAAAATATTAGTTGAAAATTCAAATAAGACACAATAGTTTCACTACACGCTTTACTAGTATGTGGAAATACTCTTCATAAGGATCTAGTCCAAGAATGAAATGGTGTCTCATTTAAAACCTAAATTCTAATATCTAGTTTGTAAGATAAGGGAATACATCTATGTATTAGGAGTACAAAATATCAATTGAAAATGAAAAACATACAGATAATAGATTTTAATGCACCTCTCATCTAGTATATGAAATTAATTTTTATGGGGATTTAATCCGTGATTGAAATGGTGTCCCATTTGAAAGCTAAATTTTGATATCTAGTTTATAAGATAAGAGAATACATCTATATATTAGGAGTACAAAATATCAATTGAAAATGAAAAACATTGATTCAAGGAGTAGAACATTGATTCAAGGAATAATTGTGAAAAAGGTATGTTTTGTTTCCTATCATTTGGTTCATTGCACCATACATGTCTATAATTAATCCAAAAAAGACAAGAAGTTAAGCCTTTTTTTGGTGGTAAATTATCAAATTTTTTATGAATGTGTGAGTTTATTTATTTAAAAATAAGAGAATATAGAACTTTATGGGCATACAATAGTATTACAATTTATATAAAGAAAATCAGGCTAAGTATCATTCTCCCCCCATAACAGCTATGACACAATAAAATATTTACTTGAGAAGATTTAATATTTTTAAATAGAAAAGCTTTTCAATGTATAATTTTTCTAATTCTAGCTAATAAAATTGGCATTTCAATAGCCTTATTTTAGACATGTCTACAATTTTATTTAAACCATATATAATAAACACATGTTAAGAAAAGAAGTTTATAAAACTTTGCAACTAAATTTTTTTCTTTAGTAACTTTAATCATCCATTGCAGTTCAAAGTTTTAATCATTAATGTTCCTATGAAGGTCTTGTCATGTAAGACTACTTTGCTAAATATGCTTAGTTCAAGTACATTAAAAAAATAAGTGCAGCCTATTTTCGACTTGAGAACCATAAAAATTACAATATAAGTCAATTAATAGGAGCCATTGAGATATTATTTTTGTTGTAGGTAGTTTGTTCCTATATATGAGCTATCCAATAAAGTTGTATTTGTTGATTTTACCTAATCATATTAAATCATGTCATTTAACCTTAATATTAACTTGGTGTAATTGTTTATATATCTCTTTACAACAATAAAAAGATTTAGAGGGCATGGGTGTAAGAATCTATTGTAGCTTGAGAATTGTTAGGTTTTATATGCCACCAAATGAAATGCATAATTTTTAGTTATAACATCATTATTTAGGCTCAAAAATTACATTTTGAAAAACTAAAAATAATTTGTCTTTATTATTTAATCTCATTCTAACAATATTTAATACCTAAAAAGGGTTGAAGGCCATAGTTTAATATCTCTTGCCTAAAATAAAATGAAAGTTATCTATCCTTTTTTCTTGGAAATTGTTGTCATATTACAATAATTCTAAAGCACAAAAAATGTCTTGAAGATCCCTACTGTAACATTGTTTGTTGAAAATAGTTTGCCATAATTGTAGATGCACCCATGACTTTATCACAATAAGTTGCTAATGAACAAATATGATTGATAACTTAAGTTTATTGAAATATCAACCATTGATGTGGTGAAAAGGGGAGATTAGCGCTATTACAGGCTTTATCTCTTTTCCTAATTACCATTAAAAATGAGAAATTTTGTGAATAAATTTCTTTTGTGAAAAAGAGAGAAAAATATACTCTTTTTTTTTTAATAAATAAAAGGGGCAATACCTAAAAATAACATTAATAATAAAATGGGCAAGGCCCTTATGAAAACACGAAGCCACTCAGACTTATTAGTATAATGCCCAAGCTGGTTTTGGGCTTACCCAAAACTTAAGGTTGAAGTACATGGGCCAAATGGCCTAACTACATGGGCCTTAATAGGCCGAACTACCCATAGGCCTACCTGGAGCCATCATGTCAAAGAGCACATAGGGCTCAGAAAAAGAAGAAAAATGGGTTTGAAGCCCTTCCAGGCCTTGTGGCTTCTGCCATGAGATGACTGTAATCGGGAAGACAGTCGAAGAGGAGCGACAGGAGCATGCAGCAAGCATTGCCGAAGGAACTGGATATTATTAAAAAGGTAAATGATACTTGATCCATCGAAACCAATTTTTTACTATGAGTTTCGTTTTATATTATTACATTGCATTGAATGGATGAGTAAAACCATACCTGAAGTACATAAATGACCTTTCTATTTAAAATGTCTAATTACTCTTAAATGTGTGTGTTTATATATATATAAATTACTCTTATTATTCTATTTTTTTATAAGTAATTGGGAAAGGGTGGTTTGGAACGTCTCAAACCCTGACCGTCTGATACTCACAGTGCGTAACATAGTATTACTTAACAAAAAGTTATAACGTGTCCTAGGCTAGTCTTTTAATGGTTCGCTACTATTTACCCAGGATCTAGATCTTAGGTTACACACTCATACCCCAAATTTCGTTACCTAATAGTAACAAAACACCATAGCATAAGCTGTGGCACACAAACCCACATATTTAAGAAAGGTTTAAAATGGACCTTGGTGGAAGCAGCTACCAGTCACCACAGTAGAGTTAGGTGGGCCGAAGTTAGCGTCTACTGGCTGTCAGTCTCTACTATTCCTGTCAAAATTCCTGCATAAACACGAAGACGAACAAAAATTATTTCATGGTACTGGGATCAGAACCAATTAAGATAAACAAAGACAGAATGAAATGAAGCGCCATTGTCGTCTAGGTGTCAAGACACAAAGCTCCCTACTCCTTCAGTTGCAATCATCAAGCATTAAAGAGATTGAAGTAAAAATGAATCAAATTATTCATGATAATGTAGGGAAGTTGGGCATCAAACTTGCAATCTCTTGGTCTTAGACAGCATGGACCGCCAATGATCCCACGGGCCGCAAATGCTACGCCCGCTGCTAAAAGGTTTGCTACTGAAGAAGCCAATTTTACGATAGTGCAAAACCTATACAGCCTCGTCCAGTGCATCCCTGACATATCCAGCTCTGATTGCATTTCCTGTCTTCAGCGAGCCATGACAGTGCTTCCAACGTGTTGTGATGGTAAGCAAGGGGGTAGAGTCTTCTACACAAGTTGCAATCTCAGGTTCGAAGTATACGAGTTTCGCGAGGTACAACCCATCCCTACACCATCACCTTCACCGATGCTTCGTCCTCCGGCTCCAATTGAGGTCACAACACCAAAAGGTAAACGAAATATTTAGTGGATAGTGCACTTCGCACTTCGCACTTCGAATAATTTAATTTTAGTAATGTGTATCTTACATTATTTTAATTTTATTATAGTATGCTTTTTAAAATTGTGTTTTCAATTATTTGATTTTATTGTTCTTTGTGCTTGATAGAGTTATCAGAGAGTCATTAGGAACATGTAGACTTTCTAGTATCTATGAGTGTAACGAAAATAAATCTTCTGGTCCTAATTTAATATGTCTATATTATAACGAGCCCGTTACACGGTATTTTGTAAGTGAATCTAGGGTACCTAGGCCTATAATAGGATAGGTATAATTTAATTGTAACGAGCATGATTGTATTTAATTAAGATATAATCTAATTGGTTAGGTTTAAAATGGATGATGTAAGCGCTTAAGTGGGCATGATGTAAGCCCTCATCTCCATCCTCATATATCTTGTACACGTGAGACAAGGAGCAAAAATGAAAGATATTCTGTTTCTATTGAGATGCCTTTGCCTCTCTGTAACCCTCTCGTTTCTATGAGCTCCATGTGTGATTCACGTCCGAATAAGCTGTGATGGAGCTTGAGAATCCTAAAAGCAACTCTCAAAATCCAAACACTCTATCCCAACATGCCAATATCATGGCTAATCAATTGTTATATGGCTCAACCATTGAGATAAAAGGCCTAGGTTTGATGGCTAGTTTTAGTATATTTCACTTAAATACTATTATCAACTTAGGAATGTAATAGATGCCCCAATAGACCACTCTGACGCCATTATGGCATTTATATATTAGATTGTTCCTTTTCTCATTTAGACTTGGCATATGAGGTTGACTTTGATACTATTTATTATGTGCCTTAGCTATTGAGTTAAAAGATCAAGTCTAAGACTATTCTTAGTACATTTATTTATATATCCTTATCAATTTGGACCTCTATAAGCCTAAGTCTAATACAGGCCCCCATAAATCTGTAACAATTTAAACACAAATTTAAGGAATGTACTTTGATTCATATTATGGCAAACTTATCTTTCTATCAAAAAGTATTGTACTGCATAGCATGCTAACTCATAATAAAATTTATTCTCCTTGCAGGAAAAAGCTCAACCTCATTGCTAAGAACTGTAGGCATCGTTGCTCTAATTGTTATGGCTCTACTGCTATTTTCTCTAAGCTACTACTTGTTAACTGGAGGAGGAAGAAAGAAGTTCTATCCTTCAGCTGATCCAGACGGTAAAAATTTATTTGGATTGGAGTCTCAAAGTAAAAGTTTAAGGAAATTTTTGCAATTCATAGTTTTTGATGTTCTATTGTTTATAATAAAATCTAGAGAGTGGAAGTGTGTAGAAAAGAAAACGCCCATGACAAAATATCAAAACTCCGATGGGAGTATATTTAGTTGATATCACTTTGGTCACAATTGTTAGCCCTCCGGAAGTTACTAGGATTTTTTTAGAAAGTTATGTGTGGATAAATTGAATGTTTTAAGTCTTAAATCTAACAAATAAAGAACTAGATTAATAACGAGCATATTCTTGCTGAGAATAGTGGCCTTCTTAGGAGCCTTTTATAGTTCCAGGACCATGCATCTGTCCAAAGACTAGTACACTTGTACACTTTCATAGAGTTGTAGGCACACGGACAACAACTAAAAGTGAACTTTTTTTTATAAACTTTTGCACTCACCATTTTTCCGACATGTTTACCCTATTTGTCACATAGCGACCGATGAAGTTATTAGTATAGAGTCCTTGCAATTTGATTTGGCTACAATCAAAGCAGCGACAAACCAATTCTCAGATGATAACAAGGTGGGAAGAGGTGGATTCGGGGAGGTTTATAAGGTATAAAACTAGAATTTCTCTTTTTTCTTATTATTGTTATTCTACTTCTTTTCTTTGTGAAGAAAATATTTATTTCATAAAAAGTAAGAATTGATGATTTAGAAAGAAATTTTGATAATGGGAGCTAGTAAATTTATAAAGTAAATTGGATTTAGCACTAATCAAAGTACTTTTTAGGGTACACTTTCTAATGGACAACAAATAGCAATAAAAAGATTTTCAAGAAGCTCAAGACAAGGCATTGAAGAATTCAGAAGTGAAGTTGCATTAATAGCAAAGCTTCAACATCGAAATCTTGTGAGAATTTTGGGATTTTGCTTTGAAGAGAAGGAAAAAATACTTGTCTATGAATTGGTTCCCAACAAAAGCCTCGACAACTTTCTATTTGGTATATTCTTTCTATTTTATGACCAATTATATAGTTTGTCATCCAAATTGTGTGGGTTGAAATTATTCCCATTTTTCTTGTTAAGAATATTTATTTTTTTGCCCCAAAGGACCAAATTCCTTAAAAGATGTTCATTTTTATTTAACATGTCTACTGTTGGAGAGTTTGCAAAGTTGTTAAAAAAGATATAATGGCTCTCTATTGTACCACTCCAAATGAATGCATTTAGAGAAATATCAATTTTACTTTACTTCATCTACTCTAATTTTAATATTGAATTTTATGTGCAGATTCAAACAAGCAAAAGGAATTAGATTGGTCAAGACGATATAATATCATTCAAGGAATTGCACGGGGAATTCATTATCTTCATGAAGATTCTCAACTTAAAATTATACATCATGATCTTAAAGCTAGCAATATCTTATTAGATGAAAATATGAATCCAAAAATTTTAGATTTTGGGACAACAAGGATTTTTGGAATTGACCAAACTCGAGCTAACACAAATCGAGTTGTTGGGACATAGTAAGTTTTTCATCATTTGAAAAAGAAAAGTTCTTAGTCATTATGAATTTTATAATTTATTCTTCCAAATGAATTTTTGAAAAAAAGGAGCAAAGAAAAATTCATTCTAATATGAGAGACATAAACTTAATGTGTGTCAAATACAAGTTGAATTATTTGCTCTAACCTTGCTTGTACTTTGAGTTTAAAACATGCTCATTTCTTTACAATTTTTGATAGTAACCAAAAGGTTTTAAATTTATCTAACAAAATAGGTCCCAGTATTACATAGTTTGAGTGGTTTGATATTCTTCTCAATGACATTATGAATTGATGATACTGATTTGCAGTGGATATATGTCTTCGGAATATATAATTCATGGACAAATTTCTTCCAAAATGGATGTGTATAGTTTCGGTATCTTACTACTTGAGATTTTAACTGGCAAGAAGAATGCTTCTTTCTGTTCACTAAATGTCGTTGACAATCTTGTAACCTATGTAAGTATGAACAAAAATTCAAAGTCTTTTTTTTTTTTTTTCTTTTCTAATTCCTTCATGGTCTCATGAAGAACACATTGCAGGCTTGGACACATTGGAGGCATGGGACTTCCTTGGAGCTGTTGGACCCGACTTTGGTAGATTCTTATTCAAGAAGTGAAGTTGATAGATGTATCCAGATTGGCCTACTATGTGCTCAGGAAAATCCAGCTAAAAGACCAACAATGGAAGAGGTACGTCATATACTAAACGGTTCTGCTACCTTGTCATCACCTCAAAGGCCGGGGTTTTTCCTTCATAGTGGGACAGTGCCAAATGCACCAACTAATGCCTTGGACTCAAATCAATCTACAAGCGAATCAATGACATCATCCCAAGAATCAATTGTATAACTTCTATACTGTATTTGAACTATGTGTGCTAATTATATGTAAACGTTCTTGTTTCCACAAACGTTGGCAAACCGTTTTATCTGCATGGTGGGAACTAATGCTTGTATTATGTTGATTTTCATTTAGACTCGCGGATTCCATCTCAAGAAGCTTAAACGTGATTTGCACCATGCAACTTGAAGGAACAGAACGATAAAGATAGCTCACACATCCCTATAGGAAAAGCTGAGTATTTTCATGTCATAACTACTAAATACAAAAGATGTCTCTTTAATAGATTACCATTTTCCTCACAATTCTGTTACACTCAGTGAATTCCTACAGCCACACCTAGTAGCTAATTCCCAACACATCTGGTACCTGTGATATCAGGCAAAGCAAATAGTGTCGAATATATTTTGATGTTAATCAAATCCTTAAAGAAAAATTATTTGAAAAACTATATTACTTTATATATATAGTGCTAGTGGGATTGTTAGTACTCTAATTGTTCTCGTATCTATATACTTTTGCAACCAAAAATATTTTCATAGCAAAAAAGATAACTTTGGAACTAGAATGAAGTGTTGAATTATTTTATTGTACCAACAGATTCACCACGGTTCATGGAAAAGAGTGAAAAAAAAATAGTGATCATTCTAATACACTAAAAATACACTTGGAACAACTTAAAGATGCATGATCACTCTAACCTTAATGGTGACCTAACTGATTAGTGGATTAATATTGTCAAATATGTTATGTAAAGTACACCTTATGACTAACATTCTTGAATTAATAATGATTCTTTTTCTTTTTTGTGGTGGTTATATATTTCCAAAACATACTACATGCTGATAGATCTCTACAAAGTCTAATATGTATCGTTTATGTGTCCTAGTTCTTAAGATTACAACAGTTTGAAAAATTGATCCATGTAAGTAGTATATGGTGAAGGAATCCTTTTGATCCATGTAAGTAGTATATCAATCAAACCTATTGATTATGTTTTTATGCTATTCTCTGCGACATCTTAGCATCACTTGATCATTTGATGAAGGCTTGGAGGCATTTGAGGGATGAAAATCCTTTTGAATTGTTGGATCAAACACTAGGAAAACTCTTACTTGAGGGATGAATTCACAGATGTCTTCACATGAGCTTACTAAGTGTATAACATGATCCAGATGATAGGCCATCAATACCAATTGTGGTTCTGTTGAACAATAGCACAATTACTCTCTTTCATAGGCTTGAAAATCGTACAATGAATAATAGCCTTTTCCTGTTTTTGTCAAATAACGTTTCAAGATTCATTACACACGCGATGATTGTAGTTTGACTTAGAGCCAACATATGAAAAGGAAGAGGAGAATTGCCGAAGATATTCACATGCTAATATAACAAGCTATGTGCCAAAACTGGAAGGTGATATACACTTGAATCTATAAATCATGGTGCCATTCAAAATTAAAGGTAATAAACTTTTCTATTAATTTTGTTAGTAAAATCGGTGTAATTTATTGCTTGCTCATGACATTGTTTTTCTTTGCTGGTTTCTACCTTTTTTATTTATTTTTTTATTTTATAGTTCTCTTAGTCTTGTGACTGTTGGAAGCCCAAAATTTTCAATCGGCCCAGATGTCAATAGAATTGATTATCTGCCTTCTTTGGAAAGAAATGTCTAATTGCTATTTTTTTTTTTAATGGGTTTATCAGTTCCTGTGCAATTTGTCATTAGATATGCAACTGGTTGACGGATACTAAACTAAATTTACATGATTTAGTAAGTTTGCCATAAGGATCCCTAAAAACTGAGATGTAAAGGGGTGGAGTTTGTAATCACTGATATGACCCTAGATTTCAAAATTATGTTTTTGGGGTCGTTGCAAATCTATTATTGACAAGCTTAAAAGATACTATTTGCTCAAGTTCTTTGTGGGTGATCTTGATCGCATCTTATATTCAATTAATGTGGATTTTTCTAAAAATGGATGAAGCTGTGCAACTGTATCTAATTACGTTTCCATGTTGCTTCTTATGAAATCTGCAAACAGACACACATATACAAAATATGAATAAATGCTAAGAATGAAGTAACAGAGCTATCACCATGTACCTTTAGAATTGTTTGTTGAGCATGTAATTGATAGCCTTATAGTCTTTCTTTTCTCATGACATCTTTATATTAGAGGATGGAATAAAGAACTGCAATGAATGATTAGAGCAATTAAAGGAAAAGATTTGATTGCAAAGCTTTTTAAAATATCATTTTTAGCTTGTATTTATTGCATATAAATAAAACGAAATAGAAGATGATTTCAAAATAGAATAATCAAAATTTCTATCTTATTGACTAAAGTAAGAAAAACTATACGAGAGAGAACTTTTTTATTTCAAAATATAAAATCTTTACAGGAAAATATTATTTTGAATAAGATTTAAAGGCTTTCAACTTCAATTTTTTCATAGTTGGTCTTTCTTTTCTCACGATGACATTTAGTTCCCTTTTTGTTGTCATCAAACAGGACTTGGTTGTAGTGATATGCTTTCTTTAACCTATTGGTGAAAGAAAGAATTGGAGCTCGAAAGTGTTTCTGTAGACCAGTGGAAATCTGATAGATCACCTTCGACGGGACCCCGCGGAGGCCGATTTGGATGCAAGTACTGCTTTTGCAAGCCATTCTTGCCTATTGGCAAAAATGCGTTGGATTGTGAAAAGACCAAGGGGAGAACTCCTAATTGGCTGACCGATTTCTGTGGCTCAAATTTATTCAGGTTCCACTACCACACCTTTCCAAGTTTCATCATTGTCTTTTTCGACTCGGACTGAAAATGTACATATTCGTGAAGCTAGATGTTCCTGAAGAGTGAGACTGTTCCATCGCCTCCCTCGGAGCAATGGACGTTCCGCTCTTCAGACACTGAAGGACCCTTTTGGTCGTCCCCTGCTGATCGCCGTCCTTAGCGAAACCGGAACTGAAGCTGCTGCAACTTACTATAATCATTCTTTTTTAAACACAACTTTCACCACCAACAGCACCTACCAAGCCAAACGCTATAGCCACCAGCAGTGGGGGATTCTACAACACTACCGCGTCCACCGGAAACTTAGTCGACACTGTTTATGGCTTTTTCTGTTAAAGTTGGTTGTCGTCCAACATCAGATTTGATTACCTAAGTATATGGCCTTATATATGAGTCTCTCCTCTTATCTCCTAGGCGCCTTTTGGGACAGCATATGGAAGGCCCATTTGCCAGCTGGTCACCGACAATCATATTTTCTGTTGTAGCCTACGGATCATATCGGAGCTGGAACGTTTTCGCCAGCTGGCAAGGACAACGATGAACGAGTTGGCAACATGGGTTTCAAATAATGGGATTGAAGCCAAGAAGTTTGGGACGAAAGAAGCAAGTTTCACAGCGTTACAAACGCTGCACACCCTTGCCCAGTGCACGCCGGCTATCACTATTTCGGAATGCTACTTTTGTCTCCAAAAATCGACGTCGCCTTTGCTGCGGTGGTTTAATGGAAAGCAGGGTTTAAGGGTTCTGTATCGTTGTTGTAATGTTAGGGTTGAATTCTACCCGTTTTACGTGGCAGGAGTCAAGTATTCCTCCATCTCTTCCACCTTCTGGATCAGCAATAACACCCAAAGGTAACCTTCTTGCTCGATGGGTTGGGGGTGAAAACTCGATGTAGAGAAGTTAGTGACTTACTGCCTTTTCCTCGCTTTATTTCAGATTTGGGGACTTCTTTAGTGGGTTTTTCTTTATCCGAATTGTTCACATTTTGGAACAGTGGAAAAATTAGGGACAATTAATGAGGAACATGTGAAATTCATGATCAAGTGGGTTGAATCTTTTCTTTTCGTAATCTATGGAAAATTGGATCAGCTTATTAGACAACACGAACAGAAGCATGTCAATGCTAGAAACAAACATCTCTTGAGAAGTAAGTGGCTCTTTTTATTGGCAAGTCGCAACTCAATCGGTAGTTAATACTAAGACCAAGGAAGTCCTAGGTTTGATGCACAATCTCCTCCTGCTTTACCCAACCCCCAAAAAAAACCGAAAGAAAAAAGGTGGCTTTAAGAAGTAGCGAGAATAATAGAAACTTCGTCTTTGAAACTAAAATTGCCAATTCAAACCATCTATATCAAGGATTGTTGTTTTTCCTTACTATCAAAAGGCTACAATTCCTCTAAAGATTTTTAGATATGATATAAACTTAAATTTCAAATATAATATTTAATTATTTGTTAGTTAGACATTTGTAATCTTATCTCATCATTTATGGTCACAATCTATAACCTAGGTCTTCATAATTTTCATATCTTCTGCTTTCACCTCTGCGGCCAGCATATTTCTTTGGTAGCCAAGCAAAGTGAAGCGTGCAATCAAATGAGCCAAAGTCCACAAAATCTAGAAGCACATCACTCCCCCGTCAATTAATGATGTATCTATTACCGAATTTCACCCTCAAGGACATGTAGGTAAAACTCTTTTGCAAGACGCTCCCTTTCAAACTGGAAAGGGACGAAAAAGGACGTGTGCTATTCATTTTGTCATTACTTTCTAAGTCAAAAGGACGAGTATATAGTTTGTACAGTCTGAAAGCTACTTGCATCGTTTCTTTCGTGAAATTACACTTGCTTTGGTAAAAGCAATTTGATCAGAGCTTTGTGAACGTGCTTCGGTTGGTTGATGCTTTGTGATTGGGCGTGTCCGAATGTATTCAGCACAAATATCGTTTGAAAGGACGTGTTCTTTCAAACATATTAAATAATATGTTTTCTTATCTTGAATTGTAATTGATTTGCTTCATTGATAGGTGTAGTCTCCTATAGCTTTATGCTGTTTTTTAATCTAATTAAAATTGAATAGGAAACGGCTTCTAGTCACTTTGGAAGTTGCACTTGACCTGGGTCTCCTTCCCCGCTTGGCTTTTCCAAATTCAAACAGCCCAGGAGAAAGATGCAGTGGCTTGACTAAATGTACTTGACAGGCGTCGACGATGATGGCCCTCTAAAAAGTCGAGCCCAACATAATTGATCTCATCATTCACGAACAATCAACCCTCTTGCAAGACCTTGCAATGTCTTCTTCCGATTTGTCCTTGATCCATGTGGTTCTTTCCTTGCTTAGCTTCCTTAGCCTCACCAGCGGACAGGTCCCAAAATACCTCACCCATGTTTGTTCAAATACAGGCACTCGCCTCCAACAGTGTCTACTAGACTAGCCTAAACCATCTCTTTTCCTTCCTTTCCTCCAACGCCACGCATGAAAATGGTTTCTACCACAACTCCGCCGGCCAAAGCCTGAAAACCACAGTTTATGGCCTCTTCCTCTGCCGTGGCGACCTCACCGCCACCGCCTACCAAGACTGCGTGACAACCGCAACCAAAGGTGAAGAAAATCTTGTTAGAAAAGAAACTTTATAGGATCTGCGTAGATAGATCTAAAACACCGTTTGTATGATTTTGATTTAGCAAACAAATAGAAATAGAATTCATAGAAACATACCGCTCTTGCGATCCATTCTTTCGTCGTCGTAGACCCAATAATGCTCTTTGGAATTCGGGCTTAAGCGAATATCCTATATTCTCATAAGAATCACTGGCTCGATGAGAGAACCTAGGTTTCGCCTCTTTTTGTGAAAAGCAACCTTATGAAACCCTAAGAACATTACGAATTTATATGAGCTAGAGGATAAGACTTAGCCTTACCTTATGTGCAACCTAATAGGCCCACTCATCACGGCCCTATTTGGTTAGCCACGGCCCACATCAGCCAGTCCATATTTAGAACTCTCATAGACCAATATAATATAGCCCACTTTAGTAAGCTTAAATAAAAATTAAGCTAACATTCTCCCACTTATGCTATATTAAACTGAAATAATGCGCATCTTTACATTGATCCAGAAACAGTTCTTAACTAAAACCAACCATATGAGATCTTAAACTTTGAATCACACCAGTAACTATACCTTTTAAGAGATATAGCACCAATCATGACCACAAAATCTTCAATCTTTTAAAACGGATAAATATGGTGATGTGACAACTATATAACACTTCAACTATTTATGTATGTGTTATTACTGTTGTCAGTCTAATTCTCTCTCCTTCGATAACAGAATGTCATCAGAGAATTTACTTTATGGTTCCAATGAACCTTTTAACATATCTTGCACTTTATAACTCGAGTTAAACTTTATATGTTACAAGATATCCTTATGGCTATGTAATTCCAGCCAATGCTTAAGGTATACTTTTACCTTAAGTCTTTAAAAAGAAGATTAAAAGCTCCCACTATACAAAAGCATCCCATGATGCCGCTAAGCCCATGCTATTGACATGTCCTTCATAAACACAAGGGCTTAGACCTTTAGTAAGCGGATTAGCTATCATATCAACTGTACTAATCGACTCTACTAAAATTTCACCTTCCCTAACCTTTTCCTTTATGGTTAAGTACTTTATGTCTATATGTTTGGACCCTCCTACACTTTTGTTATTGTTAATAAACAATACTGCGGCTCTATTATCACAGTATAACTTGATTGGTTTATTAACAAAATCAAAGCCTTGTAATTCTCTTATGAGGTTCTGTAGCCAAACAGCTTGAATGGATGCTCCATAGCATGCCATAAATTCCGAATGCATGGTTGAAGATGTCATCATTGTCTAGAAGCTTGCTTTAAACCATAAATAAACTTCTTAAGTCTACAAACAAGCTTTTCTCCTTCTTTCATTTCAAAACCTTCAGGCTGTTTCATATACACAGTTTCATCTAGTGTTCCATTCAGAAAAGTAGTTTTAACATCCATTTGGTGCAATTCCATATCAAAATGAGCTACTAGTGCCATTACAATTCTAAAGGAATCTTTAGAAGAGACTGGAGAAAAGGTTTCATTATAATCTATTCCTTCTTTCTGTGTGAAACCTTTTGCTACTAATCTAGCTTTAAACCTTTCAACTTGCCCAGTAGAACTCCTTTTAGTCTAATACACCCATTTACAACCAATAGGTTTACAACCTTCAAGTAACTCAACTAGTTCCCAGACATCATTATGCTTCATTGATTGCATTTCATCTTGCATTGCATTTAACCACAACTTTGCTTGAGAACTCGATATTGCTTTTGTATATGTTATTGGATCCTTCATAACTCTTATATCATAATCATGTTCACCCAAATAAACTAAATAATCTGGATGAATTGCAAACCTTCTTTCTCTAGTTGATCTTCGAAATATAGGTTCAGGATCTTGATTTTGCACTTGATGTTCTACAATTGGATCTACAACAGATGATGAAGGCTTAGAAGTCCTTACAGTTGGTACTATAGGCATTTCTACTGCTTGAGTAGGTAAAGAAAATGTCACAGACGTGCCTACTTCATCTGCATCTTGAATTGGTGGAGTAGTACTTCCAACATTTTTCACTACATCAAATTCCAAAAACTTTGCAGTTTGAGATTCTACAATTCTAGTTCCTCCAGATAGGTTATAAAAACGATATCCCTTAGAATAGTCAGGATAAGAAACAAAGTAACATCTTGTAGTCCTTGAATCCAACTTGCCTAGAGTTGGATTATACAATCTCACTTCTGTAGGACATCCCCAAACTTTTAAATGATTTAAACTAGGTACGCGACCAGTCCACAACTCAAATGGCGTAAGCGGAACAACTTTTGTGGGTGCTCGATTGAGTATATAAAGAGCTGTTTTCAAAGCTTCTCCCAATAAGAAACCAGGCAAATTGGTTCTACTTACCATACTTCTCACCATATCCATAAGAGTCCTGTTACGTTTTTCAGCTACACCATTTTGTTTAGGACTCCCTGGCATTGTAAATTGAGCAACTATTCCTGAGTCTTCTAAATATTAAGCAAATGGGCCTTTAAGCTATCCAGCATCGCCATGTTTGCCATAATATTCTCCCCCTCTATATGATCTAACAACCTTGATTATTTTTCCCAACTGTTTTTCGACTTCAGTCCTGAAAATCTTGAATTTATCAAGAGACTCAAACTTTTCTTTAATCAAATACAGGTAACCATAACGGGAAAAATCATATATAAATGTAATAAAATATACATTTCTACATAAGGTTGATGTATAGGGTCCACTGATATCAGTGTGTATAATCTCTAAGAGATCAGAACTGCGATTTGCAGTCTTTTTCTTTATCTTGACCATTTTGCCTCTACAGCAATCAACACATGTCTCTAGATCATCTTTAAGAAGAGGAAGAATGTTAGACTTTATCAATCTATCCACCCTCTCTCTAGAAATGTGACCAAGTCTTTTATGCCACAACATGTATGATTGCTCTTTAGGTAGAGACCTTTTGGGAACAACTTTTTCACTATTGTAGACATTATAGGGAGATAATCTTAATTGATATAAACCATGTGATAAAACACAAGATCCAACTTGATTTGAATTGTAAAACAAAGTAATCATTGAATTCTTTATTTCAAACACATAACCATCCATGTCTAAAACAGAAACTGAAATTAAATTTCGTCTAAATGACGGTACATAAAAGGTGTTCTTTAATAACATTTGAAAACCAGAATCTAATGTTAAAACAATATCTCCCACAAAGTCTAGAGGGACTTTAGCATTATTCCCAACTGTAAGCCATAGTTCATCTTTACTTGGTCTTCACTTGTTTATGAATCCCTAAATGGTAAAAGCAACATGATTAGTTACACCAGTATCCAGCCACCAAGAACTTGATGGGGTTACAGATATATTAGATTCACAAACAAAAACCAAAGAACTATTACCTGCTGGCTTGCGCTTTTGAAGCCAAGATTTGTATTTGTTACACTCTTTCTTCATGTGACCTTTCTTCTTATAGAAGAAGCAACGATCACTCTCTTTCTTAAAGAGTGTTTTCTTGACCCCACCTTTATGACCAGATGAACTAACATTCTTAGAGGTGGAAGGAATACCTGGATGACTTGGTGCAACTGCTCTTCTTCCTTTTCCCACATTTAAATTGGGAGAATACATTACCATATGCGACTTATCTCGCTTCAACTTCTCTTCCTCAGCTACTACTTTAGCAATGAGATCATTAAAAGACCAGCTCTCCTCCTGATTATTATAGGCAGTCTTGATTATTCCAAATTCAGGAGGAAGCGAATTTAGAGCATGGTGGACAACACAAGCATCAGGGAGTGCAACATCCAAAGCCTTAAGCTTTGTTTGGTAATCTACCATTCTAATGATGTAATCTCTTACATCACCAGATTCATCATACCTCATGACATATAATGCCTGAAGAAGCTGCCCTGTTTCAGCAGTTGAGGATACCTTATACCTGCTCTCTACAGCTTCCATAAATGCCTTAGCAGTACCATCCACAAGTAACCCACTCTTAAGATGATCCATGATTGACCTCTTCATGGACAATAAACAAATTTGATTACTCCTTGTCCATGATTCAAAAGTTTTCTTTTGCTCTTCAGTACTCTCTGCAGTAAGAGCAGCTGGCTGTTTTGTAGTGAAAGCAGAATGAACATCTGCCATCTCCATTGCAAACATAACATCCTCTTTCCATCTTTTAAAGTTCGCACCCGTAAGTGTCTCAATAGTTATTGATAGGAAAGGTGACTGAAAGTGAGCCAATACAACATTAGTAATATACAAGTATTATATTAAACACAATCACATACTTGAAGATTCACAAACTCTATCATGTAATCACCTTTGGGCAGAATACATAACAAATCACTGTAAAAATCTCAGCATAGTAAAGGCCAAGAGAATATTCTAATTTTCATAATCTACCACCTTTGGATGTATAAACTAATCCAATTAGTCTAAACACATGCATTTTAACTATGCAACTCTTTATGTTCTAATATATAATCACCTCCTTTGGGAGTATAACTATATACTAAAACGAAAAACGTCCCCATCCGCATGAAAAAACTTCTTGAACACAATTAAGTTGTGCCACTTTGGCAGTCATAACCTAATTGGATTATTCTCATACTGCGAGACATGCTTTATGTACTCATTAGAATATGAATTAACACTTTAACAGATTCAACTAAATGCACACTTCAATTACATATACTATAATAGCATACAAAGTATGCTTATGAACAAACTTAAGCATGATAGAAAATAAACAAGATGTCAACATACATGCTCCAAACTTTAAAGCATCAAAAGAGACTGAAAAGATATATAAAACATATGTATAATATATCAAAATGTTCTTTATTCAAAAATACACATTTTGGTTCAAACTGCACTCAATTTGGACCACCCACGCGCTCTCACGCGCCAGTCAAAGTTTTTTGGTCAAAATGGTTGACTTTTTTGACTGTTGACCAGGTCGGGTTGACCCGTTTAATTGGGTTGGGCTCATTGACCTGAATGGATCGAACCGGGTTGACCCAAATGGGCCTAACCTAGATGGGCCGGATTGGGTTGACCCGAATGGGCCAAACCGGTGACCCGATCCGAATGGGCTGGATCGGGCCCACCCTGATGGGCTGGTCCAGGCTAGGCCTGATGGGCCGGGCTGGGATGGGCCGAGCCCGATGGGCCAAGACGGGCCCAGCCGAGCCCAATGGGTCAGGACGGCTCGGGCCGAGCCCGATGGGTTAGGACGGCTCAACCCGAATGGGTCGGACCATCCTGACCCGGGTCCAACCCGGTTGGGTCCAAACCCGGATGACCCGCAAAGCGGGTCGATCCAGCTATTCGGGTCGAAAACGACCCAAACAGAACCCGAATGAACCGCGAACGATTTCGTTCGTGATTCGCAAATTTGTGCAAATTAGCACGAAATCTGCATAGATTCTGGCACAGATTTGCCGAAAACATATGGAAAAACAATTCTTTGGCCGATTAAACTACAAAAATGACCAAATTTGAACCTAAAAAGTTAGGTTTTAGGCAAAAACGAAAAATTGACTCAAAAATGCTATTTTTGTGCTAGAAGTTCGTATAGAACTGTAGATCGACTTGCACAGAAGCGGATTGTAAAGAGAAACATCACAATCCGATCGAAATTTCATCAAATTTTGCCCGAGAATGCAATTTGGGATTTTGTTAATTTGAAAGTTTTGAAAATTACAGTTTGAACCCAAATAATCCGAAAATTGTATCAACAAATCACAAATAACACCCAAATGTTCAGCAAATCATATTTTAACCTGAACAGAAAACAAACACGATTTTTGTAAACCAAATAAAAATTAAAACCGGATTTTAGACCTCATCTACAAATGCTCCGATACCACATGTTAGAAAAGAAACTTTATAGGATCTGTGTAGACAGATCTAAAACACTGTTTGTATGATTTTGACTTAGCAAACAAATAGAAATAGAATTCATAGAAACATACCGCTCTTGTGATCCATTCTTTCGTCGTCGTAGACCTAATAATGCTCTTTGGAATTCGGGCTTAGGCGAATATCCTCTATTCTCATAAGAATCACTGGCTCGATGAGAGAACCTAGGTTTCGTCTTTTTTTGTGAAAAGCAACCTTATGAAACCCTAAGAATATTACGAATTTATATGAGCTAGAGGATAAGACCTAACCTTACCTTATGTGCAACCCAATAGGCCCACTCATCACGGCCCTATTTGGTTAGCCACGGCCCACATCAGCCAGTCCATATTTAGAACTCTCATGGACGAACATAATATAGCCCACTTTAGTAAGCTTAAATAAAAATTAAGCTAACAAATCTATAATAGGAAGAAACATACACGGCTGAAGGCAGTTAATACAAGACAGACATTGCAAAATAAGGTTTATATTAAACTAAAATAAGAACAATAAAAGTAGCTTAAGAAACCATAATCGCAGGGCCAAAGGCCCTGCTATTACATAGAACAGAGCATTGCTTCAACTACCTTACAGAGGGTTTCTCTTATTGTTTTGGTTTAAGTACGTAGCCTTATATAGGCATTGGTTAGAAAGATTTTACACGTAAACTTTAATGAAGACTGCAGCAACCAGCCACGCTCAGATACACTTCACGCTTGTCTTGGGACTTCCAAAGTTCAGGCTAGCGTGTTGATATTTTGGACAGTTGCAGGACATGGAATGGTGCTAGGCGGTTGAGTGAATATAGGACCTGAAGTGCCTGAGTTTGCAATGAGTGATCTAGCAAACATAGCATCACGTGAGGGGCTCTTTCACGTTCCAAGGTGTCCAGGTGGTCTTCCTTTAACAAAAAGGATTGTTTAGACATACTGTCCCGACGGAAAACGGGGCCGGGTATGGTATGACGAATGCACGGTTCGCTACGAAAACCGGTCATTTTTTTTCGACAACCTTTTGGAAAACCCCTTTAAATCTTTTTGTAACACGAGCAACGTAACAGAGCCGAACCGCTTCCGGAAGCTGTTGGAAGCCACGTTGAATGGCTTGATCCCTCGGGCCGCAAATGCTCAATCCGGTGCTAAAAAGTTTGCTACTAAAGAAGTCATCTTTACGAAATCGCAAAACCTCTACATCCTTGTGGAGTGCATCCCTGACATATCCAGCTCAGATTGAGATTCCTGTCTTCAGCGAGCCACAAAGAACCTAACGATGTCCAGTGACGTAAAGCAAGGGGGTAGAGTTTTGTATACAAGATGTAATCTCATGTTCGAAACATTCCGGTTTTACCAGATACAATCAGTCCCCTCACCGTCACCGGCACCGACGGTTCTTCCTCCGGCTCCAGGTGAGGTCACGGGTCCAGAAGGTAAATCCAAAACGTATTGAAGAGTGCACTTCGCCCTTCGAATAATTTAATTTAATTTAGGAACTTCTTCACTAAAAATTATCGTCGTCTCCATTGGTGCATTAGTTGCTGTTTCTCTGGTGCCATTGGCTATGAGCCGCTACTTTCTAAAACGGAGACTAGCAAAGAAGCACGATTCTCTTCCGAATGAAAATGGTACAGAAATATTTGCTGGAGTATTCTTAATCATATACATCGATACTAAACAGCCATGAATTGCTATGTCTATAATAAATGTTACACTACTTGTGTGCATATTAGGCACTGAAACTACAATCTTAGAGTCCTTGCTATTTGATTTGGCTACAATAGAAGCTGCAACAAACAAGTTCATAGATTTTGATATTCTATTGTATATAAGCAAATCTAGGAAATGAAAGTGTTAAAAAAAATGCCCATGAAAAATCTCAAAAATCCTAAGGGAATATATGTAGTTGATATCATTTTTAGCCATAATTGTTAGTCCTCCGGATGTTCCAAAATTTTGTAGAAAGTTATTTGTTGACAAATTGCATGTCTTAAGTCTTAAACTTAACAAATAAAAAACTAAATTCTAAAGAGCATATTTCTTTTTAGATTAGTCGCCCTTTTATAGTTCTAGAACCATGCGACTATCCAAACACTAGTATACTTGTACACTTCCATAGAGTTATAGGCATCCGGGCGACAACAAATAGCAAATTTTGTTTTATATGCTTTTGCAGTCACTAAATTTTTCCGACATGTTTACCCCATTTGTCACATAGTGGCTGATGAAGTTATCAGTATAGAGTCCTTGCAATTTGATTTGGCTACAATTAAAGCTGCTACACATGATAACAAGATGGGAAGAGGTGGATTTGGTGAAGTTTACAAGGTATAAAACTATAATTACTCTTGACCACTAGTTACTGTTCTACTTTGTTTTTCTTTGAGAAAAAAATATTTATTTCAGAAAAAATAAGAAAATTCTGATTAGGGAGTTGTAACCTTATAAAGTAAATTGTACTAACCACCAATCAAAATACTTTTTAGGGTACACTTTCCAATAGACAAAATATAGCAGTAAAAAGATTCTCAAAAAGCTCAAGACAAGGCATTGAAGAATTCAAGAGTGAAGTTGCATTGATAACAAAGCTTCAACATCGAAATCTTGTGAGACTTTTGGGATTTTGCTTAGAAGAGGAAAAGATGCTTATCTATGAATTTGTCCCCAACAAAAGCCTTGACAATTTTCTATTTGGTATATCCTTTCTATTTTACATCCTATTATCTTGTTGGCCACGTAAAATGTGTGGTTCAAAATTACTTCCACTTTTTTTTTTCTCCACAAGTACGAAATTCATTAAAAGAAAGGTTGATTTTCATTTAACATACCAATTTTTGGAGAGTTCATAAAGTTGCAAATTAAAATGTAATTTCTTTCCAAATGAACACATTTAGATAAATATCAATTCTACTTCAGTTCATTTCTTCTAATTTGAACATCGAGTTTTATTTGCAGATTCAAGCAAGCGAAAGGAATTAAATTGGTCAAGACAATATAATATTGTTCTAGGAATTACTCGAGGCATACTTTATTTGCATGAAGATTCTCAATTTAGAATTATACATCGTGATCTTAAAGCTAGTAATATCCTAATAGATGAAAATATGAATCCAAAAATTTCAAATTTTGATACGGCAAGGATTTTTGAGATTGACCAAACTCGAGATAATACAAATTGGGTTGTTGGGACATAGTAAGTTTTTCTTTTTTGAAAGAGAAAAGTTCTCAATTATTATGAATTTTATAATTTACTCTTCCAAATGAACTTTTAAAAAGAAGGGCAAAAAAAAGAAAAAAAAAAAGAAAAACCATTCTAATTTAAGAGACATAGACATAGTACATGATAATTACAAGTTAAATTATTTATTCTAACCTTCCTTGTAGTGTGAGTTTAACATATGTTCATTCCATTACAATTTTTGGTAGTACGCACATGGTTTTGAATGTATCTAACAATATAAATTTGAGTATTAAATAATTTTTTGTAAATTGATGTTTTGTTTATTAATTTGCAGTAGTTATATGTCTCCGGAATATGTAATTCATAGACAAATTTCTCCTAAATTGAATGTGTATAGTTTTGGCATCTTAATACTTGAGATTTTAAGTGGCATGAAGAATACTTCCTTCTGTTCACCAGGCATTGTTGACAACCTTGTAACCTATGTAAGTATGAATAGAGATTGCAACTTTTTGTTTCTTTTTAATGCCTTCATGGTCTTAAGAAGAACACCTGAGACTTGATGCAGGCTTGGACACATTGGAGGCAAGGAACATCCTTGGAGCTGTTGGACCCGACCTTGAGGGATTCTTACTCAGGAAGTGAAGTTGGTAGATGTACCCAAATTGGCTTGCTATGTGTTTAGGAAAATCCGGCTGAAAGACCAACAATGGCATCTATATGTCTCATGCTAAACAGTTCTGTTACCCTGCCATCACCTCGACGGCCTGGGTTTTTCCTTCGTAGTAGAACAGAGCCAAATGCGCCAACTAATGCCCTGGAGTCAGATCAATCTACAAGCGAAGCAATGGCATCGTCCCAAGCATCAATTATATCACCTCTATAGTATGCTTGAATTATCAATATTGATTATCTGTAACGTTCTTCTTTCCACAAATGGCCAACCATTTGATTAGAACTACAATGAAAGCATGACGTTGAAGGAGTTGGCCATTGTTTGCCAATGGAACATCGGCTATTGAAGTAGACCCTCAACAATGTGGTATATGATGTCCTTGACTAGAACTATCATGATAGTTGTGTATGATTATTTTATGTTCTTAAGAATTATGTAGGATTCTTTAACATATAAGACTTTAGCGTAAGTTGGAGATTTAAATATACGTGCGAGGAAGATTTTTGTCTCATGGGTCGAATGATGAGTATTTTGTATGATTTCGGTGTCTATGAACATTAAGAAGTTGGAATCCAATATGTGTTATTGTTAGTGAAATTTGTTCTGAAGGAAATTATTTTGGTGGGATCATACTTTAAAGTATCGAGGTATAGTTTGAGATTTTATGAGAGTGATTGAGAGAAAAATTCATTGCTTTGATTGCATTTGATAAAAAGCTACCTTGTTGCTAAGAATTTCTTAGCTGACTCTGTTCATTCAAGTTGTTAAAAATTTTAAAATTTTGTTTTTTCTCAAAATTATCTTGTAAAAAAGAAGATATACCTTCATATATAAATAATTTAATAGCATATTGTAACAAATGTGTGACATTCCAAACGCTATCATTGCGACCATTATGAAGCATGTTCTCGTTTCTGTATTGGAACAATGGGCCGGAATAAATACTTATTCATTGTACATTTACTTTTCAAGACATGCATTGGAAAGTGGGAATTTGATAACAACATCACTTAAGGTAACAAAAAAAGTAGAATTCTCGATAACGACGTGACTTTGCGGGATATTTCTCCAGATCAGTGATGCTTCACATCATGGGATTTCCAGATGTTTTAGATTTGATCTTCTTTTATGACTTATCCTCTGCTTGCACCGCCCTGTGCCTTCTGAGGTCGCACCTCCCTGCGCGCGCCATCAGGATGGCGGAAACGTAACGGGTTGTGAAACAGAGGAAAGGCAAGAAAGTCAAAGTTGGCCTACGGGAATTGTAAACAAGTCTCCCAACGAGATAGACTTTTGTGGATTAAAATTTTACCGGCATCTACGTTGAGCAATCTTTTCTGGTACAGTTCCACTTCCAACTTTTTTTTATGTTTCATTGTTGACCTGTCTTTTGGACTTGGTCTGAGATTTTGGTTGCAGTTGCGTCCGTGATAAAATGGACAAATCACAAAAGCTGTCGATCCCATCGCTTCCCTCGGAACAATGGACGTTCGGCGCTTCAACATCTGCGTGACCCTTTTGGTCATTCCCTTGCTGATCACCGTCCTTAGCCAAACTGGAACTGATGCTGCTGCAACTTATGTTGCTCATTATCGCTCAAACACAGCCAACTTCACCGTCAACAGCACCTACGAAGCCAACCTCAATAGCCTCCTCGATTCCCTCTCCTCAAACGCCACCAACACTGGGGGATTCTACAACACCATCGCATCTGCCGGGAACTCCGTCGACACTGTCTACGGCCTCTTCCTCTGCCGTGGTGATCAATCCACCAACGACTGCCGAGATTGCGTTGAGGGAGCAACCAAAGATGTGGTTGATCGCTGCCCCAATGAGAAAGTGGCCGTGGCTTGGTACGACGAGTGCATGTTACGCTACTCAAATCAGTACATCTTTTCCAGCATGGTCACCGATCCTGCCGTTGTCGCGTTGAATCCACAGAACGTATCGGAGCAGCAACGTTTTGACCAGCTGGTGAGGACAACGCTGAACGACTTGGCAGGATGGGTTTCGAGTAATGGAACTGGGGCCAGGAAGTTTGGGACGAAAGATGAGATACTCACTGCGTTGCAAACGCTGTACACCCTTGCCCAGTGCACGCCGGATCTTTCTGATTCGGATTGCAACATGTGTCTCCAGCGAGGGATATCGGCTTTGCCGGGGTGCTGTGGTGGAAAACTAGGGGCAAGAATTCTTTATCCTAGTTGTAACATTAGGATTGAAGTGTACCCGTTTTACGCGTCAGGGTCAAGTGTTCCTCCATCTCCTTCTCCGTCCTGATTCGGCAACACCACCCAAAGGTAAGCTTTTTTCTCTATGGGTTGGGAATGAAAACTCGATTCACAGCAGTTGGTGATGAAAGTGAAAATTGCTTAGTTGAAAATTCAGATCATTCCTCATCAACCTCCACGTCAAATGAAGTTGCATCATCCGGAGAGTCATCCCCAATCCATCCTATGGATCATCCTATGATAGACTGTTTCACTCAAAGCATTCTATTTGCCACCACTATCTTCGATGACCCATATCACACGTGTCAGTATCCATCTCCACCTGAAGAGCATTTTGGTGGAGAGTTTGGACAATACTTTGAAGAAGAATTAGAAGTTGAGCTTGATCAACTTGCAACTTCTTTAATGTTTGCACTAGATCCCGAGAATTATTTATCAATGGAAGAACAAATTGGATTGCAAGCAGTCTTTGAGGTAGGAGAGCCTTCACATTAGGCCACAAATAAACAAACTATGCAGGAACCATGTTCGGTATGGCCTTTTGATAATGGACCCACCAGAAACTTGTTTCAGAATTCAAGCTTAGCACCGAGTGTTAATATTAAGGTGGAACCTCTCTCTCCTCCTTTGCAAGACATGAATCCTAATGGTCTTGATGGGTTCCAACCCGTTAGCAATTATGAAATGGACTTGCCCAATACAAAAGGTCTAAAGGCAGTATTAGAATATCCGCCACTACAGGTTTTAGATTACCCGATGTTCCACACCTTGGGAATGGATGTAGTTGCTGACCATCATCTTATGGACCACGAAGTACATTTTAGTGAAAGACCTTTACCTTCCTTTGGTCCGTTAGATGATCCCTGCAATGTTCTACTTGATTTGGAACTGCAAGATACTAATTTTGTGTCAGGTTTTCTTAATGAAGAGGAGCAAGACGTTGATGAGAAATGAGCTAGGAACCATGAATGGAGGAAGTAACGAGTTGAATGCATGTTCTGATAATGAGTCTGTGGGCTCCACTCGTCATGATGGGCAAAGAAGTTAGAGAAAGGGACCCACCTTATCTACACGTTCCTCTCCCTAGCTTGTTTCTTTGTGCGTTATCTTGTTTGTAGTTAGTTAAATGTCTTGTCTTGATTATTCGTTTTGCAAGTGGGTTGTAAGAAAGTAAGTTAGTCATGATGCCTTTTTTGTGTATAAATAGGCAACAAGCAAAGGGTCTCGGTGTGGAAAACACTAGCTCTCTTTTCAGTGTTATCAATTCTGTATCCTTTTGTTTGTAGTAAAGAAGCTCATCTCTACACGAGCTCTACCAAGCTCTTTTTCGTGTTCTAAGCTTCTCACTAGTTTTTCCATCAAACTTCAAATTTCTTCTTGGTATCAGAGCGGTTTGATCAGGACCTCTTGACATACTACTTATGGCTCAGAAAAATTCCAAAACCTCCAATGTCTTTCCGTTTCCCAACTCTGTTAATGTGAGCAACTTTGTCACTATTAAACTCACAGAAGGAAACTATCTTTCTTGGATGACGCAGATGAAATCTCTCTGCCTAACCCAGAAACTCACTGGGTTTATTGATGGGTCTATTCCGTGTCCAGCTGAACATGTGGGTGACAGCCAAGAGCTAAACCCAACATATGAATCCTGGATGCAAAGTGATGCGCTGGTTAAATCCTGGATTATCAGCACCCTCTCAGAAGAAGCCATGGGGCATATTTTTGAGCTGACAACTGCAGCCCAGGTATGGGAAGAATTAGCAAATCATTTTGCTCAAAAGACAGAAACCCGAGAATTTGAGCTTTTATCTCAACTGAACAATCTAAGAAGAGAAGGTAAAACTCTGTCTACTTTCCTTTCTGAATTTAAAGGATTGCTTAATCAGCTCAGCTCCATAGGCAAACCGATGACAGACTCAGCAAAGACCTTCCGCCTTTTGGAAAGTCTAGGTCAAGATTATGAATCCTTTAAGGATGCCATGTTTCGACCACCTATTCCAACCTTCAATGTAGTGATCTCTCAACTACAAGCTCATGAAGCTAGACATGTCCGTTGTGAACCAATTGTTCGACCAACTACAAATGACCACATCGCCTTCACAGCACAACGCGGAGGACGTGGAGGACATGGATACTCTAGAGGAAGAGGCACAACTCAACCCTTTTCCTCCCAAGGAAAGGGTTTTGGACCTGCTGCAACAGGCAACAGGCCATCAGCCACTACTCAAGTGGCACCCCAAAACCTGTCTACAAAATCAACAGGTAACAATCCCGCTTTTCCCACTGACACAACTTTAACCTGTTAGATCTGTGAAAGGCGTGGACACTCTGCAGTCTCATGTTGGAGAAGGTTTGATCATACTTTCCAGTCTGGAAACATACCTAAAGCCCTGGCCTCAATCCAACTTGATGAAAACACGAGTAACAATCCTGAATGGGTAGCAGATTCTGGAGCATCTGCTCACATAGTAGACTCAGCAGGTAAACTTACCTCTCTTACTCGTTATAAAGGATCAGGGAAGATCCTAGTTGGGAATGGGCAAAAGCTACCAATTACTCATATTGGTACAATTGATCTGGATGATATTCCTTTACAACTTAAATCAGTCTTGGTGGTTCCAGAAATTAAACAAAATCTGTTATCCATCTCGAAACTTACCAATGATTATCCATGTGAAGTAACCTTTAACAAGAATTCTTTTGTTGTAAAGGATCTGACCAACCAGGAAATCCTCCTCAAAGGACATAGAAGGGGAGATCTTTACATTCTTTTTGATAAAAGAATAAAAGCCTTCTTTTCACAGCATCAGCAGACAGCAGATGGGAGCACTTTGCATCATTGTCTTGGACATTCTAATTTACGTATTTTGAAGTTCCTTCAGAGCAAAGGAAAAATAAGCATTAAAGGTGATCCACCTGAATCTTGTTCAGTCTGTATGCTAAGCAAGAGTCATCGCTTACCTTTTTCATCATCATCAAATAAAAGCTCTATTCCATTTGAAAGAATTCATAGTGACTTGTGGGGACTTGCCTCAACTCCCTCCTGCCAGAAATTTCTTTACTATGTGGTGTTAATAGATGAATGCACACGTTTTACTTGGCTATATCCAATGAAGCAGAAATCTGAATTTTTCAAAATCTTCACTGAATACAAGGCTATGGTTGAAAGACAGTTCGATAAGAAAATCAAGATTTTGCACTCAGATAATGGAGGTGAATATTCCAGTCAAGAATTGGAACAATATTTAAAAGAAAATGGACACCATTTTTCATGTCCTTATACTCCACAACAAAATGGAATTGCAGAAAGAAAACATCGACATGTGGTTGAACTTGGAAGGTCAATGTTGATTCAAGCCAACATGCCAAGGAAGTATTGGGTAGAGGCCTTCTTAACTTCAGTTTATGTTATCAACAGGTTACCATCACCAAGTTTGGAAAACAAGTCCTTTTATGAATTACTTTACCACAAGCTTCCAAACTATACCTCATTCAGAGTTTTTGGATCCCAATGCTTTCCATGTCTTCGCACTATTTTAACTGATAAATTGTCAGCCAAGTCTCTTTCATGTATCTTTATTGGCTACAGTGCTCGCCATAAAGGATATAGATGCTTGCATGCACCATCAGGTAAAATATTTATCTCCAGACATGTCCTTTTTGAAGAAAACATTTTTCCTTTCAAACAGGAAAATTCAAAGAACGGACAGTCCCAACCGACAACATATCATGATGAAAGAGGTTCAAAATTCAATGATTGGCTACGAGAGCCATCATTCCCTATTAGTAGGGAAAGCTACTCACCAGCAACAGAGTCCAATGCGGCATTATGTGAGGATCTTCCACAACAAAATGACGGTAGAGAGATCCCCCTCTTAAATGAACTAAACAAGGCACCATCATTAAGTTCTAATCCACTCTCTCCTAACGTGGAATGCAACGAGGATGGGTTTCAGAAGGATGAATCAACTCCTGCCAGCGCTGGTACAAGTGGGTGCAATGTTGATCAGGGAAGTGACATGTTTGATATCCATGCAAACGATGGTGACAGCCATACTTTGATAACTCCATCATTTTCACCTATAAATGTAGAACTTGCATTCCCTCATGCACCACCTCCAGCTTCAGACAAACCACCCAGTAACATAAACCTAAACACACCATTTTCAACCTCAAAAGCTCACACAAGACTGCATTTCCAACCGTGTGCTATTTTACAGTCAAAGACATCCTCATTTGAGCCTTATTCACACTCAAAAACAGCCCAGAAGCAAGCTGTAAATGCTGTTCCACCTGCTGTACAGCAAGTTCTAACTCAGCAAGAATTAATAGAACCATCTTCCTCCTCACCACAGCACCACCATACTTCCGCAATTCCTTCTCTCAACTCAAAAAAGCAAACCAGAAATGACAGCAGTGTTCCTCATGAGCTTTGTAGCTCAAATCCTACAGTTACACAGCTGTCTTCAAGCAAACCAGCAACATCAAATTCTGTAGTAAGTGCAGAAACTGCAGTTACACAGCCATATTCAAGCAAACCAGCAACTTCAGATTCTGCAATAAGTGCTGAAACTGCAGTTGCACAGCCATTTTCAAGCCAACCAGCAGCTTCAGATCTGTTAGTAAGTGCTGAAACTCATTCATTACAGCAACAAGCTACCAATCTTTCACCAGCAAGGACTCACAAGATGACCACAAGAAGCCAACTTGGTATTCGGCGACTAAATCCCAGGTATGCTCTCACGAGCTCACTTATCATTCTAGAAATTCCTACCTCTATCCGAAAGGCTATAGAAAATCCTGGCTGGTTTGCAGCCATGCAAGCTGAAATGGCTGCACTTACCAAAAATTCTACATGGTCTTTGGTACCACGTCTTCCTGGGATAAATGTAGTGGGCTGTAAATGGGTTTTCAAACCCAAAATTAGTGCAAGTGGCACTCTTGAACGTCTAAAAGCAAGGTTGGTCGCTAAAGGGTTTCATCAAGAGTCGGGTGTTGACTATTTAGAAACCTTTAGCCCTGTAGTCAGACCAACAACCATAAGAATCATTCTTGCGCTTTCATGCACTCAAGGTTGGGTGCTTAGGCAATGTGACGTTGATAACGCTTTCCTGCATGGAACGTTATCTGAGCCAGTCTACATGGAGCAACCACCTGGGTTTCAGGATCCTCATTATCCTTATTTTGTTTGTTCATTGAACAAAGCATTATATGGTTTGAAGCAGTCTCCACGAGCTTGGTTCGACGAGCTATCTAATTTCTTAATGGGTGAGGGATTTTTCTGTTCTCCTTTTGATCCTTCCGTATTTATCTACAATATCCACGGAAACCAAGTCTAGTTGCTTTTATATGTGGACGATCTTATCATTATTGGAAATTCTTCAAAAGCTGTTGAAGATTTTATAAGTAGTCTGGGACGAGCTTTTCCTATAAAGGATCTTGGAATTCTTCATTATTTTCTTGGAGTGCAGGTTATTCATGATGGTGAAGGTCTTCTTCTAAATCAACAACAATATGCACACGACATCCTTCTTCAAGCTGGCATGACACATTGTCGCCCTCTAACAACACCTATGGCTGTTAAAGCTCATCGAGTGCATGAAGGTACTCTCCCTTGTACTCAACCTTCATTCTTTAGAAGCATATTGGGAGCTCTTCAGTACATGACTCTAACACGGCCAGACCTAAGTTTTGCTGTTAACAAGTTGTGCCGAAAGATGGCCAATCCTACAAATCAGGACTTCCACAATTTGAAACGTGTTTTACGTTATCTCCATGGTACTACTGATTTTGGTATTCGAATCTTTCGTCATAGTGCCATGCTTCTATATGGCTATACTGATGCAGATTATGCTGGCTGTAATGACTCTCGAAGGTCAACCTCAGGCTATTGTATCTTTTTAGGAATCAATTTGATCTCCTGGATGTCTAAGCGACAATCAACGGTTTCTCGGTCTTGTACTGAAGCTGAATACCGAGCATTAGCTACTGGCACTGCAGAGATTACCTGGATTCTCCACTTATTGCGTCACTTAGGGGTTGGACTATATGCCCCTACTATCTTGCATAGTGACAATTTACCAGCCTTGCAGCTTACTACCAAGCCTGTCTTCCATAGTAGATCAAAACATCTTGAAGTTGATTATCACTTTGTGAGAGAAAAAGTAGCACAAGGAACCCTAATCACTGCTCATGTGCCTTCTTCCGAGCAGCTAGCTGATATTTTCACTAAGCCACTTCCCACACGTGCCTTTGTAACTCTTTGTAACAAACTTGGCATTAACATGCCAAGTTTGCGGGGGCCTGAAAGTGAAAATTGCTTAGTTGAAAATTTAGATCATTCCTCATCAACCTCCACGTCAAATGAAGTTGCATCATCCGGAGAGTCATCCCCAATCCATCCTACGGATCATCCTATGATAGACTGTTTCACTCAAAGCATTCTATTTGCCACCACTATCTTCGATGACCCATATCACACGTGTCAGTATCCATCTCCACCTAAAGAGCATTTTGGTGGAGAGTTTGGACAATACTTGGAAGAAGAATTAGAAGTTGAGCTTGATCAACTTGCAACTTCTTTAATGTTTGCACTAGATCCCGAGAATTATTTATCAATGGAAGAACAAACTGGATTGCAAGCAGTCTTTGAGGTAGGAGAGCCTTCACATCAGGCCACAAATAAACAAACTATGCAGGAACCATGTTCGGTATGGCCTTTTGATAATGGACCCACCAGAAACTTGTTTCAGAATTCAAGCTTAGCACCGAGTGTTAATATTAAGGTGGAACCTCTCTCTCCTCCTTTGCAAGACATGAATCCTAATGGTCTTGATGGGTTCCAACCCGTTAGCAATTATGAAATGGACTTGCCCAATACAAAAGGTCTGGAGGCAGTATTAGAATATCCGCCACTACAGGTTTTAGATTACCCGATGTTCCACACCTTGGGAATGGATGTAGTTGCTGACCATCATCTTATGGACCACGAAGTACATTTTAGTGAAAGACCTTTACCTTCCTTTGGTCCGTTATATGATCCCTGCAATGTTCTACTTGATTTGGAACTGCAAGATACTGATTTTGTGTCAAGTTTTCTTAATGAAGAGGAGCAAGTTGCGTTGATGAGAAATGAGCTAGGAACCATGAATGGAGGAAGTAACGAGCTGAATGCATGTTCTGATAATGAGTCTGTGGGCTCCACTCGTCATGATGGGCAAAGAAGTTAGAGAAAGGGACCCACCTTATCTACACGTTCCTCTCCCTAGCTTGTTTCTTTGTGCATTATCTTGTTTGTAGTTAGTTAAATGTCTTGTCTTGATTATTCGTTTTGCAAGTGGGTTGTAAGAAAGTAAGTTAGTCATGATGCCTTTTTTGTGTATAAATAGGCAACAAGCAAAGGGTCTCGGTGTGGAAAACACTAGCTCTCTTTTCAGTGTTATCAATTCTGTATCCTTTTGTTTGTAGTAAAGAAGCTCATCTCTACACGAGCTCTACCAAGCTCTTTTTCATGTTCTAAGCTTCTCACTAGTTTTTCCATCAAACTTCAAATTTCTTCTGGTGATTTACTGCTTGTTTTTTCTCTCTCTCTCTCTCTCTCTCTCTCTGGGGTTTTCTTATTCTCAAAGATTCTGAAAGTAGGGTTGCTTTTTAGTTTCACTTATAAATTAATTAATTTTAACCTTAACAGAGAGGGGAGAAAAAGAGAGTTGGGTGGGGGTTGAGGTGTATGACTTTGAAATTCTTTTCCCACTTTAGAACGGTGGAAAAATTAGGCACAACGACTTTGAAACCTCTGAAATTCATAATCAATTGGGTTAGGCCTTTTCTTTTCTTAAGCTACGGAAATGGGGTCAGTTCATTAGCCAAAAAACATAACATCAATCAAACACGAGTTTAGTTTACCAGATCTAGATGAATGGACCAAACAAATTACCCAGTGGAATGAGTGAAAAAAAGAAAAAAGGTAAACATCAGCTTTCGTTGACGGTTTCGGCACTTTTAACGAGGCTCTTATCATAGCAGACTCGAAAACACTACTAAATTATACTAAATGTGTTGCTTTATCTGATGTTTGTGGCCACTTTAAGTTCCACTTTTCTTATATTGTTTAGAACTTATCTTGATATCTTCTTTAATCAAGACTATCTACACAATATTATATCCAATAATGTTATAACATTTAGGAATCAACTCAAATTGTGAATCATTTTTCACTTTAGCTTAGAATTGCCACTGACTCTTGTTTATGCAGGAAAAGATCATGTCTTAGCACAGACTATTATTGCCGTTGTCGTTCCAGTTTCGGTATCAATTCTATTCTTCGTTGGATACTGCTTCCTTAGAAGGAGAGCAAAAAAGAAGTATAATGTTGTGCCAAAAGAAAATGGTAAATAAATAGTAGTTTCATGTTTTGCCTTCGTATAATTCCGAGTGTTACAAATGTTAAATAGTTGCATAAGCCCCACATTGTATAAATCTTGCTTTAGAATTCTTCTTTTAAGGAAAAAGAAAAGGACTTATATACTTTTAAGTAAATTTTTAAGTAAGAATGTACCTTTTTATATTATACCAAAACCTAAGTTTCAAGTTCAACAGCTTATCATTATTGTGATCTTTGTCTCATCACACAATCCGATAGTTTGTAGATAAGCCAATACCTGAAATGAGAGTGTTAAATAGGGGCATGAGTCTCACATGGCCTAATTCTTACTTGATAATTTTTCTTTTTAGGAACAAAAACTCATTTACTTTTAAATAGACTTTTGGATAAGAATGAACTATATTATAACAATGCACTTATATGTTTTCTGTGTAGTTGCAAATGATACTACTACAAATACAAATGATATTACTACCATAGAGTCCTTGCAATTTGATTTTGCCACTATTGAAGTTGCCACCAACATGTTCTCAAACAATAACAAGCTAGGTCAAGGTGGATTTGGTGTGGTTTATAAGGTAAAGGATTATTCTCATTGTTTGTCTACTTTTCTATGAAAGTTTTGATTATGTTAACATTATATGAATTGTTAGTGAGGAATTGTCCTAATAACTGATTATGGTGCATTTTTAGGGTGCATTTTTCAATGGACAAGAAATAGCAGTAAAAAGACTATCAACAACTTCTCAACAAGGAGCAAGAGAATTCAAAAATGAAGTTTTATTAGTAGCTAAGCTTCAACATAGAAATCTCGTAAGACTATTGGGATTTTGCTTGGAAGGAAATGAGAAACTTCTTATCTATGAGTTTATGCCAAACAAAAGTCTGGACTACTTTTTATATGGTTTGTCTCTTCTACATATAGATCTAATTTTCTTTCTCCATAGATCAATCTAACTAAGTTTTGATTTCAAGCATTAAAGAATGGTTTAGTTTAAATTTTATTTTATTTATTTCATTAAAGAGCAAATAGAATATATTTCACTAACTATGAATGGATATATTGTTTGTTTTTAATCTTACGAAAGGATAATGGATTAAATTGTATTTTGATTTTATCATTTACTTTATTAATATTGAATATGTTAATTATATCATCATATCTTTAATTGATTGTTTATAATTAATGGTACATTTGATGAATCTACAGACCATACGAAGAAACAACAATTAAATTGGGCAGTGCGTTACAAAATTATTGGAGGCATTGCAAGAGGAATGCTTTATCTTCATGAAGACTCTCGCCTTAGAATTATACATCGTGATCTTAAACCAAGTAATGTATTGCTAGATCACAATTTGAATCCAAAAATTTCAGATTTTGGTATGGCTAAGATTTTGGGAGTTGATCAAACTCAAGGAAATACTAGTAGAATTGTCGGCACATAGTAAGTTCTTAATATTTTCTTGTCTTTGTAGTGAAAAAGTAGTTTAAGAGCTATGGCATGCTGAAAAATAGTTTATTTTACCATGCAAATGCAACTATAGTTAAGGAAAAGAAGAAATCACATTTAGGTAAAAAAAAAAAAATGATCATCCTAATATTCTTGACATTCAATTTGGACAACTTAGCAATACATGGTCTATCCAAATTTCATTACAAGATAGATAAGTTTGGATTTTATGTTTTTACTAATGCTTATAACTAATGTTGTACCCCAATGATGTTGATTTGCAGTGGTTATATGTCTCCAGAATATGCTATGCATGGAGAATTATCTATAAAGTGTGATGTATACAGTTTTGGTATACTTGTTCTTGAGATTTTAACTGGCAAGAAAATCAATTCTTTTGACCAATCAGATGGTGCTGAAGACCTTTTAAGCTATGTGAGTAGTATAAACTTAGTACTCTTAATGTGCTTCCCAATGTTAATGCAAACATCATTACAACCACAAAACATTGTAACATAACTTGACCATATAATGCAGGCTTGGAAACACTGGAATGATGGGACACCTTTTGATTTATTGGATCCCAATTTAGAAGACTCTTATTCAAGAAATGAAGTTGTTAGAGGTCTCCAAATATGCTTATTATGCGTACATGATGATCCAGCAAGCAGACCCACGATGGCATCCATTGTTCTCATGCTTGATAGTTATTCGATTACATTTCCAACTCCTACAACCAGCACTTTCCCTTCGTCAAACAAAGGAAAGCATGATGCCAAGGGAGTTAAGCTCAAGTCAATCAACAAGCAAATCGGTACCATTGTCTATCAATGAAACATCCATTACTGAAGTAGTCCCTCGATAGTGTTGGTATAATGACATGAACTAGAACTATGGCTATTTTATATTCACAGGAATTATGTTGTATTCTTAAACATATACAATTTTGGCATTATAAATAAGCTAGACATTTATTGATTTTTCTTCAAATGAGTTGTAATTTTAGGGTATGTTTCTAATACTTTGAATTCTTTTGTTTTTAGATAAATAAGCTCACATATTCATCAAAAGCGAAAAAAAAAAATATTAGACATATAATATGTAAGTATAAGGAAGATTTGCATGCAATTTTTTTATCTTTTATTTTTTGGTTTAGTTAAAAGGGGATTGTAGCCGGTTTGCTGTGTACAATCCTTGACATAGATGTTTTATATCGGCAGGTTCAGTTTGAAAGATTTGCGTGTAGTTTCATCTTTGAAACTGAACCCGCCGATATAAAACATCTATGTCAAGGATTGTACATTGCAAACCGGCTACAATCCCCGAAAAGGAATGCGGCATGATTGTTGCTAAAACAAATTGGGACTTTTCAACATGATATTGTAATTTCACCTCACCGTTCTTAGCCATCGTTCATAGATTAGCTCATGGTTATTCTTATATACTCTGGTCGTGTTAATTGCTTTCCCAAAAAGTTATTACATGCTAAATATATATTGCTCGGTTTGACAGAAGGTCATAGAATAGATTCTGTGTAATCTGTTACTATAAACTAGCATCAGAGACAATCAAGTTGTTGTTTACTATGGCTACCATCAAGATTGATGTGGAAAACATTTGATAGGAAGAATGACTTTGGACTTTGGAGAAAGCTCACAGCGCTATTATCTTAAGCCTTGCAAATTCTGGCTTGAGAGCTGGGCTTTGGATAAAACTCGAGAGCTTGTACACAAAATCTCTCATAAACCAGTTGCATTTGAAGCAAATATTGTATACACTCAGGATGAAGGAAGGTACACCACTTGATAAACACATTGACGAGTTTAATAAAATTGTTTTAGACTTGCAAAACATTGTGCGCAGCTACTTCTAGTTTCAAATATAGAATAAAGGTCTCTGTTCTTCCCAACGGTATCCATTGTCACCTTGAATTAATCAAGAATTCTACTTATGTATTTTCTTACCCGTTAGCTTCCCAACGCAAGTGAATATTTTCTGTGCAAAACAAGACCAAATCTCATCCCCGACAATTGTTGCTATTGCCATTCCGATTTCCATCTCTGTTCCTCTATTGTTTATTGGATGCTGCTCCCTTGGACGGAGAGCGCGAAGAAAGGACAGTGCTGTGCCAGAAGGCAATGGTATCAACAAACGGTTTATTGCTTTGAGTTCTGGTGTTTCGAGATGTTACACTCTCAGTTACTTATACTTACTGGTTTCCAGTGCAGCTGCGAATGATTTTACTAATGTAGAATCCTTGCAATTTGATCTCAGATGATGACAAGCTAGTGAAGGCGGATTTGGAGTGGTTTATATGGTAAATTTAGTGCATGAAAAATCAGACGACGTTGAGGCTTTTGATCACGGTAGCATTATATGTAGTGTAAGTGGTAAATTTGCAAGGCATACTTCTTGATGGCCAATAACTTGTTATAAAAAGACTATAAAATATTTCAACACAACGAGTAGGAGAATTTAAAAATGAGGTTGTATTAGTAGCCAAGAATATACTTGTCTACAAATTTATACCTAACAAAAGTCTTATGTATTTTTGATATGGTTTGTCTCTTACACATATGCATATAATTGTCTAGCACATGATAGGAAATGTTTTACCTAAGTTGTCTCTTCATGCAAGAACAAATTTCAACATGGGCTTAGTTTGCACTTTGCTTAACTTGTTTTTTCTTGTGAGCAAATGTAATGTAGTTTAGTAAACCATTATCAAATTTATGATATATTCTTAATTTTACGAGAAATAATTGATTAAAAATTATTACTCTACTTTATTCATTTGACTTAGCTAACTATTTTAATGTAAATATCTAATTTGAATGTGTGTGTAGAACCATCAAGAAAAAGAGAATTGAATTGGTTATTACATTGATCAAAGAATTCAATATCTAATCAAAGTTTCTCAACATAAAATCTTACATTGTGATCTTAAAGTTTCTAATACCTTGGTAGATCAAGATACGACAGATTCTAGTCTAGCAAAGATTTTTGGAGTTAATGAAAATCAAGGAAAGGCAAGGGGTTTTCCGCACATTGTGTGCTTTTATATCTTTATACTTCTGCTAAGAGCTTACGGACATCACTTTACAGAAAACTAGTTTTTCCTCTGTTTTCCCAGCCTCTCTGTCTCTGTTTTTCTGTTTGGCTATATCTCTTCTTTCTTCTGCGGTGCTGCACTTCAGCAGAGCATGATACATGTAAAGACGAGAAATAACAGCCTCTGTCCACCAATTACTGGACCCTTTACTGCATGTAAAAAGGGAACAACCAGCTGTGTTGCACCACATAATGAAATAGAGTCGGTAAACTGAACAACCTGCTGTGTTCACTTCCTCTGCCATCGTGACTTCACTGCTCGCCGCCGCCTGCCAAGACTGCGTGGCAACCGGAGCCAAAGAGATTGTTCAGCGGTACTGCCCCGATGGAAAATCGACCTGGATATGGTCTGACGAATGCATGATTCGCTACTCAAATCGGTTATACTTTTCCATCATGGAGGAAAAGCCCATGAGATAGTTCTCGAATACGAGGAATGCAGCAGAGCCAAACGGCTTCCGGAAGCTAGTGGAAGCCACGGTGGAGGACTTATCCGTAGAACCGCACGAGACCAGAAGGTGAACTCAAAACTTAGTGGGTAGTGCACTTCGTCGTTCAAAATTTAATTTCAGTTAGTTTTTATATTTAGACCTCTGCAAACAAAATATCTTCTTTTTTATACATACTCTAGTGTTAAATTTAAATTTAAAAAATTTCAAATAACACCTGGTTCTAATTAAATTGGTTGCTTGTCGATGAATAAAAATTAGTTGCCAGATCTTTCTGGTTCCGATTGCAACATGTGTCTCCAGCAAGGCATATTGGCTTTGCCGGGGTGCCGGGGTGGAAAGCAAGGGGCAAGAATTCTGTATCCTAGTTGTAACGTTAGGATTGAAGTGTACCCATTATACGAGTCAGGGTCAAGTGTTCCTCCATCTGCTTCACCTTCTTCACCTCCTGGATCGGCAACAACACCCTAAGGTAAGCTTCTTGCTTTATAGGTTGGGGATCAAAGCTCGATTCAAAGAAGTTGGTGACTTGCCGTCTTTTCCTCACTTTTTTGGTCAAATTTAGCGACTTCTTTTGTGGGTTTTGCTTTGTTATTTTCAAAGGTTTCGGCTGATGAAAGTAGGATTGCTCTTTAATTTCATTGGTTAGTAGATTGATTATTGACACTGTGCTTTGCTTTTCTATCCTCAATCAAAAAGTGGGAAGAAAAAAAAACAGATCTGGGCGGGGCGGGTGCGGTGTATCTCTATCCGAACCTTTTCAACCACTGAGAACATGTGAAATTTATGATCAAATGAGTTGTCTTCTCTATTCTTAATCTATGGAAATTGGGTCAGCTCATTAGTCAAAACACAAACAGAGCATCAATCGGAAGACAAGATTAATATGCCAGATCCATATGAATGGAGCAAAAGTTGCCTAGTAGAGTTAACATAAAAGAGAGAGAGAGAGAGAGAGAGAGAGAGGGAGGTAAACATTAGCTTTACTTTACGGTTTCAGTGCTTTTGATGAAGTTCTTATCGTTGCAATGCAACCCTAAGATACCGCTTAGTGCTACAAATTATGCTTTATTCGATGTCTATAGGTAGTTTAGATTCAACTTGTTGAAATATTGTTTGTCCTCTGTTGTTATAATCTCGTCTCAGCTTCATTTTTGAAATGTCTTTACAAACTGATATTATCACCCTGATGATCATGGACAAAATAAATGTGAAAAGTATGTTCCTATGATTGAGGCAGGAAGATATGTCGAAAGTCATGTATCTTACACTGTTTAAATTTTATCTTAGCATTCCCTTTAAAATAAAGGACATGTCCACTTCTTTATAAGTTGTGATTTTAAGAAGAAAATTAGCCTTTAACAGTTATTTTTTAGCATAGGGTTCTTTTCCGCCTGTTTATTTGAAGTTTGCAACAACTAATTAATCAAGGATTGTATTCTACCCAACAATGTTGTAATAGTTAGAAAGGAGCTCTAACTATAAGTTATTCTTCACTTTAGTTATAACTAAAGCTTAATTCTAACAGCCGCCACCAACATGTTTTCAGATGATAACAAGCTAGGTGAAGGCGGATTTAGTGTGGTTTACAAGGTAAAAGATTAATCTCATTATTTGTTTACTTTCCTATGGAGACTAACTCGTTAGAGTACTTTCAATTTAGCTCATGCAAAACCCGAGAATGTTGAAAGCCTTGATCATGCTTACAATTTATGAATTGTGAATGATGAATTTCTTTAATAATTGGTTGAGGTGTATTTTCAAGGTGTATTTCCTAATGGACAAGAAATGACAATAGAAAGACTATCAACAAGGAGCAAGAGAATTCAAAAATGAAGTTGTCTTAGTAGCTAAGCTTCAACATAGAAATTTCATAAGATTGTTGGGATTTTATTTAGAAGAGAGTAAAAAATTTCTTATCTATAAGTTTATGCCCAATAAAAGCCTTGACTAATTTTTATACGGTTTTTCTCTTCTACCTATACCTTTATTTTTTTAGACATCACATGAAACATTAAAGTTAAGTTTGATTTCCACATTAAAGAAGGGTTTGGTTCACAATTTACTTAGTTTATTTTACTCAAGAGCAAATAAAATTATTTATCTTAATTTTAATAGATATATTGTAAGTTTTTAAAGTCACAAAAAATAATGGGTTCAATCGTCTTTGGATTTCATCATTTAATTTATTTCTTGTTTTGTTATTTGAACTTGTAATAAATATCATCCTATCCTTAGTTGATTATTCTATTATTAACATTTCATTTTGATGAATATGCAAACAGTACAAAAAAAAGACTACTAAATTGGACAACACATTACAAAATTATTAGAAATCTATATCTTCATGTAGATTCTCAACTAAGAATTATACATCATGTTCTTAAACTTAGTAACATCTTAGTAGATCACAACATGAATTCAAAAAATTCAGATTTTGGTCTGGCTAAGATTTTTGGAGTTGATCAAACTCAAGGAAATATCAGTAAAATAATTGGCACATAATAAGTTCTTAATATTTGCTTCTCTTTGTAAAAGAAAAAAAAATAGCTTGAGACATATGGAATTAGTTTATTTTATCATACAAATAGTCTATTATGCTAAAAGGAAAAGGTGATGATTAGAAAAATAAAAATGATTACATTATCGTGCTAGACATTCATCCTCAGGGTTGGGTCCAATGTCCCTGCGGTCCAGGTGGCTCTCCGTCCACCCTTTGTTGGTTCTCCTTTCTTGTCTCTTATTTCTACTTAATTTTTTTATATAAAATATTAAGTTTTATATATTATTATTGAAAATGTTTCTAAAAAAACTTGTAATACTAGATTGGAGGCTTCTGTGCAAAATTACTGCCCTTTTTTGGGGGCTTGGGAACCTCAAAACTTTCCCGTTTGTACTATAAAGGTCGGTGGGTAGGATTAAAAATCCCAAGCTACTGCTTGGACAGCTTTGAATTATTGGGTTTTATCTACATGCTCAGTGCGAGAGACTCGCGGACCAGGGGAGAGAAAGGGGAAAAGAATATCTTAGAGCATTCCCAATTTCAAAATATGCATTGATTGCATTGAGACTTCACATGGCCCTTTAAACAACAGGCTCGTCAGCCGAGGTTTGCGACCTCGATACGCTGCACCTAATCATACCGCTAGCAAGCCTACTCCTGACCTAATAGCATCCTGAGCATATATATGCTTTAACCTGATATCAGGCCTATCACTGCAGTGCTTTTAATGGACTATACAACCCATTGGTTTATGAAGAAAAATATTGGGACTGGGTTGGTGGGAATGGGTACGTAACAAAGATTTTATAAGGAGTGATTGAGGGGGAAAAATTAATTGTTTTAACTATAATATTAATATATATGTTATATGATAAATAGCTACCTTATGGTTAAGAATTTCTTAGTTGACTCTATTTATTCAAGTTGTTAAAAAGCTAATTTTTTCTTTGAAATTACATTATAGAAAGAAGGATATAATCTTCATATATAAAGAATTTTACGAGAAGTTATAGAAAATATGGGACATTCCAAAACCCCTCGTTGAAACCATCATGAAGTAAGTTCTGGCTTTTGTGAATAATGTCACAGAGGAACTCTAAATCGAAATCATGGGCCACGATAGATATTTATTCGTGTAAACCATAGGTTGTTAATAAATATCTATTCATATAAATCATGGGTTACAAAAAATATTTATCTAAATCCTAAACTCTGATATTAATATTAAGAAAATCTTTCTTTTTTCTTTAAAACCAGCTTGCAAAGAGTAGAACAATTACTAATATAAAAGATTTCATAACATCTTAAAACAAAAATGTAAGAAATTTCAATGTTGGCCTTCTCTCTCACAAAACTTCTCCCTTGTAACTAAAACAAAACCTCTAGAGATATTAAAGGTTTTTATTGTACCACGCCTACTAGTTGCTACCAATTCACCATCCAGACACCTCCTTCCAGTTTTTTGCCCTTTGGTTCATATATTAAGTGCTACCTTCCATAAGTTGCTTACGGCCAATAAGCCAAGTGCAAATTGTATGTAAAGAACTCAGCTATTACACTAAGAGTTCTATGGCTTCAGAAAAACCGAGTTCCATTTCAATTAAACTAGCTTCATAAGCCCAAATCTCAATCAACCCCAGGAAAGGCTAGACAAACAACCGTGTTCTGCATCCGGCATCCACTACAACTCACATCGCTATCACTTTGACAAGGCTGGACAGACAACCATGTTCTGGCATCAACGACAATCCACATCGCTATCACTTTGGGTCAAAAGTATCCACATTTCGACAGCCTGATTGGCCCTCTCGACGTTCTTTCCTCAGAAAGGCCCAAGGAAGAAATAATGAAGTTGGTTGACTTGCTTCTGTGGCGTCAACAATGCCTAGCGCTTCCACATTATAACAAACAAAACAAAAGCTACTGAATTCCACCAACAAGAAAAGGGCTTGAAAGCAAGCCTTATCCATGGTCCCAAAGCGGGAGCTGGATATTGGTCCCGAGAGAATGGCCATGGCTTCTTTCGATTTCTTCATTATCCCCTCTGGTCCTTTCCTTGGTCACCTTGCTTAGCCGTACCAGTGAAGCAGACCCAATTTACCGCGGCCATAAGTGTTGTGCCCCACTACCAATGGAACGATTTATCTCCTGTACAGTCAGCATCTCATGATTGGTCATAAGACGAAGTACAAAGTATAGAAGCAAACCTTTTCTTCAGATGGAATCATGAGGCCTGACCTCAGGTAACGTCAAGGACCCTCCACCGTGGAAAAGGACTTCTGTGCCCATAAATTAACAAAGAAGCCTGCCCTCCATGACCAAAAGAGCCAATCTCACTTCCCATTTATCGTATTGTTCGGTGTATAAATCAAAGGCAGGTTGGATTCTATAAGGAGAATCCATTTTCTGACCACAAGAAAAGATGAAACACCCGTGGAGTGGGGGCACATCCTGCTTGTCTACAACCTTGCAAAGCAACAAACAGGTAAAATCCCCGTTGATAATGCCTATGAGGATGTATGGTGCCGACAAAGGCATGGCTTCTTTCGATTTCTTCATTATCCCTCTGGTCCTTTCCTTGCTCACCTTGCTTAGCCGTACCAGTGAAGCAGACCCAATTTACCGCGGCCATAAGTGTTTCAACCAAACCACTTCCACCGCCAACAGCACCTACCGGTATAACCTTAACCGTCTCCTCTCTTCCCTTTCCTCCAACGCTAATAGTGAAACCGGTTTCTACAGCAGTACCGCCGGCCAGGACTCCGATACCTCAATTTACGGTCTCTTTCTCTGCCGTGGTGACGTCGCCGCTGATATTTGCCAAGACTGCGTTGCCACGGCAGCCAAAGAGGTTGTTCAGCCCCTGCACTGCCCTTCAGAAAAAGCAGCCGTGATATGGTACGATATATGCATGTTACGGTACTCAAACGGGCCCTCGTTGTTCTCTACTACGGACGAAACGCATAGAATTTCTCTAGGAGACGGATACAATGCGACAGACCCAGACCGCCTCCGGCGGCTAGTGGAAACCACAATGAATGGCCTGCTAGGCCGGGCCGCAAATGCTCCATCTTGTGCTAAAAAATTTGCTACGAAAGAAGCCAATTTCACGGAGTCGAAGACGCTGTACAGCCTCGTCCAGCGCATCCCTGACCTGTCCAATTCGGGTTGCAGCGCTTGTCTAAAGGAACTCATAGAAAACCTGGCGGTGTGTTGTGGTGGACAGCTAGGGGCTACAATTTTGGATCCTAACTGCAACGTTAGGTATGAAACGTACCCCTTTTATCTGGAAGCCGTCGTGGCGCTGGCTCCGACACCGCCGTGTTTTACTCCTACAGCTCCAACTCCTACCAGAAGATCCAAAGGTAAAGTGAAAAGTTACTCGCCGGCATGCTTGCGGGGAAAATTGTGCTCTCACTTATATGGTTTTATTGGAGTGTTGTGAATTCTTTGTACTTGATAGAGTTGTTAGAGATGCGTTTGAAGTGTTGTACTGCTTAGCATGCCTGCTCATGGAAAATTTTGTTCTCCACGCAGGAAAAGGCCTGATCTCATTGCTAAGAATTGTTGGCATCGTTGCTTTAATTGCTGTGACTCTGGTGCTATTTGCTCTGAGCTACTACTTATTAAGTAGGGCAGCAAGAAAGAAGTTCTATCTTTTACCGGATGCAAATGGTAAAAATTTATTTGGATTGAAGTCTTAATGTATAAGTTTAAGGAATTTTTGGTAATTCATAGTTTTTGACATCTATTGTTTATAAAATTCTAGAAAATGAAAGTGTAAAAGTAAAAAAGGCCCATGGAAAAATCTCAAAATTCTAAGGGGCTATATGTAGTTGATATCATTTTGGTCATAACTGTTAGCCCCCCAGAAGTTCCTAAGATTTTTTTATAAGGTTATTTGTGGAAAAATTCTATATCTTAAGTCTTAAATCTAATAAATAACGAATTTTGCATTAACAAGGAGCATATTTCTTCAAGAATAGTCGCCTTTAGGAGCTTTTTTTAGTTCTAGGACCTATGCTTTTGCACTGGCCAAATTTTTAGGAACTTTTTAAAAGTAAATTCTTTTCTACATACTTTTGCACTCGCCAACATTGTTTACCCATTTGTGTGCATAGTGGCCGATGAAATTGTAAGTATAGAGTCCTTGCAATTTGACTTGGCTACAATTAAAGCTGCTACAAACCAGTTCTCAGATGATAACAAGGTGGGAAGAGGTGGTTTCGGTGAGGTTTACAGGGTATGTATCCACAATTCCCCTTGTTTGCTTATTATTGTCCTTCCAATTTGTTTCAGGAAAAAAATAAGATTGATAACCTAGGAAAAAAAATTCTGATATTGGGATTTAGTAAATTTATAAAGTAAATTGTACTAATCATTAATCCAAGTAATTTTTAGGGGACACTTTTCAATAGACAAGAAATAGCAGTAAAGAGATTCACAGGAAACTCTGGATAAGGTATTGAAGAATTCAAAAGTGAAGTTGCATTGATAGCAAAGCTTCAACATCGAAATCTTGTGAGACTTTTGGGATTTTGCGTAGAAGAGGAGGAAAAGATACTTGTTTATGAATTTGTCCCCAACAAAAGCCTTGACAATTTTCTATTTGGTATATCCTTTCTACTTTATATCTAATTATCCTATTGGTCATGTAAAATGAGTGGGTTGAAATTATTTCCATTTTATTGTGAAATATTTATTTTCTCCCTAAGGACCAATTAAGTAAAAAAGGGGTTCATTTTTGTTTAACATACCAATTCTTGGAGAGTTAGTAAAGTTGCAAAGGCAATATAATTTCTTTCTAGTGTATTACTTTCCAAATGAATGCATTTAGATAAATATCAATTTTACTTGAGTTTATTTATTCGAATTTGAATATTGAATTTTATGTGCAGATTCAGACAAGCAAAAAGAATTAGATTGGTCAAGACGATATAACATTATTTTAGGAATTGCTCGAGGGATCCTTTATCTTCATGAAGATTCTCAACTTAGAATTATACATCGTGATCTTAAAGCTAGCAATATTTTGTTAGATGAAAATATGAATCCAAAAATTTCAAATTTTGGTACAGCAAGGATTTTTGGAACTGACCAAACTCGAGATAACACAAATCGGGCTGTCGGCACAAAGTAAGTTTTCATTATTTAAAAGAGAAAAGTTTTTAGTCATTGAAGAGATTCATAATTTATTCTTCTTAATGAATTTACAAAAAAAGAGGGCAAAGAAAAAACCATCCTAATTAAAGAGACATAAACTTAGTATAGATAAACACAAGTTAAATTATATACTCTAACCTTTCTTGTGGTATGAGTTTAACATAAGCTCATTTCCTTACAACTTTTTGTAGTAGCCAAATGGTTTTTGATGTATCTAATGATATAGATACAGTTGTTAGATAATTGTTTATAGTTTGATGTTCGTTCTAATAATATTATGAGTTAATGCTTTAATTTGCAGTGGTTATATGTCTCCAGAATATGTAATTCATGGACAAATTTCTACCAAATCTGATGTATATAGGTTCGGTATCTTAATACTAGAGATCCTAAGTGGCAAGAAGAATAATTCTTTTTGTTCACCAATTGTTGTGGACAACCTCGTAACCTATGTAAGTATGAAAAAAGATTGCAAGTTTTTGTTTGTTTTTATTGCCTTCATGGTCTTAAGAAGAACATTTGGGCATTGATGCAGGCTTGGACACATTGGAGGCACGGAACATCCTTGGAGCTGTTGGACCCGACCTTAGGAGATTCTTTTTCAAGAGATGAAGTTGATAGATGTATCCATATTGGCTTGCTATGTATTCAAGAAAATCCAACCGAAAGACCAACAATGGCATCAATATGTCTCATGCTAAACAGTTACTCTATTACCCTACCATCACCTCAACGCCATGGGTTTTTCCTTCGTAGTAAAACCGAGCCAAATGTGCCAATTCATGCATTGGAGTCAGATCATTCTGCAGGCGAAGCAATGGCATCGTCCTAACCACCAATTATATCTCCTCTGTAGTATACTTGAAGTATGTGTACTAATTTTGTCTACTTATTTAATCATTACATACTATTAGTGGAATTTGTACTGTTATTTGCAGTCTTTGCAAAATTTTTTCTCATCATGGATCTTTTGTCTAGCTAAAATTGACGAGTGCACAAACTAGTATTATTCTTCCATCCTTTTTTTTTTTTTCCCCTCATTTCTTTTGGACATCAACAAGCTATGTTCAATTTACAACTCGCATGTAATCTAAAGTGAATGAGTTTGGCCATTGGGCCAATCCCAAATAATAATAAGACAAATTAAACAACATATAAGAATCTCCTATACTTCTATGTTTTTCTTTAAAGAAAATTGACTAGGAACAACTTTTAGAAGCTTTGCAAGTTGTACTTGACGTGGGTCTCCTTTCCTGCTTGGCTTTTCAAAATTCCAAACATGCATGCCTTGATTCAATTTGGTTGAGTGCAATAGGAACATAATCTTGAGTGTTTCGATACGGTAAAAGCAATGGTAACGAAATCAAAGATTCTAGTGCCTAAAGCATGGAGAAAAAGTGGACAATCTTGTATTGACAGTTGCAAAGAAAAACTTACAAGAGATTTAAATGTTAGGCATAAAGCAACATGAGAGTTGATACAACCCGCATGTATGACATGAGTTCAAAGAATGTGGGCTTGGCCCATTAGGATTTGTACAACTCACAACTCAACAAAAATCTCCTATCAATTTATGTTGTGTTTTAATCTAAAGAGAATGGACTAGGAATATGCTTCTAGACGCTTTAAAAATTGCCCTTGATGTGGTTCTCCTTCACTGCTTGTCTTTTCTAACCAGATCAGCCCCTCTTGACCTTTATAAATAAAGCCATATGCTATACTTAATCATGATAGACATTGTTTAAGAGAGTAAGTAGGCTGGAAGCTTGACGTGATCTGAAATAAGAAAACAGAAAAGGAAAGGGATACGGACAACGCGACTTTTGTTTCACATGTAAAGGGTCAGAACCTCGAACTCGCAAAAGTTGTGTTTTGAAGCGACGTACTTTAAAAAGGTTTCCCTCCAACAACTTACATTGCTTGCATGCATTAGATTCACCAACTATTCAACCTTCCTTCTTCAACGACTTTGCTACAAGCTTTTGCATATTGTGTATGGCTAAGCACTTCTTTTCCTCTCTTATGTGTATAATGTAATACACTCTTTCTGTTCTATCTTTAAAGCTCAATATAAAAGAAAGATATAAAGCCTACGAAATTATCAAATGGAAGAAACGATATTTTTGATACATCTCCTTGCTTCAAATATAAAAATATAAAAAGTTTTAGTTCATTGAGTAATGTTTTTCATTTTTTAAACAAAGATATATTACATCATATTAGAATTAAAAATATTAAGCTATATTAACGTTTTTAATGCTAGGTAAAATATGTAAATATAAAAGATAAGTTAGAGATATACTCTTATAATGAAATCATTCACAATATCATATTGGATCAAATGTGATCTCCTCATGTATATTATCATGTTATAACTATTAACAAAACCTCTGATAACTAATATTTTGATCAGCTCCCTAAAGTGTTTGGTAAAGAAAAAATAAAACCCCAAAACTTTATAATGTATGAATACAATTGTGGTGATGAGATTTCTTTACAAATAATCTCTTTTTATGAGCATGCTTGGTACCAATCCCTACGGGAAAGATGTAGTATAGCTGCTGTTTCTCGTGTCATTGGCAATAGTGGAGCTAACTTGCCTGCCGCTCCAGATGTTCGTATGAGGAAGAGACAGAAAAACATGAAAATCACTCTAAGTTGACTTCTCTGTTTCTGTTTCTGCCATCCTTTCAACGTTAACCTGGGTGGAAGCATCACAAGATGTGGCCGGCACGAGAAGGGGTTGGTCCAGGTCATCCCCACTTTACCTTTATAAATAAAGCTATTTGCTAATTTTAACTATGATAGACACACGTGAGAAAGATATAAAGCAATATTGCCCATATGAGATAAAGGGAAATATTAAAGGCTTAGTCCATGAATAATATTTCATGGACTAAGCCTTTAATAAGGTTATGCTCTAATATTGATAATTATAAACAGATTGATAAAATCAATATGGCTAGTATTTTATTTGAGGGAATATGAGTAAGGAGATAGTCTGTTTTTCTTTTCTTTTTTCAATTTAAAAGGAAATTTATTCTATTATATCAAGCAAAATAGATTAAGTTATTTTATCATTTTTTATAAGTAAAATTCCTATAGGATAGCTATTTAAACAAGATAAGATCAATGACATACTTCTTGTAATGAAACTATTCCTAAAATCATATCATATCAAATATGATTCCTTTGAATAGAATACTAGCAATATTAGTTTTATCAAAGTTGTAACTATTGTATTGGAATATAACCTCTAATAACTAATTGTTTGATCAGCTTTCTAAAAGTGCTTGCTAACGAAAAAATAAAACCATAAAACTTTATAATGTACGAATATTAGAGTGGTCATGCAATTTCCATACAAATAATCTTCTTTTAGTATAAAGAAAATATGACATAGAGTTAGAAAGGTCTTTTCAAGTTATGATAGATTTTCATATTTATTCTCACCAAACATTTCTATTGTTTTAAAGAAATATGCAAGAAATTATACTAAATAAACATTGATGTTGAATGACATGACATGACTTGATATGGTGAGGAGGAATCAATAAGCACAACTTCTTTGGATAACTTATTTGTAGGGATAGACTTCCTATAGTAGAATTGTTATCTTGATGACTTCCCTTAATTGATTTGTATTATAATTTACATGGATCTCAAGTTGAAACTAGGTTTGGTTTGTTTCTTTCAGTATACTTAGACCAAACAATTTGGTGAGACATTGATATGGTGAGGAATTAATGACTAGAATTTTGAATTGCAATAAATGATCAAAGTAATTAAAAAAAATATTTGGCTGCAAAGATTCTTAAACTATTTTTCTTAGCATATCTCTATTGCTTATGGCTTGAACATAACCATAGGTTTCCAAAATAGAGCTACTGAGATACTACTTCTATCAGGAAGAATTAGGAAAGTAGTATGTAAGAGGACATTTCTATTTAGAATTATTAAAGCTACTCAGACAAATATTTTGTTATGTCATAATTAGAGAATTCTAACCTTAATTTTCTCTTAGATAAGCTTATAATATTGGAGGATATATAAAAATATTTTATATTCTTTCATTTTTAAATGAATAAACTCACATATTAATAAAAAAATAAAAATCTTCTTTTAAAGTGCTAGGTTTCCAATCCGTAAGAAGAGTTTGTCCCACAGTGTAGTATAGCTGTTGTTTCACATGTCGTTCGTCGATACTGGAGGTAGCTGCCAGCCCCACCCCACATGTAAGTTGGAAGAAAGAGACAGAAAGAACATAAATTAACTTATCTCTGTCTGCTTCCACCTTCGTTCCAACGTTAACCTTGGTGGAAGCAACCCTAAATACCAACCAGTACGAGGAAGGATTGGTCCAGATCAGTCCCTTTTGTTCTTTATAAATAAAGCCATTTGCGAAATTTGACCTTGATATACATTGTTTGGGAGAGTAAGTGGGCTGGAAGCGTGACGTGACCTGAAATAAGAAGACATAAAAGGGTCGCGATAAGGACAATGAGATTTTGGTTTCACATGCAAAGGGTCAAAACCTCGAACTCACAAAAGTTGTGTTTTGAAGCGATGTACTTTAAAAAGGTTTACGTCCAATCATTTACATTGCATGCCTGCATTAGGTTCACCAACTAAGCCTTCCTTGTCCTCCACCGGCTTCGCTACCGGCTTCGGCACATTGCGCATTTGCTAAGCACTTCTTTTTCCTTATATGTAAAATGTGATACTCTTTCTCTCTTCCATCGTTTAGCACTCAATAAATTAGAAATATGTTAAGCCCAAGGTATTACCAAATGGAATAAACGATATTTTTGACACATCTCCTTGCTTCAAATATAAGCTTTTAAGCTTGTTTGTCCTACCATCATTACACAAAGGATATAGTAAATTTCTTGAAACTGCTAAATTTTTCATAACACGTGTAGAATATTTGAAAAATAAGAAGGAAGAAGGCGGAAAGAAGGGAGGGAATCTTACATTTAAGATTAAAACCTCTAAATCCGGCAGCATGATTGCTATCCAGCTACCTCCTGCCCAGAGGCAAAACATAAACAATTACATTATCCGTTGTGGAAGGGGGCATATATAGCTTCAGGCTTCCAAACGTATTCACAAGACAAAACGACACAAAGTACAAGAGAGACAGGAAGACAGAGAAATGTTTTGGTCCTGGCTCGGACGGGACCGTGGCTGTCATGACCCGCCGAACCATCCATGTTCAAGAGGATGTGATGGTTGTGGAGTACCACATCCGCCAGAAACATTTATCATTTGTCCTCCTCAACCGTGTCCAGGGGGATGCGATGCTTGTGAAAAAAAACCACCTCCACCACCTCCACCACCTCCACCACCTCCACCAGAAACACCTGTCATACCCACCATTAATCTTCCTTCACATCATAGTCCTAGACGATGCAAACGACCTGTTGGCTGGAGTAACTCTCTCTCTCTCTCTCTCTCTCTCTCTCTCTCTCAGTTATTACATTTCTGCCTTGTTCCTTTTACCCTGTTTCAATTTTTCTTTTGGTTCCTTCAACTTTCTCTCGGTCTCAGCTTGTTTGCTTTGACTCTTGTTCTTTATCTTTTAGACTTTCTTGACTTTTCTAATGATAAATATTTTCTAACAGATTCCTGTAATAAAAAATTGTCATACTTTGATTTTCATTAGGCTTCTATGCTTCTCTAGCTCCTTGATTTTTCTCATATAATTTATCTTATGTTTATTATGTATCTATGAATTTTGTTTAATGTAGCGCAAGTCATAATTTTGGGATCCCAACATTATCTGGTGATGCTTGGTACAACTGTTACCATCTCAAATATTCTTGCTCGAAGTATGCGTGTTGGCAATGTAAGGAGCTCCTTCCGAATTTGCTCTTCCTCAACCTCCCAACCACTCCCCCGCCCCCCTCCTCCTCCTCCTCTCTCCCTCACTCTCTCTCTCTCTCTATAGATGTATTGTATCTATTTATTTTGTTAATATTTCTTAAAACAAAAAATGCAGGCATAGTTAGAGGTTGAATCTCTTAATTTAGATCTAATCATCACAAAATCTTATTTCCTTTGATCCATTAAGAAAGATTTAGGAATATCTACAATGGAAGAGATTCTTAAGTGCTATAGCTAGAATGCCTCGGCTATAACTTAACTATAGTCTCAACAAGAGTATACTGATACAAACTAACAAGCATGAAATAACGTATGTGAGACCCTAGTGTAATGTTTGTGAACCCTGCTTATGTGCTTTATTCATCAAGCTCTTTGGGCAGAAGGAATAGTACAGTAAATAGAAAAAATGCAACACCCGTGAACACGAAGATTTATGTGATTCGATTTAACTTTTTTCCTATATTTACAAAGCAACAATTGATCATCATATTAGAGTTTTCATACAACTAGCAGTCAATTTGCTTTAATCATTCATTAAAGTTTGCTTGTCAATTCATCAAAAATAACACACTAAACTAAAATCTCACACTTAAAAATAACGCACGAGAGATTCTAAATTACTACTCATTTTAACTCCACAAATAGAGCAAACCCAATGAGTATCCCTTACTAATGTTGAGAATGTTAAATCCCATATCGAAAGTGGTGATACATAGATATGACATTATTAATGACAAGAGTTTTTCACTTATTACCTATGAGTTTTAAAATAGATTTTTCTAATTTAGCATGGTATTAGAGCTATGGCCTGCTTCTTGATGTGGTCTTCTATATCCTACATTAAAAGTGGTAATACATAGATTTGGCCTTATTAATGACAGGATTATACCATCTACTTATGAGTTTTAGGATGGGTCTCCTTGTTTTAACAACTACTAATTCAACTCTTTTAGTGTTGTATACTTTGTCAGCCTACGTCACCTACACAATGTACAAGAATCTATCATTTTAACACAAGCCCATAGAAAAATATCATTTCTTTCGCTTCCTTAATTGTCCATTTCGTTTAGTTATCACGTTTCTACCGACTTCTGCAATTCTTTTATTGCAGGTGGAGAAGGCAAAATTGATAAACACTTCAATCCTTGTTGCTGGCTGTAACACACTCTTCCAGAATTTCTTTGGGGCTCGGTTGCCGGTGGTGATGGGGAGTTCTTTTTCTTCCCTCGTCCCCGCTCTTTATATTATCTCATCGAGAAGGTTCCTTAAATTTACAGATCCCACACTGGTTGGTCTGTACATTTTATTATTGGGTTTCTACAGTTTATATCTTGAATAGAACGAGTGGATAGCAAAAGAAATTTCTAAGAAATGCTTTGTTCCTTGTGAAGGATAATAAAAGAAAAGACTTGGCTATATATTTATTGAGATCTTGGTTTTTTGTTTCCTTACTCTGTTTCTGATTTGTTTGCCGGTACCTTTTAGAAGGCTGAACATACCATGAGAGCCGTGCAAGGAGCACAAATCATTTCATCCCTCTTCCAAATTATTATTGGGTATTGTGGTTTATGGAAAAAATTTGCGAGGTAGGACATTCGGAAAAAGGTTTATTGGATTTGATGATATCTTTACTCACTATTCAGCTGTTTGATTAAAAAGCTAAGTTCCATGGCCTTATGCTGCAGGGCTCTCAGTCCTCTTGCAAAGGCTCCTCTTGTAACTCACACTGGGCTTGGGCTTCTTGCACATGGTTTCCCAGAAGTACGATTGTTGAACCCTTTATTCCACTATATTCACGCATCAGCCTTTAACTATTTCAGCCTTTAATTAGAAATAGTGTACATAATTGCAATAAACTTGTGTATTCTTCATATTTATTTGTAGAAATGCCGTAGCTTCAATTGTACTTGTAAAATGCGTTGAAGTTGCACTTCTAGAATTGACTTTTCATATACGCATGTACTAGTTTTCTTATGAAATTGCCTTTCTTTCTCACTTCTGCTCGTAGCTGGCAAAATGCATTGAAGTCGGACTTCCGGAGTTGATTATAGCGATTATTTTATCTCAGGTGGGCAACGTCCTCAGGCATTTTTCGCTTTCTCGTCTTCAATTTTCATATATTAAAACAATAGAAGAAGTTCAGCCATACTTTGATCAAATTTGCAAAGAGAACAAAAGTGTATTAAGCGTATGGAAATCAGGAAAACTCGTCCTTTTTTTTTTTTTTATAACCTTTTTCCTCTCATACTTTGAGAAAGTTTACTTGAATTTCTTGTTTCTCTCATGTTTAACTAATGTAGTACTTAAGTGCTACGCAGTACATACCCTCCATGTTAAAAGTTTCAAGAAGGGTCAGGGGCATATTGAGACGAGTTGCAGTCACACTTTCAATTGTTATTGTATGGGCATACGCAGCAATTTTGACCGCAGCTGGTGCATATGATAATCGGCCTGAACAAACCCAAACAAGTTGCCGTGTCGATCGTTCAGGGATAATTGATTCCACCCCTTGGTCAGTTCCTATGTGAAAACTCCTCAATAATACATTTAGCTGCATCTGTCATTCTCAGCATTTTAACTTTCTCCTTTGTTACAATCTTGCACTTGAAAAAAGTTCTAAAATGTTGTGTTCTGTTTAGCTGTAACGTGGATCATACATACGTTTGTAGCTTAGAAATAGCCACATTAGCTTGGCATCCTAATTGTGCTTACTTGATGTTCAAAAGAACGCAAATATGTTCCGTTATGGGAAAAAATGACACATAAAGACTGAACCAAACCCATATAATTATTGAACATACTACAAATATAAATGGATACGCAAACACAAGTAGAATTAAGGAAGTTTGGACCAAACAATGTTCTACGTTCCCCATAAACACTCATATTTTTCTTTGCTTTCCTTCTCTCCAAATATGGGGGCATTTCTCAACCACAACAATACTTATGGGAACACTTGGTCATTGCGAGGCTTTTAGTCAACAATTGTACTGGGTTTCCGTTATTATTCTTTCATTTATAGAGGAAAAACTGTAGTTGGTACAGTTATAGAACTAGTTTTCGCAAACTAAAAATGTTACAATCATGCTATGTACTAATTGTCATACTTAACACTAACATGTTCCTCGTTCAAACGAAATGCATATCTAAAATTTCAAACTAGCAGAAAGAATAGCTAATATGTAATGCTTTGATCAAGAGATAGGTCTTAGTTGCCTATATCACAATTATTGAAATGTTTCCTTGTAATTTAATGGTAGCCATATAGGTAGTATTGAGAGTGCATATTTTGAGCAAAGTAGTTCCACTACACAATAACAGTAGCAGTATTAGTTCATCTATTTGTAAGTTTGGATTATTATTTGTCCCACTGCTGGAGTTTCTAAATTGATGAGGAGGTTAACGATTCCCCACTAGGCTATTCAAGGATTAGAATTTGTTGGTACTATTGTCCTAAACCAGAGTTTGGTTGGATAATCATTTCTTCTTTAACGCTATCAAGTATATGTAGAATAGCTTCTTATTCTTTGAATAAATCATGATTAGATGACCTTATTTCATTTATTATGGAGGAGCAGTACATGAAATTTGCTACCATGAAAGTGCCAACTTAGATTTTTATGGACTTCTTTGCGCTATCCTCGTTCTGAAAGTTTGTCCTCGTCTGAGGTCAGAAGAAACATGGATACTCTTGTGAATAAGCTTTCATAGAGTTCTGTTTATTGACTATTGGTTAGAAGGTTAATATCATGATCAAAAAACAAAGTAATGAAATGAAGTTTTCAATACGTTAGTACCCTAGTGGTTGGCTACTTATCTCTTAGGACCTATGTCTCGGGTTTGATACCCTATACCCATAAATTAATCTTTTATTATTATTATTATTTTGATACCTAGGGAACTTTTTACCAAGACTCGATTAGATAGGAGAGGGGAAGGAGAGTGGGAACATGGGAGAGAATTTCCATCAGAAATAAGGTTTTACAAAATCACTTGTAATTAAATATGGTAGACATTTTTAGTAGTATTAGGTGGCCAGGCTTGTAGTCGTTTAAATTCTTTTCTCTTGGACGTCTTATGAAGGTTTATGCATGTACCAATCACGACTTCCAAAACTTACATCAGTGGACGAGTTCACCAGAGTTGTGAATAGATTGATTCCGTGTCTTAGAGCGCTTAATTAAGACAAAAATCCTTCTGCTACTGAGGTCAACCACGATGGCTGGTTCAAGCTTTAATGAACATGTCAGAAACGACTCAATTTTATTCTTTAGATCAGTCATTAATAACGATGGACAACCTTATATAATGATGAGACCGGATCAGATATTGATAATTTGGAATGTGTACCATTTTTAACATGTTTACTCACCTTGACCATAGGCTAGTTCATGAATGATGGATAAAATCACAAGTATTTAGCTTGAAACGAGTTGTTTCATTTGAACTTTAAACTTTGATACTATGTTAAAAAAGCAAAAGAGGAGAGAGAAAGAAAAAAAGTGATGGAAGAAAATGAATATATATATTGAATGTACGTGCATTTTGTTTGTAATATACATAGAGAGATGTTTTATCTAGTTTGTAAAGAGCTAGCTATAGTAATACTAATGATGAGATTTTCAAGCTTGCTTACAGTAAACACATTTCCAAATATAGAGATAGCTACTAATGATGAGGTTTTAGGTTTGCTTAAAATAATGGGATTTCTTAGAGTACAATGATACAAAAGTAGGAAAGGATTTGATCCTTAAATGATGGAATTCGAATCAGACAAAAATAGGAAAGGATTTCAGATCCTTAAATGATGGAATTTGAGTCCTCACATCCCCCTCAAACTCGAGGTGGATGGACTTAGGGGTGAATGGACACTTTCCGATTACGTCATATTTTTCTTTATCTTTCTGTTGTGAATAAATGGAACCTTCCTATCCCAATGACTCTTCAATGTCTTCATCCAGCATAATGAAACCTGGTGGAAAGAGAGGGTACCATTACATAGTAAGGAAGCCATTGATGTAACACGGATGAAAATAATGATGTTGCAGCGCACCTAAGCCCCTTGATTATCTTTGCTAAAGTGGGGAAAGATCTCCCTAACTTATTAGGAGAGTCCTTAGTAGCCTTACATTTTATCAAGCAAGCATCGAAAGCTAGGTCGAGCAAGTAGTGTTTTCAGGGGATTGGGCATTCAATTTGAAATGGAAAATTCAAGCCACTTTTTGCGATATCTGGTTGTTCATCTGTTATCAGAAATAGAATTTCTCTCATGTCTTCTGAAGAGTGAATGAGAAGGTTCACGTCACAGTTAAACTCTTTTTATAAGGTTTTCCGTGATGAATATGGGTCTAAATTTGTGCCATTTTCAGTGAGGAAGGGAAACATTGGGTGGTTTCCTAGTCTAACATTGTTTTTCTTTTGAATACGAAAAACATACAAAGAGAGACGGGAGAGGTTGCTATCGTGATAAAATCAGATTCAAAGCAATATTTTGTTGGCTACTGTAACGTTGGTCAAATTTATGCTTCATTTCAAGTGATTTCACATTGCCATATGCAGGATCAAGATTCCGCTTCCATTTCAATGGGGACTTCCTACATTTCTTGTTGGAGATGCTTTGGCAATGACGGTTGCTTCTTTTGTTTCAACTATAGAGGTTTGAACTATTCAAAACATTCCTTGACTAGTTTTCCTTATGGATATTAATATGGGATTGGCTTTTTCTTCATGATGATTCTGAGGAAGCAATAAAGGTGAAAACTCACATGCATATCGATAAAAAACTATAGTAAGAAAAGCATTTTAATCCCTGAGCACAATTAGAAGAAAAAGGAAGGAACTTTCTTATTTAAAACAAATAAATTAAACATTAATAATCTTTACTTCGCAATTCATCCTGGATCATCCCACCTTGCTCTACCATTTTGTCTAGACAGTGCTCAAGCTAGGGTCTTTCCATGCAAAAAAGGCCACAGAAACGAAAACAAGATAGAAGCAATTGCTAACACCACATCGACTTTCGGTGTAACATGACCAAATTGTCATACATTACATTGGTGATATATTTGGTTTATGCTATAAAATAAGCTGGACATTGTGAAGAGCTCTACCAGGTGTATTTACCTTTTAAAATTCTCTAGTGAGAGCAGCCGGCTATACTTTGCAAAAACGCTTTGATAGAATACTTGCTTATTTTCCTTTTCTCTTTTTTCTTTGTACTAAGAAAACTTTTATATATACTGACCACTAATACAAGATAAGATTAGGGTCATATTCCTATTATGAGACACTTTGCAACATTATGCTATATTGAATATGATCTCTAAAAGTTTGTAGATACAATGAATATATAAATTTTCAGTTGTCTTAGAAATTTCTTTTACAAAGTAAAATCTATTTTTCATTCATCTAACAGTTTCTAAAAAAATTTAAAACTAGTAGTGCTCCTAATGATTCAGCTATTCCTCTTACTCATATTTTACCATGCTTATGTTTCTTTCTTGAGAAGCTTTCCTGTAACGCATATAATGTAGATTGATGATACTTTATTTTCTTTGATATAACTTCTTCCTGCATTTGAACCAGTCTACAGGAACATATATTGCTGCATCGAGTTATGTGCGTAAACCTATGCCTGCCTACGCACATAGCCGTGCCCTAGTTTGGCAGGTAGCAACGAATACATTGAAGTCTTATTGTTATTGTTGATATTCAGTAGATTTCGGACGTTAACTTCTCGTAGTTTTTCAGGGATTAGGCTCTCTTTTGAACGGAATTTTTGGCTCCGGAAGTGGCTCCAGTGCATCAGTGTAAATATTTAACTTCTACTGGCTTCTTCGATACTTTTCCAAGAGAATCCTCATATTAGGACTGCAGCTAGATTTGGTTAGGAGATCATCGGATTAGTTCATAAGGAGTTTTGATATACATATTTGTTCCCAACGTACATGTATGCGTTTATGTCTCCGACGAAATAATCTAACTATGTGTGGGGTTTGTATCTTCAAGTGAAAGTGCAGGTCTTTTGGGATTAACCCAATTCCCACGTCGAAAAGTCACCGAAATATCGGCAGGATTAATGATTTTGACCTCTATTGTAGGTGATTATCTCATATACTGAGAGCGACTTCGCATTCTTCTTTGGATAGTTTTATTAATTTTTTGCATTTAATAATGAGTGGTCTTATGGGTCCATGTAAATATCCCAGGAAAACCAGGGGCCTTCCTTGCTTCTGTTCCATTGCCAATTACGGCGGCACTGAACTGCATTCATTATGGCTATGTGGGTATGTATGGCATTTCACTGCAAGTCTGGATAGGTGACAGTTTTACTTTTCGTCCACGTATTCGTTTCTTCGCTTCTGCCGAAGTAACAGAATGCATGGCAATAGAAAGTAAGCCGATTAAAAGAAGAAATGTTTGCTGGAGATGAAAGAAAGAGAAGTTACAATTTAGCGACCTGAAAAAGGAGAGAAAATAATGAGATGAACGCATATGAAAGTTAGCTTTGCTCATTTCCTTTGGGAGAGGTTGAATCATCATCTTGGAACCTAAACCTTCTGAAACTTTATTCTCATGAATCACTGCTGCATATATGATGTAATTTTAATATTATTAGACCTGCTCTCACATTTATGTTTGAAAGTCCACTGTAAAGCTAACTGTTAAAGATGGTGACTAGTCTTTTACTGTTAGAAATCTTATTTTGGAATCCAGTTTATAAAGAGGAGATCCTATATTCCTAATCAATTTTTGGGAAAGATTGAGCTTTCTAGTTCTAAAATATTTTACAACAGAAGTGACTTCTTTTTTTTTTTTTTCCCTTTTGGTTGCAATTGAAGATGAATAGTATGTCCTTTTTATTAGGAAGCCTAATATCTTACCTAAAAGTTGATTTAAGAGTTAGTAAAGTCCATTATCTTTAATAACTTACTTAGTAATATAAGACTCACTAGGTACACCATAACACCTTTCATAACCTTAATGATCAAGATAAAACATCCCCTTACCATTTTTAGCTTGTGGGATATTTTTGCATAAACCAAAACGTGAGCCAGTTTGAAGAAATGCAACCTGGTGATAAAGACCAAACAACGGTTCTAAACATCTTGCTTGAATATTCTGCATATGAGTTCAGTTCTACTGTTTGTTTGTTTTCACTGTTTACACAGCATTGAACTTTATTCTTTGGGTTGAGCAGCTTCTTCGGGTGTCGGCCTTCTTCGGAAACGCAAACAACGTAACAGATCAAAGTTCATTCTGGGATTTTCACTCTTCATGGGTCTTAGCGTGCCTCAATATTTCAACGGATTTCAGTCGGTCCCTGACCAGGGTCCTGTCCACACTGATTCTATATGGGTGCGTATGTTTACTTGTCTTGTATACCCATCATTGTTCACTTTTCTTATGGAAAACTCCAGTTATGTTTGTTTGCATTCTTGCAGTTCAACACCATAATGCAAGTGATATTTTCGTCTCCGGCAACAGTGACAGCCTTTGTAGCTTTCTTTTTGGACTCTACTTTCCCAGGCAAAGCAACCTATAAACGGAAACATAATTGGTTGCCTCGGTGGAAGAACTTCAAGAAGTTCTATTCGCTGCCTTCAATTCACCTTAATAGGTTCTTAGTCTCCATTTTGAATTTGGTTTTCTTCCTTCTTGTTGACTTAGGACTTTTGAGTCAGAAATCTGATCGTGTTCAAGGTGATGATATTGAGAAATTGTTTTTCTAGAGTACGAGATTTATAAAAGTTCGGTGTTTTGCAGTTTGTTATACAGGTCTTAATGTTTGATCTTATTATTGCCTAGGATCAACTCGTTTCTGAAGTGGAAGAACCTGCGTAAATTTCTCACCAAGCTATTGAAATGCTCTTATTCTTCTTCTGACTCAAAAGGTAAGTAGACTTAGTTTATATGAACATCTCAAAAACAACTATTTGTGGTTCTCTTAAAAGATGATTTTTGGAAATGATTGAGTGTTTTTATGTGGATGAAATCCTTGAAGATGATAACAACTCTACCGATGATGATGATAATGAAGACAATGGTATTGAGGACAGTGATGACGATAATGATGAGGATGACAACAATGATGATGAAGATGATGAGGATGATGAAGAGGATGATAATGGGGATACTGAATGAGATGATGTCGAGGATGACGAGGATGGCAATGTCAATGGAAATTGATTTGAGCTTGAATTGCTAGGTAAGCCTTATTCAATCTTATTGATTATCCTAAAGTTAATGTTTTGAAGGCATTAGAATTTTGCTTATTCCAAACATTACCAATGCTTGAAATAACAAATGAGAAACTCTCCATAATATCAATCAAATGTTATGCTGAGACTAAAGCCCCAACTAAAGAAACTTCATCTTTAGTATGTTTAGTTATGTATTTATTCCTATCTTCTTATGAATTAACTTTTGAGTTAAACTTTAAATTTTCTTATAATCCAAAACTAGTTTAGTCTATTGAATTATATGTTTAGGAAACTCTATTACATGGTAAAATAGGTAAAACTATCAAAGTTTGCACTCCATTATGTGTTTGAAGTTCAAGTTGAAGCATGGGATGACTTGTAAGTAAAGTTGTCTCGATTGCACTTTGAACAGCATCCATTTGTGGAGTCCTAAAGGGCTTAATTTGAAGGGTGTTCCTACAACGTTTCCCTTGAATTCTTTCAAAATGTTATCAATCAAGTATTATTCTAACTTCTTATGCTCATGAGCTGAGATATAATCTTCCTGTACGAGATCTGTACCATCCTTCACTGCCTCAAAAAAATTAATGATCTAATTTACTGGATTGTCGTTCAAACTGTGATTGAACATATTCAACATGAGGATATCACCATTTGAACCTTCCAATGATTTAAGGACTAATCGTGCTTGTCGCAACTTGTCGTAGTCTTCTGTGAAAACATGATTTTTTTTCTAGATACTTCATATAGAATTTGCAACGTTAAACCCTTAAAAACATCATGGTTTAGCAAACGCCTCTGTACATCTTAACGTGAACACAAGAATAGGCTGATGCTTAATAAATCGTGTCTTTTCAACATAATGCTCCAAGTCTTGGAAAGCAGTCCAATCAAGAGATGAGTGGAGCTTGGGTTAAGTTTATTACCAATTTATGCTTGAATAGCCAAAAAGTTATAAAATTGCTTCTATCCATGTAGACCTTTTAGCTATCATCTCGTTCAAAATCGGTAACAAAAAATACGAGATCTTGGCTTACACTATGTGAAATGTCCCAAAAGGGTGGGGCGATGACAAGGTTTCGTCCAAGGATGATGATTAATAATGATTGAAAATTATAATATACTTTAATCTTCATGCGAAATCATTATGAATAGGGGATACTAAAATTTAATATCTTTCTTTATCACATGTCGTTCTAAGAAGCATAATAAAGTTTCTCTCATTTTCTCTATCATGATATCATTTATTTGTTAATGTTAAACTAAGGTTTTTTTATGTATATGTATCTCCCAAAGTAGACTTTTGGATTTGATTTGACCCTTTCTTAGAAAACTATTTTCATGTATTGAAATAAAAGTTTACATTACATTGTTATTTTTCAGATGATCCGGTGATTCGCCAAGTTCAAGATCTTCCAAGTATAGTTGATCTTAGTGTTCTAGTCATGAGGATTTGTTGATATGTTCAATAAAGACTTTTCCAACGCATGTTGTTTATGGTTGACCTTTTTTTATTATGTAATAAATTAGACTTGATTTGCTTCTTGTGTGTCTTTCGCATATTCTATTCAATATTTGTTATTTTTAATTTGCTTTGCAATTAATAACTAAATAGTGTTGCGATGGAGTGTCATAGAAAATTCATTATTATTTGATTGAGTGTTAACTATTGATGCCAAATTGTATTGAGAAATCAATCCCAATCTTTAAGTAAGACATCCATTCACCGGTGAATGAGGTAGATTCCCATAATATTTTGTTATTGTCACCGGTGAAGGGATGTCTTAAACACAAAATATCAAGAATTTAATCATTTGTCTTAAACACAAAATAACTCAAGATGATAATAACAAAAATTTATTTGTTATTATCATCTTGAGTTAGTTTTTATATAACACTTGAAAATTTTTCACAATTGAAAGAAGGCATTTGCATGTGATAAAATTTATAATTGTTAGTTGATTATCATATGGTTACCATGAGGAATATAAATCAAGCTATTTACGATAATGTTGTTGTAAACTTTGTGAAACGGATACGAACTCAATTCATTTAATCAAGCATACACTTAAAATAATAATAAAAAATACTTAGATTATAGTTTAACCAAACTAGTAAAAGCTTCATTAAAGCTTATAAAATATATTTGTACAAACCTAATTTGACTTATTTGTCTTGTTAAAGCTTTGACACACATACTATAATCTATCACTAAGCTTAATTAAATAAGTGTCACCTTTGGAATATGTATTATGATAAGAAAGTAACATTACTAAAAAAATTAATACTTGACCTTTCACAAAAAAAAAAAAAAAAATATTACTAAAAATTTCTAGTTTGATACTTATATTAGTATAGGAGATCATCACTAATTTCTTGTACATCATAGGTGGAGTGAGTTGATTTGTTAAAAAATTGCTATATCCTAGCTTTTTCTCTATGAAATAATAAGTGATAGATATGAAATTTACTCAATCATTATAGTATTAAATTTCATAGAAAAAAGATGTCACATATTTGTTTAACATCTTCAAAAGAATTGCAAATAAATAATGTAATTAACAACATTTGGGGAGATAAAAGTAAAACCCCCAAGAATTTTATGTAGAATTTAAATCTATTTGTTGTTTAATATATTTCATGCTTTATCTTTTATCTTTTATGCAAATACTTAATACTAGGCATTTTTGCCTTATCAAGGATAAAACTTATACTATACTCTTTTTGCTATCTAAGATATGTTACTACGTCTATTCTTATTGTTATTAATAAAATTTGTCAAGGAATTACTTTGTTTCTTGAAAAAAAAAAAACTACCAAAAACTAGGAATTGGAAAATACACAAAATATTTTTTACACGTGCAAATTGATATATATAGACCTACGAAAATTGTTGTACATGGTAAACTACAGAATTGAGGAAGGAAAATTTTTATGGAGTCAATCAGGATCTTCTCTAATTTCCGTCAAAAATGTAAATCCACCATTAAATCTTTCATTCTCAATAGGACTTTGGAGAATAATTCAGATTGGAATCCAATGTATCACTTTTAGGGTTATCAATCCTTTGTGGAGGGAATGAACAATGAGCAAGTCTTCTTCCTTAAACTCACGATCTACAATTAAGTACTTGTTATTTGTAGCAACAATAGAACTTTTGGCTCTAGTCTTATGAACTATTGCTTCCTTGCTAGTAATCTCTACTTTAACATTAACAATTAAATCTAGATCCCTAATGAATCTAGTCATCACCTTTCTTCTCACTAAAGAAATGGGCTATCTCCTTTAAATCTCAAAGTAATCATGAATATCATAAAGTTGCTCTATTAGTACATGATCAATTTGCTTATTTGCCTTTGCTTGATTAGTTTTTCCATTTCCTTTATTTGGTTTCCTTTTGCATTTTTTCATTTTTCTCATAAGCCGTAAGTTTGGGTTTACCTTTATCCCCGTGAATTGCTCTTCAGCTGTTGTCTTGTGTCAACTCTTGGCGTTAGATGTGGCGTGCTAATGTGGCACGGTGATGTGCAGAAGACAAGAATTTTTTGTTTTAATATGATTGTTCGGTGAAATTCTAATATGCAAGTGTACATGTCGAACAAGTAATATAATGATGAATAAGAGTATCGTCCTACAGGGACTGGTGATTACTAAACTAATTAAGTACCAACTGTGAATAGAGTCTAAAATTTATCTAGCCAATAGAAATGATAGAACATGAACTAAATAACTAAATTTAATCTAAACTTGATTAACGAAGATGCTAGAGCGTCCAATTTCACCTAATTACTAGATACAAATGTCGATCATCCATGGTTGCAAGATTAATTCTACTCATGTGATGGCGAAATTTCCTAACTTATTCACTATCCTATGTCTAGGTATAGCAAACCTACTTAGCTCATTAATTCACTGTGAGTCTGCATATGAATTAAATAAACTAAGTGCATTAAGATTTGTGAATATTCCAGTTTACACCTAAAGCCACACAAATCATATGGTACATGTCTATCCATATTAATCTATGGTTGCAAATTACATAAAGCAACTACATGTCATCTCCGTTCGGTCTCAAACATGCAAATCATATCAATTAAGCGGTAGCTAATCACCTAAAAGCATTAAGCTCCGTAATATGCAACTTCACATTCATAAAATATCTCACAAAGCCTAAATAATCACATTCATACGTTATAATCAAGTTCCATCGTAGCTCTAACACAATAAATTAAAACAACATATTTACATAACAGAAATCAGTGCAAAAACGTGAACAAAACATTCTGCAAATTAAAAACATTAAGCTGTCACCAAAAATGTCTTCAAATCACAAAAGGATTGCACAAATCTGCACATCAGGGGGTCGAAGAGGTTCTGTCAGAAAAACGGGGTGAAAAGGAGCTGCCACGCGCCTCCGCCACGTGCCGGCCAGTCGCCGGTCACGCACAGCCGTGCGCCGCCACCATTCTTCACGAAAACCTCCAGAAATTGCCGGTCACGATCCCTGGACTGCCGATATGCCGAGATATCGCCCAAATCTGCAGCAAAACGGCGTAGATCTAGCAGAGAAGGCTCGGATGGCTTTCGCCGTTGTCGCCGGAAACCGCCGTGAAATTGCTCCAATCTGCTACAGAAATGCCGGAAATCACTCTAGGAGCCCAGATCTGCTTTCAGATCTCCGGAAATCGCTATAAAATGGCCGGAAACTACACTTCAAACGCCGGTAATGGGTTCTCACCGGAAAAGACAACGGCGGTTGGTTGTCGCACGACCGCCGCGTTCTACGCCTGAGACGCGCGCTGTCGCGCGTCGTCTTTGAGCTCCGGCGAGATCCCCTTCCTCGATTCGTCCGCCGCCGGTCTTTTCTCCCTTTCTCGGTTTCTCTCTCTCTTCCACGATAAAAGCCCGACTCCCCCTTTTGTTTTGTTAATCGGCCTCTTTTTCTCTCCTGCGGTCCCACGTGTTTTCCACTCACGCGACCCACCTTTCTTTTTTCTTTTATTTTCCTTCCAATTTTTGCTTATTTCCTTACTTTTCTTCAATTTTGGGTTTGCTACCTAAAATAACAAAAACATACTTAAATACAATTAAATATAAATATAACTTAATAAAATTATATTAAATATAACCTAAAATAATAACAATAACTCTATATAAAATAGAGTTATCAATGATGTACTATTTTCTATTACACTTGCTAGAATTGTGGATAAAAGATAAATTATGCTACCGTGGTATAAGTATTGTATTTGAATATAATCTTTGATAAGTAATCTTCGTTTTAGTTTTTAACATATTGTTAAAGAAATAATAGAACCACACAAGTGTACAATGTTTGAATATTAGAATAGTCATGATTGGTATCCTACTTGAATCAAAAGTTGAGATTTTGGTCATGAGATCACATTACGAATAATTTCTTTTTCTGAGCATTGATGATTATCGATCAATTTAGAAGAGTTTTTCATAAAATGTATGTTTGAGGAAAGATAAAGAAAGCACATAAAATGTGTTTAAGTTGAGTTCTCCATATCCATTTCTACCATCCTTTGGACACTAACCTTGGTGGAAAAAACGGACAATGGTAAGCAGGCAAGGGTTGGTCCGGATTAGCTTCTCTTGATTTTATAAATCATTTGCATGAAATGGGCTTTACATCTTCTAGTTTCAGAACAAGCTTCCGAATTTGATTTTCTTTTATTCAATCTTCTTCTCAATTGCTTCTATTATCTTTCATCTTTATACACTCCATCATAAAAGATTGGATTTGAATCACTTAGCTTTACTACTAGATTAGCATCAAGTTAACTTAGATTAGGATGTCTCATTCTAATGAACCCTCAAAGTTTTGTCCTTGACACTTCTTCAACTTCCTCCATTTGCCTTAAATGAGCTTTCTTCTTGCATTCTTGTTTGGTGAACACCTATTCTCCCCAAACTTGTTGATATCTACATCTTTGTCTTGGTAAGATTCTTCATGAACTTTATCATTCTACCTTTTTTTCAACATATCCTAAAGGTTACTAAAGTCTTATACTGTTATTCTTTCAAATGAACACCAAGAAAATACCTCATCAAATGCTGCATCTCATGATGTGTAACATTGATTGGTGTTTGGGTCATAATAGTTCCAATTTTTTTTTTCTTTCATCATCATAGCCCATGATATGCTTGAATAGCCCGTTTATCAAACTTGCAATGCAAATGGTTAAGTATAAATACATGACAAATGTAGCAAAAAAAATGCATAAATGACTTATAGTAGGTCAAAAGTTACACAAATCCCTAAATATGCTTGTATAGCCTTTTTATCAAACTTGTTATTTAGATGGTTAAGTATGTACGCATGACAAATGTAGCAAAAAATGTGGAAATAACTTACAATAAGTCAATAGTGATACAAATCCAAGCCTTGCTTGTAGTAGATAGTTAATGATGTGAGTTGTTATTCTCATGCCTTCACTCTAAAAATACATAATTATACATAAAGTTTTAAATAAAAGAATTGAAATTTAGTTGTGTCGTTGAACAATTATACAATTTATGTACTAGCCACGACATCTAGTAGATGTTACATATTAGTTTAGCATCTTCAAAAGAAGTGCAAATTAGTAATGTGATTAACAACTTTTAAGGAGACAAAAGTAAAAGGCCGAAGATACAAACCCTAACCCACCAAAACTATGAATTGGAAAATACAAAGCTATTTTTTAATTCAATAATTTGATTACACATGGAGATTGATTTATGTAGACCTCCTTCCTAGGAGGTAGCTGCTTTGGCATTTCTGGGGCATCATGTCCTTATTCTCCTTAAGGACATATCGAACAATTTGAGGAAGATTGTCTTTTTCCACAATCTTTTCTTTTAGTTTCAACATTACCAAGTAGGTTTCCTTGCCTTTCCATATCCCTTTATTCAATTGCATAATGGAAAGACTCTTTTGTGAGGCGTCCATGGCCTTGGTGGGAACCACACATGACTTATCTCCTACAAATATGAATATACATCTATGGGTAGGATAATGGAAAACATTAGCTTCATGTAAGAAATCTAACCCAAGACTAGCTTATAATCGTCCATAGCTATGAATGTCAAATTCATTTTCCCTTTCCATTTGCCAACAAGCAGCTTCACTCCTTTAGCAACCCTCAACACTGGCTGGGGAGTGTTGTTTACCATTTTCAAGGACTCGACATCCTTTTTGATAAAGGGACTCAATCTCTTGGCTTTTCTAGGTGTGATAAGTTATAAGTGGCAGCTAAATCCACCATGGCTTTGGTGTTCTTGTTGTTAATTGCACACTCCATATACATTAGAGATCTCGCAGTTGGTCTAGGGGCTTTACCTTCCATTGAGTTAAGCATTTGAAGGGTTGCCATGTATCCATCCTTTTCTGGATCCACTAGAGTCTCTTCTTGTGCCATCTCTTGTTTCATAGTGTTGAGTGATCCACCTTTCAGATAATCTTTCATGAAATGTGGACATTTGTAAAGAAAGTAAGAGATAGGGACCTTCCTTTTATATCCATTACAATTAAAAGATGGTCGATTACCTTTATTATGGTTGAAGCTTGGGCAACTTCTTCCTCGTTTCCTAATAGGACCAGATCGAGAGGATGGTCTGAATGAAAATTCAGTCTTCCTACAATCTATCAAAGACTTCACAATTGAGATTGCTTGACTTAATTTGGACATGTTGCATTCCTTCACTCCTTTTTGTGCCTAAGTTTGAAGACCACTCTCGAAGAAAAATAGCAAAGTTTCTTCTAAGACCTTCTCAAGATATAGTCTAGCATCTATGAAAGCTTGCTCATATTCTTGTAAAGTCTTCATATGCCTCAAGTCCCTTAACATCTCATGGGCCCTTTTATTCACCTTCATAGGAAGGAATTGTTTCTTCAATTCTACCTTGAACTCCTTATAAGTTGATATAGCATCATCTCCTATTTCTTCATCAAATTGGCACCTACAACACTATACTAAACCATTGTGAGTAAGATAATATAAGGTTGTATGTACCTTCGTGAGGTCATCACAAATTTGCATTGCTTCAAGATAGCAGTCCATATGCTAGAAAAAGTTCTCTACTTCCATTGCATCTCGCTTCCTATTATAGGTCATGGGTTTAAGGAGGTTCTGTAAGGGTGCAGCAACCCTAGATCTTGCTCCCTTTAGGGCATCAATTTACTCTTAAAGTTAAAGTTGTATTTAAGTCCTACTCCAATTGGGTCACTCATTCCTTAGCAATAGTTGAGAAATCCTCCAAAAATAAGACTCTTCCATTATTTTGGCATCAACTTCAACCCTCCGTCTCTTAGCTTTTTTTCTTGTTTGCACTAGTGAAGCACCACCAACAATATTATCAGTGTCTTGAGAATTACTAGCCATTAAAGCAACTTAGCTTGTCCCTAAAGAGTCAGATTCTAATACCATTTGTAATAGACTTAAAGAAGAATCCGTTTGGCACTCAGGTCTCAGCTATGAACTAAGTTTACCTTTGACCAGGATCACTCTTGTAGAGCTAACCTTACAAAGAAAGTAAAGAGAGTTACGGAAAGAATAGAGCATTGGAAGTAAAGAGGCCTTAGATGATTTATGTGAGGAAGAGAGTTACAAGGCTCCTTTTATATAGATGACAAAATTAATGTGTGAACGCTATGTAGAATTTTAAACAAGGTTCATCGAATTAGGACACTTGTCTTTCCAAACCATAGATATTTTCATTAAGACTAACGTTACAATCATACTTATCAAATCATAATAGTAGTCTTTATTAAATATCATAATCATTACACCTAGAGGTAAGAGTAATGTTTCCTTTATTAAAGAAGTTAGTTATCTCCCTACAAAATTTAAATACAAAGAATATACAAAAGGAAACAACAATGGGCACCACCTGAGTGGATGACCAAACAACAAGGAAACTAGGCAAGCTGGACTTGTACTCACACAACTCAATCCATTGGCCTATATTGCTAGTCCAGAACATAGATGTCCAACTCGTATTGCATAGCTTAATCCATCAACCCGTATTACCAGTTCAAAACATTATGATGAGGGAGACATTTAATTGAAGTGAGTTTCTTTAGTTTTTCTTTATTGAAGAATGTGGTTATAGAAATTGAAAAGAGTTTTTTTAATCTTTCTCTATCAAAAGATTGTAGCTATAGAAGTTGAAAATAGTTTTTTTCCTATCTTTTTCTTTCCAAAGATTAAGGTTGTGTAGATGGACTATTTGAAGAAATTTTCTATAATTTCTTATGGAATAGAGATATTGTATTAATTGTTCTAAGGGAAAGATTATTATGATTGGTAGAATAATTAAATAAGAAAATATGATTGTAATATCTAATTATAATCATAAGTATCCATGTAATTATATAAATTAGGATTTTCTTATAAATAGATAAAATATAGAGAAACCTAATAGGCAAGCTGCCTTTAGGAGAAAGCCCCTTTCGAGGCTAGCTAGCTGTTAAAGAGAACTTTTTTAGGTTCTAGTTAATAAGAAAATTTTATGAGATGTATGGTTGATGAGAGATAAAGTACAAAAAAATTTAATGAGAAAAGATTTAGAGGAGACGTAAGGAAGACATTATATTAATCCAAGTTTCTTAAATTTGTTGTATTTGATGTGTGCGTATTCCTATGGTTATAGGTTCAAACTATATGTAAGTGTTGCAATTTTGTTAAATTTCTGCAACAAGGGATATCAAAGTCACTTGAATCCCCGAAAAAAGAAAAAAAATGTGCATACAAGATTGGAAAGGTTGGTATCGTGATAAAAATAAGATTCAAAGCATTATTTTGTTGGCTACTATAAACGTTGCTCAAATTTATGCTAAATTTCAAATGATTTCACAGTGCCATATGTAGGATAAGGGTTCCACATCCATGATTGACATCACTCGCTCCTTTTGCATCTACCTCCTGCCCAGAGACAAAACATAGAAAATTATCATATACCATCACACAAGTGGCCTTATTATAGAAGAAAATGAAGTATCGCATCAGTGGCCACCATAAAAATTTCTCTTTTCTTCTACTTTTTTCCGAATTGGCCTCCTTCACCTTATATCAATTTTTTCTTCTCCGGTAACAGTAGAAGAAATGCAAGGAAAGGAAGAAAACTCAGGGCAGTTGTAACTGTGGCTCCTTATCTTTCATCAAACAGGAAAATTACAGAAAGAGAATTACAGAGCATTGAGTAACTTAAGAAAAGCTTACACAGTGTGGGTCCTTTATATACACAATCTAATGGCTAGTGAGCCGTTGATAAGCAACGGTTTGATTCGGAATTTAAACTTACGCTCGAGCAGCGGCTGGATTGACTGGTTGTATGATTTTTCCAGGAAAGACTGACGCCGTGTGAGAAACAGAGGACTTCAGAGGATGACTGTTAAGCGAATTATGATGTTGGGACGAAGGCTTTAACTTTTCAACGTTGTCACGTGTTTTGTTGATTATGTTGGAAAGGAGGCTGCTGAGACGGTCCTGGCTTTAACAGGGACCACCATAATCACTCTCCTCTTGGATATCACCAAGACCATAGCTCTACGGAGTTCTATGCACTTCCTTATAACCATAGCTCAAACCACGCGCCGCCTTTACGCGCCACCACACTCTGCTGCTTGTTCTTCGCTGATCTATCTCGCCAGAGAAGAACCCAGCTCAGATCTGCTGCGTTCCGACCAGCTTCCTTTTGCACGACCTCCCTCTCCTCTTTCTCATTTCTTTTTTTTCCTTGTGTGTTCCCTCGCGTGCCAGTTCGCCTATTTTTCCTTCTATTCCCCATTTTCACGTGGTCCCCTCTTTTCCTACTGTCTTGGAGTTTGCGACATGGACAAGAGAATTCTGAATAAATATAGAGTAATCCATATATTATCTCGTATAAAATTCCTTATCAGTTCAAGAGTCAAGATAACTCCATAAAAATAATAGAGTTATCATTTACTAGAAGTCTTTGTATATTCAAAAGTATAAGCAATTATACTGTGAAAGGTCACGGCATTTTCAAATTCGTGGAAGGGATGCTCCCGCCGTCGGCCTACTCTAAAAGCTTTTAGCGGGCTCGCAGTAGAACATTAAACAATCTGGATCACGCAGGAACTTGACGAATGTAGTGTTTATTATAAGAAATCCACATTGCATCCACTGCGGCGGCATGATTGACATCCCTTTCGGCGTTTTACAGCTAATTCCTGCCCAAGGCCAAAGCATAAGCAATTATATTATCTGGAAACGTGAGTGGACTTATTTGTAGTCGCAGGTTTGATGTGGAGAAAGAAGCTCCCCAACTCTGAAGCCTTCTGTCCCCGCCGCATTTCTACTTCAGGCTTCCGCCCAGTGCATTAAAACCTCGAACTCCGGCAAAAAACCAGCAAGTATAAAGAAAGAGAAGGATGTTTTGGTCGTGTCAAGAACTTGAGGGAGGAGGATGTGATTGTGGGTGCCAGCAACCGACAAACCAACAGTGTTCAGGAGAATGTGATAGTTGTGGATCACCAGAATTTCCTCCTCCACCTCCTCCACCTCCTCCATCCCCTCCACCTCCGCCCCCACCACCTCCAGGTCCACCTTCATCTCGATGCAACGTCCCCCCCACTCCTTCCTGGGGTAGTTCTCTCTCTCTCTCTCTCTCTCTCTCTCTCCAACTCCTCCCCCACTGTTTTTTTTTGTTAAATAACTGAACTAATCTACACAATGTGGATCTTTAGTTGAATCTTTTTGGTAACAGAAAATAAAAAAATTAATCGTCTAATAATTTATTCGTTCACAGATTTTGTCAAACATTTTTACTTTATTTCTATTATGTTCATTTTTTTCTCATTAGAATAAATTAGTATTTTGGTCCTAATTTGTTCATTATTTACATTATATTTTAATAATATTTTTACGTTCCATTTCAAACATATTTATGCTACTTTTTCTTGTCTTCCTAATTTCATCATATTGTAAGGATTCTCTGGTACAAAGTCGTTGCATCATATGTGAGAATTAAGATATTTTCCTTGGTCTGAATTAACAAAATTATGTTTTATCAAGACTTTTAGTGATCACCTTTTTTTATTTTATTTCTCCTTCCTCCTTTTTCTCTTACTCTTCCATGTTTACCAACAAAAATTGCTACTAATTAATTAAGACCATTTAGTTCCTAACGTGACATCACTATTTTTAAATCAAGTAATTGCTCCTACTTTTAAGTTACCTCAGTAAAAAACAGTAGTTTATTTAAACTAATGCCTTGATTTTCCTTTTCTTATTTCATGGTTTTTCTCAAACTTTTCTTTTGACTTGTTTTTTATTTTATCTTTTTCCTCGTTGGAAGGATTCATTTTTTGGTCCTGATTCGTTGTTTCTTAATTTTTCTTAATGTTTTATATTCCATTTCCAACATGCTCAAAATTGCTAAATTTTATACTTCACCAAGTACATGAGAATAACACATTTACACTTGTTAACACATTTACACTTGTTTTTCTTATTTTTATAATGTTCGCTTATCTCTCTCAGTGTCTATCCTGTTACTTCTTAGGATGAATAATACAAACAAAAAGAGAGTAAAGGACAAAAAAATTAAGAAAACTTGGCAACAGTAGTAAGAAAAAGAGAATAATTTATGAAAGTTTTAGCTGCTAAATGCTTCTACTTGCATCATTGAGTATGATATTTTGCTATTACCGGCTTTACTCTTTGGAAAAAAAAAAAAATATATATATATATATATATATAGTTAAATTGAACTATAGTTTCGTCACAAATCTCCATTCATAGAGGATTTAGTTTTAAAAGTTTCATCAAATGATGAATACTCTTTAATAGATTCTTAAAATAAAAAATTGTCATATTTTCATTTTCACTAGCCTTCTATACTTTTCTTACCCTTTGATTTTTCTCATCTCATCTGTCTTATGTTTACATGTATCTATGTATTTTGTTTGATGTAGCCAAGGTCATTATACCTGGATCCCAACATTATGTGGTGATGCTTGGTACAGCTGTTACTATCTCAAATGTTCTTGTTCCAATAATGGGTGGTGGTTATGTAAGGAGCTCTCCCTCTCCCTCTCCCTCTCCCTCTCCCTCCCCCTCTCTCTCTGCCCCTTAGACGTTGAACTCTTTATCAGATGTAATCACGACAATATCTAATTACAGATTTACCAAGAGTATACTAATACAAACTAATAAGCATGAACTACCATACATGAGACCTAGCACACAATGTTTGTGAATCCTTGATTGTCTTCTGCTCATCAAACTGTTGGGGGCAAAAGGGGATCGCGCAGTAAATAAATCTAATGCAAGACTAAGACATCATAGATCTATAGAATTTGGGTAAATAATCTTTTCTGTACTAACGAGGAAGTATTTGCTAATTATTGGGAGCTGTCCTCTAATAAGAGTCGACTTGCTTTAATCATTCTTTAAAGTAAACTTGACAGTTCATCAAGTCACGCAGTCAACTATCTTGCCACTATTTTAAGTCCAATAACAACACAAACCCCATGAGAATTCCTTGTCTGTCTACCCACTTGTCTAAAGGACAATAATCTATCATAGTCACAAAAGTCTATAGAAAAATAACATATCTTTCTGCTTCTTCTTTTGTTCCGTTTCTTTAGTTGTCACCTTTCTACAGACTTTTGTAATTCTTTTATTGCAGATGGAGAAGGCAGAAGTGATAAACACTTTCCTCTTTGTTGCTGGCTTTAACACACTCTTCCAGACTCTGTTCGGGGCTCGGCTGCCGGTGGTGATGGGGAGTTCTTTTTCTTTCGTCGTCCCTACTCTTTATATTGCCTCATCGAGGAGGTTCCTTAAATACACAGATCAAAAACAGGTTGGTTTGTACATTTTATCATTGCCAGTTAGCAATTCTTAGGATTCTCTTTGTTTCTAGAGCAGAACGATTGGAAAGCAAAAGAAATTACTTAGAAATGCTTTCTTTCTTGTGAAGGATAGTAAGAGAAAAGAGGTGACTATTTATCTTTTGGGATCTTTATTTTTTTCTTCCTTACTGTGTTTCTGATGTATTTCCGAGTACATTTTAGAGGTTTAAACATACCATGAGAGCCATGCAAGGAGCACAAATTATTTCATCCCTCTTGCAAATTGCTCTTGGGTATTCTGGTTTATGGAAAAAATATGCCAGGTAGGACTTTGGGAAAAAGGTTTATTGTATTTGAGGATATCTCTATTCGCTCTCCACCTGTTCGATAAAAAAGCTCAAGTTTCAGAGTCTTCTGGTGCAGGGCTCTGAGCCCCCTTGCCGCAGCTCCTCTTGTGATTGGCAGTGGACTTGGGCGTCTTGCACAGGGTTTCCCAGAAGTAAGACTGTTGAACCCTTTATCCTACTATTGTCGTGCATGATTGTTACACGAGTCAGTGCTTCAAGTTTAGTTGTTAAGCGTTCTAATTCTTTCTTGTGATGTGCTCTCAGGATGTGTAATGGTCTGGAAAGTCTCACATTTAAGCGTCTGTCAGATCTTTAAGAAATGGGAATCTGAGCTTGCAATCATTGATTATAAACTAGAAAAAGTAAATCGGGAAACACTTTTTCTTCGCGATAGAAGTGAAAATGATTATATCCACCTCCCATAAGAAGTTACAGTTTTTGTCTCAACCGAAACTTTAATTCCTACATAGTGCGCAATCAGTTCAGCATTTATGTAGACTAAAGTATCTTGTGTTTTTGCTCGAAGTTTTTGCCAGGCCAAAGTTGAAATTATCCAAGAATTACTACCATGCCTTAACTATTTATTAAAGTTGTTATTACAGGCCAAAGTTGAAATTCCTAAGTAGTGCGCAATCATCTCAGCATTTATGTAGACTAAATTATCTTGTTTTTCTGCTCGAAGTTTTTGCCAAGCCAAAGTTGAAATTATCCAATAATTACTACATGACTTAACTATTTATTGAAGTGTGAAGTTTATTTTATGGGAAAATTTCATTATTTATAAGATCAAAGGTTCATTTCTCATACTCATGACGTGAGATAGTAACCACTGTTAGTATTTTCCCTCGTATACATGTTGACACTAGTACTGTATGTGAAAAAAAGCTTAACTTTAGGCCTTAAGGTAATTCTAATACTATATTAAAAACTCAAGTTCACCTTTTTCTAAAAGACCACATTGAAAAAAAGAGTTGTTTAAGTTTGTAAGGAACATAACAAGTACCTTTCTCTTTAATGGTAAAACTTTGTTGTTCAATATTCTCTTGCAATCTAAGCTTAGTATTTTGTCAATGAAGGACTAACTCATTTGTGAGATTGGGTAGGAACACAAGGAGGAAGCCTCACACTTATAAGGCCAAAGATTCATCTTTATGATTTTGATATAGGACAACACTATCTTTAACATTATTTTACTCTTTATTTAGAAATTGGATATGTAGTTCCAATAAACTCGCTAAAATGCCGTGGCTTCATTGCTTGTAAATCTCTTACGAAAGTGACCTACTTCATTACTTACTCCAGCTGGAAAAGTGAGTTCAAGTTGGTCTTCCAGAATTGATTAGTCGTTTGTGCATGTACTGATTTTCTTATGAAATTGCCTTTGTTTTCACTGCTGCTCGTAGTTGGCAAAATGCATTGAAGTCGGACTTCCAGAGTTTATTATAGTGATTATTTTCTCTCAGGTGGGCAACGTCCTTAAGCATTTTGTTGCTTACTCGCCTTAAATTTCCATACATTAAGATAATAGAAAGGGTCCCTTAAGTCTTTATACTCTTAATTCGTTGATATGATATGTCATATTTCTTGTGAATCCAAATGGTACATATGACAATTCTCAGGTAGTTAGGGTGTCAAGTAGTTGCATCTTTATCCCCATTCACTCTAACAAGGGAACAGTAGACCCCACCTTTTTCAAATTTGCAAAGAGAACAAAAGTGTATTAAGTACATGGAAACTAGCAAAGCTCGACACTTTTTTTCTTTCACCTTTTTGCACTCATAATTTGATAAAACTTACTTGGATTTCTTGTCCATCCTTTTTCTTAATTCCTATGCAGTATGTACCCACTGTGTTAAAAGGTTCAATACGGGAGATATTTAAACACAATGCAGCCACACTTTCAGTTGTTATTGTATGGGCATATGCAGCAATTTTGACTGCAGCCGGTGCGTATGATAATCAGCCTGTAAAAATCCAGACGAGTTGTCGGACCGATAGTTCAGGCCTAATTAATGCCACCCCTTGGTGAGTACAAATTCGAAAACTTGTCCATAATCCACTTATGCATCTCTCATTCTTAGCGTTTTTACGTTATCTTTTGTTACAATGTTTCACTTGAAAAAGGATTTTAAAATATCGCTTTCTTTTCAGCTGTAACATGGATTGTTTACAGGTTTGTAGCTTAGAAGTAGCCAGAATAATTGGGCATCCTGATTCTGGTTACTAGATGTTAAAAAGAACCCAAATATGTTCCCTATTCAAATGAACAGAGAAGTTCCACTCTATTGTTAAATGGGCAGTGCTTGCGCTTTCTACAGGGTTTTTTTCGATGACAGATGTTGTTCTAAATTATTTGTGCCATTTTTAATAAGAAAGAAAAGGCTTAGGTGGTTTTGTAGGCTCCATTGTTTGTCTTTTGAATACGAGAAAAGTACAAAAAGAGACAAAAAGGTTAAATTCGTGATAAAAGTAACATTTAAAGCATTATTTTGTTGGCTAGTGTAAACGTAGGTCAAATTTATGCTTCATTTCAAATGATGCCATATTGCCATATGTAGGATCAGGGTTCCTCATCCATTTCAATGGGGACGTCCTACATTGCAAGCTGGAGATGCTTTGACAATGATCGCTGCTTCTTTTGTTTCAACTGTGGAGGTTTGACTTATTCAAAGCATTCTTTGGGTACTTTTTCCTACAAATATTAATATGGGGATAGGCTTTTTCTTCTTGCTAATTTTAGAACGCATTAAAGGAGAAATCACACATACATATCAATAGAAACGATAGTAAGAAGAATATCTCTTTATTAATCAAATCCCCTCAACACAAGTAGGACGTAACGCGCCCTAGGCTAAGGATCTTTTCACCGACAGTAGTAAAGGAAAATTGTCTAATAGCCAAAGCTGAAACCCTTGTTTCCAAACAATTTTGGCAAATCAGAGGAATATAACAAATATATCATCGAGGAAAGGGAAGACCCCAAAGTACCAAGCTGTTTTCTGGGGTTCAAAATCCTACTTCCATCACTATGCATGCGCCCTTATGTCATGCCCCTCTCTGCCTACTCAAACAAGGAAGCCTTACACTTTACAAAAGCGTACAGAGATATGACTGCTCATGGTTTTCACTACCACCCATGGCCCTTCCTCTTTCTCTTTGATTACATGCAGTATTATCACTTAAGCACTCGTTATGTTAGCTCCTACACCTTCCAACTATCTCTGTTCTTCCCACCCATGAGCTAACGTGTTACGGAGTATGGAGAGGCAAGTAACAATGCATTCCCTAATTTGAGAACCTTGTCCTCGAGGTTAAACTAGGGAAATGGTGCTTGATCTGGTCCACTTCTTCCCACATGGTGCCTTCTTCTCTCAGACCTTGCCACTTGATAAGTATGAGTTCCTTCCTCTTTTGCATCCTTAGCTACAGAGCCAACTCTGGCTCTATTGATAATATATCCTTCCTTTGTAGTAGAGGATCCCATTTAAAAATACCCATCGATTTGACAACTCCCTTTTATGCAATCAATTGACCAGATTTTGTAACTTGAAAATCGAGGCATTTCTTCCTTAATAGACTCCAACCACTCTGGAACCAGTTTGGAGATTGCCGCACATGCGAATTGCCCAGAGGATCCTTTTCCGTCATTCATCTACACCTCCCCTGTTTCGTCTCATCGAGATTGGGTATCAGCTGCCTTGTTTTGATGACTAAGCTGATATTCCACCCGAAAATTGTACCCTATGAGTTTGACCAGCCACCCACCTCTGTTGGGCAAGGGTTGATAATTTCTAGCTCCAGAGGTGGTGTAAACCTTGTTGGTCTATCTTAGCCACAAAGCTCCTACTAAGGAGGAAGTGCCTCCATGTCAGCATTTTAGCGTGAAAGCCAAAAGCTCACATTCATAAGTTGAGAGAGCAAGGTTCTTACCATGCAATGCATGACTAAAGAAGGCAATTAGCCTTTTATTTTGATAAAGAACTGTGACCACCCCTACCCTAGAGGCATTACACTCCAAGTCTGGTAGTGTCAGCATGGAGGCATCACTCGAAGCCTTCTTGAGTGCCATAAATACTTTCTCAACTATGTCCCCCCATTTGAGCTCTCCCTTGTATAACATGTCAGTAAGAGGTTGAGCAATTTTATCTAAATTACTCATGAAATCTTTGGTAATAACTAGCCAGTCCGAAGAACCCGTGAAAACCTTTTACTAACTCTAAATGTGGCGAGCTAATTATACTCTCCACTTTACTTATGTCCATGGAAATTCCAGAACCATCGATATTGTGGCCCAGAAACTGAATTCTTTCACAGCCCAACCTACATTTTTCATTCTCCACATAGAGACAGAGCTCTTGAAGAATACTTAGGGCAATCTCAAAACACTTCACATGCTTAGGCCATTCCTTGCTAAACACAAGAATATCATTAAGAAAGTGTTAAGATGACTTTTCGGAGGTATTCACTAAACATTGAATTCATGAATTCATGAGGTTTTGAAATGTTGATGGTGCATTTGTGAGCCCAAAGGACATCATAAAAAACTCATAGTGGTTGTGCGGAAAACAGAAAGCAATTAGGCACGTCTTCATCTTTCACTCTAATTTGATGATAGCCAGCACTTAAATCTAGCTTTGAAAAAATCTGTACACCTTGAACTTTGTCTAGCAATTCGTCTAGAGATGAAATCAGGAACTTTTCCTCGATTATGAGCTTGCTTAACTGTCTATAATTAACATAGAGATGCCAAGAGCCATTGATCTTTGTCACTAGCACCATCTGGCAACATGAATGGCTAACACTCGGTTGAATGACCCAACTGTCTAGCAACTCCTTCACTATTCACTCGATCTTAGATATTTGGAAAAAATGATTCTTGTATAAGCAAGTGGTTACCACCTGTACCCCGGGCACCAAGTATATGGTGTGATCTTTAGAACATCGAGGCAGTAATCCCTTTGGCTCTGGGAAGACATTGCTAAAAAGGCGAAGAAGATGATCTAAAGCTTCCGCACCTTCCTACTTTTCTTTATTAACGATGTCATTGCAATAAAATAAGTGTGGGTTTGTAATTAGAATGTCATCATTTCTAGACTTTTCCTGTTGGTCCCAACAACACATTTCCTTGCAGTTGACTTTCAGCCCACGTGCTTCATTCTCGCCCTCGTCATCTTCTTCTGCTTATACTCTGATTTGCAACAAAATAGATGCCTGCCCTTTTGTCATTTCTTTCTCCATCATTCTGCTTCCTACAACTTCATCTTCTAGGGCATTGATCCTTGTAAACTCCGGCCTTCATCCTCCTAGATTGAAAGAAATATACACCTTTGAGAAATCCCACAAGATTAAACTCAATGTGCATAACCATTATATGCCCAAAACCATGTCGGAGCCTTGTAATGGCAATAAGTGAAACTCCAACTTTTGCAAGACTCCTTACACCAACATGCTTATAGACTAATAGTAGCCTTTGCATTGAATCCTGACTGGATTAGCCACTCTAACTTTGAACCATCGGGCCTTGTCGAGTTATAACCCTACCGTCTTGGGCGAATCTAAACGCAACAAGTTGTGTAAGCTGCTCAAATCTATTCGGACAATCACCTTATGAGCCCTTGGAAAGTTGACAATGCATTTATGAGCCCAAATGGCTTTATAAGGAGCTCATAATAGCTGTGGGGTGTTCTAAATGCCATTTCATACACATCTTCCTCTTCATACACAATGAGTTATAACCCTACACATCTTCAAAGAGTTTGTCAATCATTAGTATTGGAAACCGATCTTTAATTCTCACCTTGTAGACCTCTTTATAATCTACATAGAGACACCATGAGCCATTTGATTTATGATCTTGATTGTCATTGAAATCCAAAATTTTTGCAGCAAACGATTCACCCAACGTTAGAAATCAATCTGATAAAGTCAAAATAGGTCAAAAGTCAAGTAGACAGTTTTGAACACCCTTAGTTAAGAAATCCGTCCATGCACAAGTGACAAAAGAGAAGAAAACAAGGCAAAAGGAAATGCTAAAACCACTTAGAGTTTGGTTGTAATATGTCCAACTTGTCCTACATTGGTGATAGTTGTGGTTTATGATATAAAATAATCTAGGCATACTTGTGAAGAGCTTTACCGGGTGGATTTACTTCTAAAATTCTTTGGTGATAGCAATTGGCTGTACTTGTGCGAATACTTTGATTGAACTTATGAATATGATCCTTTTTTCTTTTTCTTTTTTTCATCCAAGAAATTTTTTATATATAATGGTTATCCACCCAAGATAAGATTTGGAGCTTACTTCATTATGGTCTTTTGAAATATCTAGACACATTCAATATATAATTTCTTAACAGCTATGGGAATCTTTTTTACTCAAAAAGATATATTTCTTCTAAGTCTTTTAACGACTTAAAAATGATACATTCAGAATTACTGCTCATAATGATTCATCTATTTTTCTCTACATAATTCTCTCACTAATATTTTACTATACTTCTGTTCCTTTCCAGAAATGTTTTCCCATTATGCATATGATGTGAGTTGATGTTATTTCTCTTCTTTGATATAACTTCTCTCTTCATTTGAAGTAGTCCACAGCAACATATCTTGCTGCATCGGGATATGCGCGCAAAGAACCTATGCCTCCCAGTGCACAGAGCCGTGCCGTGGTGTGGCAGGTAGCAACGGATACACTGATGTTTTATTATTGTTTTTTATATTTATTAGATTTGGGACGTTAACTACTCGTAGCATTTTAGGGAATTGGCTCTCTCTTGCACAGCATTTTTGGCTCCGGAAGTGGCTCCAGTGCGTCAGTGTAAATATTTAACTTCTACTGCTTTCTTTTTCAGTTTTCAAGGAGAATCCTCAGTTTTGGACTGCAGATTTGAACCATATTCAGAGAAAGGAAAAATAGAAAAAGGGAAAAAGAAATACTACGCTTGAATGCAGCATAAGCACCCTTTATAATAAATACTAATTGATGCAGGAGTTCATAAATAAACTACATCTAGCTCTTATGTAACTGACCACTTTTGAGAAACTAATAATTCAGAGAATCTTTTTCAGTAGATCAGATCATAATATAATATATTAGACTATTAGGTGTAGCACAGGAGCTTAACTGTCTTATGTTATAATCTCTCTTACGATAATTTACCAATAGCAAATTTACCTCTTTTTTATGCTCATATGTGTATCCCCAACATGAATGTATATGTTTATGTCTGGGATGATGTGATCTAACTATGCGGCCATTGTTTCTTTAAAGTGAAAGTGCAGGCCATTTGGGACTGACCGAGTTCCCAAATCGAAGAGTCACCGAAGTAGCGGCGCTATTAATGATTTTGAGCTCTGTTTTAGGTGATTATCTCATATATTGGGAGCATCTTGGGATTTTTCTTAAATTTATTGCATTTAACTTACTGAATGGTCCTACGGGTACATGTAATGATGTCCCAGGAAAACCCGGGGCTCTTCTTGCTTCCGTTCCACTGCCAATTACGGCGGCATTGAACTGTATTCATTATGGCTATGTGGGTACGTATAGCGTTTTTTTGGCAATCAGGATATGAAATTTTTATTTTTGGTTCATGTATTCGTAACTTGCTTCTGTCTAGATAATGGAGTACATGATGGCAATGGAAAGTAAATCGGTCAAAGGAGAAATATTCGCCGAAGATAAAAATTAGTTAAGTTATGAGTTAATGACCTGAAAAGGGGGAGAGAAATTATGGGATGAATGTATATGAAACTTAACTTTTCTCGTTTCGATTCGGTTCGGACGAGTCAGATCATCGTCTTGGAAGTAAAATTATTTGTAAAACAAAAATGTAATGGAATTACCAGAACCTGCGATCTGTATGATGTCATTGTAATAATATGAAGCTATAGAATGAGAAGATGTGGGTTTCTATTTTCAGCTAGTAATGAGATTGTTAGGAGAAAGAAGTCAATCTACTTTTGTGCTGTGATTTGATACTCACTGAAATCTTATTTTCCCTTGAATCATTGCTGTAATTATGATGCAATATCAATATTATCTGGTCATATACTTAGAGCTGGTATAAAATTTATGTTTAAAAATCGTAAATCTAATTGTTAATGATAATGTGACAAAAGTCTTATTTACATAATTGGTTTTGTAACTAAAAACATAATATACAGAGAAAATATATTATATTTTTAGTCTGTTTTTAGATAGGATTGAACTTTTTAACACTAACATATCATGCTATATAAAAGATTTCTTCATCTTTTGTTGCAATTAAAGATGAATAGTATGTCCCTTTTACTACCTTATTGATTGAGATGAGACATCCGATTGCTATTCACAGCTTGTTGGAAATTTTTGCATTAACTATATGTGAGCCAGTATGAAGAAACGCTAGCTGGTGGTAAAAAGCAAGCAACAGTACTAAACATCTTTCTTGAATATTCTGAATATGAATTCAAGTTCTATGGTTTTCTTTCTTTTCTCTGTTTACACAATATTAACCACCTTTCTTTGGGTTGAGCAGCTTCTTCTGGCGTTGCCCTTCTTCGATACCACAAAAAACGTAACAACAGGTCCAAATTCATTCTGGGCTTTGCACTCTTCATGGGTCTAAGCGTGCCTCAATATTTCAACGGATTTCAGTTGATGCCGTGTCAGGGTCCTGCCCACACTGATTCTATATGGGTGAGTATATTTACTCGTGCTTATCCCCATTGTTGTTCACTTTTCGTATGGAAAACTTGAGTTATGCTGGTTTGCATGACTTGCAGTTCAACACCACAATGCAAGTGATATTTTCGTCTCCGGCAACAGTGGCAGCTGTTGTTGCTTTCTTTTTCGACTCCACTATCCCGGGCAAATCAGCTTGTAGAAGTAAACACAATAGATGGCGTCGGTGGAAGAAGACCAAGAAGTTCTATTCCCTACCTTCAATTGAATTTGACAGGTTCTTAATCCTTTTCGAATTTGGTTTTATTTCTTCTTGTTATTTGAGTCAGAGGTCCTAATCTTGTTCAGAGTGGTTATATTGAGACAATTGTTTTTCTAGAGTACGAGATTTATAAAAATTAGGTATTTTGCAGCTTGATATACAGGTCTTAATGTTTGATCTTACTATTGTTTAGGATCAACTCGTTTCTGAGGTGGAAGAACCTGCGTAAATATCTTATTAAGCTGTTGAAATACTGTGATTCTTCTTGCGACTCAAAAGGTAAACAACTTAGTCACATAAAAACTTTTTAAAAAATTATTTATGATTTTCTTAAACGATGCTTTCTCGAAATGACTGAGTGCTTTGATATGGATGAAATCTTTCAAGATGGTCAAAACTCTACGGATGAGGAGGAATCATACGGTACCGAGGGGGACTCGGAGGATCCCCAGGGGAACTCGGATGTTTCTCAGGAGGAATCGAATGATACAGAGGGGGGCTTGGAGGATTCCCAGGGGCAATCCGATGATGCCCAGGTCGAATCGGGTGATGAAACAACGGAAGACGATTGATAAGTAGGCCTTCTACAAACTTATTGATTGACCTAGAAACTTTGTATTTCAAGGCATTGGAAGCTTGCTTATTACAAACAATACTAACATTTGAAATAACAAATGAGGAAATCTCAATAATAGTAGTCAAATTGAATGTTGAGTTTTGAAGTCCAACATTAAAGAGACGCAATTTTTAAGTAATGTTTAAATGTGAATTTATTTCGTTTTACTTAAGAACTAACGTTAGAATTGCACTTTGAAAGGCATCCATTCGTGGGGTCCTAAAGGGCTTTATTTGAAAGATGTTGCAACAACTTTTCCTTTGAAATTTTTCAAAACAATATCAATCAAGTTTTATTTTAACCTCTTACGCTCATGAGTAGACATATAATATGCTAGTATAAGATTTATATCATCCTTCACTGCCTCAACAAAATTCATCTTCAAATTTACTAGAGTGTTGTTAAAACTGTGATTAAATGACTCGAATATAAGGGTGCCACCCCTTTAAACCTTCCAGTGATTAACAACCTAATCATGCTTGTTGGAACTTGTTGTAGTCTTCTGTAAAAGTGTGATCCTTTTTATGGATATTTCATATAGAATCTGTAATGTTAAACCCTTAAAGAACATCATGGTTTATCAATTGCTTCTTTACATCATATGGTGGACCCAAGAATAGGTTTTTCCTCTTCTTTTTTTCTTTTTCTTTTTTGCTAAGTGAAGATTTTATATAGAAGATATATCAATATAAAATGGTTCAGAATATAACTTGGTGAAAGGACCTTACATAACATTATAGTACATAAAAAAATAGTCTTATCAGGCTTCTAGGCATACTAAACAAATAGTTTCCGAGCTATATTAGTAATTGTTTTAATATAATAAATTTATCTCCTACAATCTTTTTTATGTAAGCAGTTTTATTGTACCTAAATGACAACAATAGATAGTCTAAAAAAAAAGTGATCTCAAGATTCAATAGAAATATTACTTAAGCAGTAACTTTTATTCTTTTGATCTCCAAGAATAGGTTAATATTTAATAAATCATGTGTTTTCATCATAATTCTTCAAGCCATATAGTAGTCCAATCAATTAATAATTGCAGATTGGGTTAAGATTATTACCAATTTGGGCTTGATTAGCATAAAAGTTCTAAAGCTGCTTCTCTCCATGTAAACCTTTTAGCTGTCAAATAGTTAAAAATTGGCTACAAAAGATCTTGGTTCATACTATATGAAGCTCGTGTAACACTATAAAGTTGAATATCATCAAAATTAGTCAAAACAAAAGTTACAATATAGAGCCTTAGCATTTGTTTCGAGCCACTTAATTATGTACCCCCCATTTTTTTATGAGGTTTCTCTTCTTCATTTGACCTTGCACAGCAATGCGTTTATTGGGTAGGCTAGAACTAAAACCAAGGCAATATAATGCTTTGGGTCATATTATAGCCATACCCTTTAGATATTGAGCATTGATCCATATACACCTTTTAGATGTCATGTGGTTCAAAATTGGTAACAAACGATATGAGATATTGGGTTTCACCATAAATGTAAATATCATCAAAATGAGTGAGAAGCAAAGTTACAATATAGAATTTTAGCATCAATCTCTAGCTATTTACATATCTACTCTCCACTTTTTTTATTTTTTTGTTTTCTATAGATAATGGGAGTGAGGAGATTTGAACTAAGGATCTTACGATTAAAAGTCAGTAGCTCTAACACGTAGCTCTTAGCCCCAGTTCTCATGTACTTGTTGACGTAGTTTCTCTCCTTCTTTTGACCATATAAAGCAATCCTATTATTGGCTAGTCTAGAGCCTAGTACGAAGTCAACATAATGTTTAAGGTGACAATATAGCCATAACCTCTCACATAGATCCTTCAGGAAGACTTTAAAATTCTCCAATCAAGCACCATATTACCTTTGGACAACCGTCCAGTGCACTTCTTTCATTCCAATCAACTTTAAAATGTTTTATCGCAAAAGTGGGCAATGGGAAAGAGATCGATTCCTTCCCTAAATAATGGTTTATACTTGGTAATATTACAATTGTGACATTGTTAAAAGCTGATTTTGGCCCATCGACTATCTCTTATTTGGGAATGGATTAAGTTATTCGTTATCTCATTCCTTAAACTATAACATTATTTATATTTACATCCTAACTATAATTCACTACAACTTGGATTTGTGAATTGCCAAAATTTGCTCAGTTACCCTCGTATTCGATCATTGCCTTTGGAAAAAAAATGTGCAAAAATAGTCTATGCACAAATAATTTCTATCTCTTAGAAGTCGTTGTAGTTAACGATTTGTTTGAATTTTCCTCACTATTACTTTTACCTTTTTTTTTGGGTACCTTATTCTAGTATATAAAATAGGGCAAATTATTCATTAAGGAAAGCTAGGCCGCACAAGCTAGTCATGTGTAGTGATTTCTGTGCCAAACTAACGGCTAAATTTAATATAGACAATAGCTTAGAACACTGTAGTAATTTATCTATAGCCGGTGTTCGGATTTGTAGTTCGTAGGAGCAAATATAAGAAATTTAGTAGTTTGGAAATAAAATGGACAATGTATCCTTGGAGATGTTATGTATAATGGTTGTGAGAACCTTGAAATGGGTGAAATGTTCTAAACGAGAGGGGCAATGAAATTTTTTTGGTCCGAGGATGATGATTAATAATGAGTACAAATGATAAAATTACTTTAATGTTCATGCGAAATCTTTATGAATACTAAGATACTAAAATTAGATATTTTTTCATTATCGTATGTACTTCTAAGAAGCACAATATAAGTTCTCTCTTATTATCTATTATCACACACAAATGGATACCTTGTATTGTTTAACGTTAAACTAAGGTCTTTTATTTTAAATATAGATTTTGGGTTTGATTTAATCTTTTCTTGGAATAAGTATTTGCATGTATTGAAATATAAATTGATCTCACATTGTTATGTTTAAGATGATCTTGCAGTTCCCCAAGTTAGAGATCTTCAACGTATAATTAATCTTATTATTTGGATCATAACGATTTATTGATATGTTATATAAAAACTTTGTCTCTTCATGTTGTATTGTGGTTGACCTTGTTTCAGTATCAAATGACTTGGACCTGATTTGCTTGTTATCTACCTTTTAGAAATTTTATTTCAATATTCGCTATTTAAAGATTTTACTGGAAATTAATAATGAATTATTGTTTTAGTGGAGTGTCGTTATTGAGTTTTCTTTTTAGGTATGCTTGTGGATATATGTCAAAGAAATGTGGTTATAATTCACGGTGCATACAAAACATTTATATATGTAAGATACGTGGAAAGAAGTGGAGAAAAGAAAAACATTTATAGAAAAATATTATTATCTCATTGAGTGTTTGCTCTTGATGTTAAGTTGCATCAAGAAATCAATCTTAGTTTTTAAGCCAGCATTCCTTCACTAATCAATTGGAGGGATTCTTAGAAAAAGTATTTTGTGCTGAATCCAATGTGTTCTATTTTGCCAATGTACTAAAAATTGTGATCAATGTTTAAAAATGTGATGGCGTGTTTTACAATCTGTTTTTTAAGTAGGAAATATAGAGTTGAACATTTTCCTTCGCAGATACAATCCCCTAGCTACCTACGGCTCCAGATGTCTTTTTTCTGATAAGACACGATCACAACGCAAACTCAAAACTGCACCATCTTGCTCCTTTGCCGCTGCCAACTCCAAACCCCGACATTTACCTTAACCTTACTTGAAATCCATCAAATCATTTAAGTTTAGAGAAACAACATCGAACCCTGGCAACAACCCATGCACAAGCATGTGCGATGAATAAGTAGGGATGTCTCATCTCCTAGTTGATTGGTGCCAACTTTTGCTCGACGTAATTTTTCAAAGAAACGTCACTAGGACGCAACTCGGTCTTTAATGGGGAGGGGCTATGAAATGTCTGTGTGGAGGGTGCGGTTTGGATTGTCTGAGTGGGGCACAGGATTGTATGCAAAGCCACATGGTCTAGTATACAAAATCACATGGTTTTCCGGTGAATATGTGAAGTAATTGAATTTGTCATTGTCATGATTGTAGTGGAAGGAAAACTAGAAAAAGTGATGGATTAGGAAGTGGAAAGGCCTAGGGGCTTTGTACTATGAATTGTACAACACATTGTTTATTTACGTCATCTCGTAATGCCTAACCAATAAAATCTAAGGCGTATAAATCTTCATGGAAAGGTAGGATGGAATACATTTAGATGGTAGTGATATTGACTTGACATCTAGCGGAGAGGATTCTTCTAGTGATGAGGACTTGCATTGATCTCTACTAACCCAGATGATTTCCTCATATAGTCTGATTTACGATTAAGTTATGTATTGAAATGAATTGGTTTCGCAAAAGCTATATGATTGAAGTTATCGGTTAGACCTACTTCAATGTCTGCTCTGCACTTCTTTTTCCCTCCTCAGTGGAACCTTTTCATGTATAGGTTAGGTTTTTGCCCCAGTTATTTGTTTAGATGATTTGGTTATTACATCTAATATTGTCTTTTAACAAATAGTAAGGATTTTGCCCCAATTTAATAAAAAAATACTTCGACCTTGGATAATAAGTCTTAATGTTATTTGATGGAAAAGGCCTTTGATGTGTGTATAAAGATGTCTTTTAACAAATCCCTTGTACGCATTGTTGCACATGAATTGACAATAATTTCTATGTATTTTATTCGCTCATGAAAAATCAAATTGGTTACAATTTTCAATGCTGATTTGGTGTAAAAATATAATATATATATCTATATATGTTGTGAGAGGATTACACCAAGGTCCTAAAATAATCCAAGGGTTCAAGTGATCCACATGTAATGCTAACCATTGCTCTATACTAGGCACCAATGGAAGATCTAGAGATGGTAGGTATCCTCTTTTTTAGGAGTCCTTTCAGTTCTTTTCAATGGTAAAACATCTACTTCATTTCTTGAACAACACTCCTTGCGATGGATTCCTCCCCATAAAGAGCTCCCCTCCTTTTCATGTCTTGTCTAACTTTCTACTAAAGGCTTTTATGTTTTACTAGAGACTAATTTTATCTTATGGGGCTTTCATAGGAAATGCACTATTTCATGCTCCAAATTGAGATCACATCTAAGTGCTTAGTTGGCACTATTGCTAAGCTAGTGGATTGAGTACCACATCTCCTTCCTTACCCTCATACCTTATGGTATGATAAAATATCCACCATCTATCTCATGAGAACTAGATCTTTTATGCTCGTGCTAAGCATGTCAAGATTGACTATTACTTCAATTAAGATGTTTAGCTCAAGTTAGCTTTATATTCACTTTATACTTTTTACTAATTAGTATGTAAACATATGCATCAAAGGTTAATTAACTTCCCATTTTTAGTTGACCTAGTCTACCACATAGAGACCTCTCTTCCTATACACATGCAAGACACCCCATAGGAAGCTTGCATGTGTCCAAACAATAGACCATAGGTTTTCTTCATAGGATAGCCCATCCAATGACTTCCCAAAGTGGGGAATCACCTTTCTACATAACTTTGATGACATAATTTTTTCCTAATATAGTTTTGATTCTTTCTTTTTTTTTTTTTTTTTTGTATAGTTTTGATTGTAGCTTGCAAAGAAATTGTATATAATCATGTACAAATTCATTGCCAAAATAAGATTCCTTCTACCCATATGCCAACCACACTAAATCTTTCATTTAGATTCCTCACTATATTGAAATCTCCCACAAGTAGTCATTGCTTCCCATAATTGTTAGAACATTATGTGACGTTGCTCCAAATATCCTTTTGTTCATTTGTTGTATTTACTGCATAAATGCAGATAAATACTATATTTTGTGCCCCTCTTCCATTCTACAATTCACTACCTATTTAGGACTATTAAGCATTGTGATATTAAGATGTGGCTTCTTCTATACAATCCAAATCCTTCCATTTTCATTATCTCTATAATTGTGAACAAATCCCCACTAAGAAAAAAGAGAATTTATCACCCATTGTGCTCTATCTTCTTTTATTTTGTGTTATAACAAAATGACAATATCAGCTTTTGCATTCTTGATCATATTCTGTACCTTCTTTTATTTAGAGCTTTTATTGATGCCCCTTACATTTCATAAGAATATGATCATTTATTTGAAGGTTTGGTAGTTTTTCCTTTAAAACCTTTAGTATCATTGCATCCCACTCCACTTGGTTCCTAAGAATTATTCATCAACATTCTAAATCTATTATTGGTTGTTATCCTCCTTACTTGTACTCCTTTCGGGGCTTCTTTTGTTTCCTTGTCCATTTACACTTGTTTTATTGCTTTGATCTATGCTAGCCTTTGGACTTTGTAGTTTGTTTTGCTCATTAAGGGAGGATTCAACTTCATGCAGTATGAAATTTGCAATTTGTATATTACCATGATTCTTATCTCCTATATCCTCATGTCCCTAGTCCTTAAGTACTTGGTCTACATTACCTTTATCAATATTTCCTTGATCCCCATGTCTTTTATCATTGTTCTCTAGCTGACTTAGTGAGTTCTTTTGCATTGGAACCCATATATCTTTTTTCTTTATAAAACATTCCTTATGTCCAAAATAATCACAGTTCTTACATATCCCTAGCAACCAACAATATTCCACTCCTACCTCAAATATAGCGTCATTTCCTATGTCAATTTCCAATGAAGTTGGTAAAGAACACTTTGCGTCTATTTCAACACATACCTTTGCATATAATATCCTTTGTCTTAACTTAGTGGCCTTATCCATGTATAATGGCTTTCCAATAACTCGTTATTGGTAACTTTTACTATAAAGAAAGGTAACTTTGATCCTAGAAAGAATCTTATAATACAATTTTCATAGAATTTACTGCCTTCTACAATTACTTCCTTTGGAGGAGCAACTTTTTTTTCTTGATTTAACACTGGGGACTAGTATGTCATATGAGCACCTCTTACTACAACCTTACTCTAAGACTCATGTTTTCCTCTATGTTCAACACTCTCATTAGAGATTACATTGCTTGTCTTTTCTAGCTTTTCCTTTTGTTTTGTATTTTTTGATTGCACTATGAATAACTTTCTTGAATTTCTTTTTCCATTCTCACTTTCTCCTATTGAGCTATACTTCCTTTAGCCATGTCTCTACTTGCAAGGATTATCCAATCAAATTTCATTTTTCTTACTTCTACATCATTATTTCCTCCTAAAGATTTTCAAAAATCTTAAAGATTCCTTGTTCTTCTTGTGTCTCTTGTCTTAAACTCTTCACTATCTAGCTTTATTCTTTGAAGTAACTTGACCATCAACTTAGTAATTAACTAATTTGATAGGCAAGGTATTGGTGGTACTCACCAAATTATCTATTAAGTATAACAAACCTAATAGATTCTACCTTACTCCACTGATGATTTACTTAAATTCCACACTTCATCCCTTTAATTTACTTATAAAGAACTAATAAATACATGGCTTTTGGTAATATAGTCTCCTCTCACCAATCCAAAACAATAGACTCAACTAACCAACCAACTACTCAATCACACCCAAAATAACCATACCACAGGAAGCTTCACCACACAACAATCACACAAATTCATCCCCTAAACTTCAAATCAAAGTTACCCCATACAGAAATCACATCCAAACAAATTATATCACAGATTCAACAAAACTTCTACAACAAATACTATCCACCAAAATACAATATAACAGGCAGAGTTTTTTCTTTTTTCTTTTTATTGTTTTTTTTTTTTTTATCCCTTACCTCTGAAGCCTATGGATATTGGCGAGTTCGCAACCCAGAAAGTCACGCCCTCGATCGATCTCGAGAAATCGTGGGCTTAGGTGACCGGTTCTCCCTGCGGATTTGGAAGTCTGACGGCGAAACGGGACCTACAAACTTTGGCGTCAATAACACTTTCACCCCACCCGTATATGCCTTTTCCGGTGCGCTCCTGGAAACCCAGACGGCCGTATCTACCGCCGGATTTGGAACTCCGAAGGCGATCGGGACCGCCGGATTTGGATTGCTAGGAGAGACTTCGTCGATGACGCTTCCAGAATTGCAAGTGGCCGGCGGCAGGGATGTATTCTTTCCTAACAAGTGGCAGCGGCGGCTGCGGAGTTGGTTGTTTGGCTATCAGATAGTTAAGTAGAACTTCCTACTTTTGATTCTTTAAAACCAAACACACCAGGCTGTGAAGAATGGGGAGGAAATCTCAACCCCGTCCTACCCAAGTTCCAGTGCCGATTCTTTTTTTTTTTTTTTTAACTATAATGAGAGAGAAGTCGCTTTCTTAGGTTTCTCTCCCAATTTTGTGCAAAGATCCTTCCAGATCAACTTGTTCAACCTTGCGCCACCCTGGGTTCAGAACCGTATGCCGCTGATCGCCACCATTTGCCACCAAGTTCACATGGTTTTCCCAGATTCATTGTTTTGCGGCAGCTCAAGGATTATCTACCCCACAAAGATGCCGATCTGCCTCTAGTGGAGCAAACGACGTAGTCACTCGTGGCCACTCGCTTGCAAGCACCACTAATCAATAGCTCGGGCTCCCTACATTTTCACAGTTTTATCCCGCCACTGGCCGGAAGCTTTTTCTCTTCTATCCCTTTAGATTGCAACTCTAAGTTCTTCTTAGCTTGTGACTTAACATGTTGTCTTGTGGAGACTCTTGGTGAGTCGAAAAAAATGGAAATAGAAAAATAATCTCAAGTCAATGTTTCAACTATTTGATTTTCTTCTTGTTCCTTAATCATTTTGCCCTTACTATTTTCCAATTGATCAATTAAATAAGTTTGTTCTTGATTGTCCTTCAACTCTGTCAGAATAAAAAAAAGACTTAATTTGAAAATAATCAAACTCCAATTGGAATCTCTCCAAGTCATTAGGTCCTACCAAAAACATCATGTATAGGAAATATTGCATCATATGCCTAGAGTTTGAAGTTAAACTTTGCTCTAGTTCTTGCATCAATGCTAACAACAATTGTATTTGTTACTTTTCCTTTTATATTGTTTGTTTACTACAACATTCTAGTTCTACTACGACATCTTTTGTCAATTCATTTGTTTTAATATTTTTTTGCTTATCATACCCATTCTTATTGTTGTGTACATCCTCACCTTGCATGTGTTGGTCATTCTCAAAGTGTTCTAGGATGGCAGAATCATCAGAATTTAGAATTTGGTTGCATTTCTTTTCGCATTCTCTTTTGTCCTATTTCTTTAGTTGTCAGCTTTCTATAGACTTTTGTAATTCTTTTTATTGTAGGTGGAGAAGGCAAAAGTGATCAACTCTTTCCTCATCCACTATTCCAGAATCTTTTCGGGGCTTGGCTGCCGGTGGTGATGGGGAGTATTTTTTCTTCTGTCGTCCCTACTATTTATATTGCATCATCGAGGAGGTTCCTTCAATGCACAGATCAAAACATGGTTGGGTTGCACATGCTATTAGTGCCAGTTTGCAATTCTTAGGATTGTGTTTGTTACTAGAACAGAACGAGTGGAAAGCAAAAGACACTGCATGGAAATGCTTTTGTTTCTTGTCAAGGATAATTTAAGAAAAGAGTTGACAATGCCTTTGTGGTGACGGTATTTTGCGACTACTTTCTAGAGGTTTAAATATACCATGAGAGCCGTGCAAGGAGCACTTATTATTTAATCTCGCTTCCAAACTGCTCTAGGGTGTTCTGGTTTATGGAAAAAATTCTATTGGATTTGAGGATATCTTTACTCACTGTTCAGGTGTTTGATTAAAAAGCTAAGTTAGAGAGTGTTCTGGTGCAGGGCTCTCAGCCTTCTCTCGGCACCCCCTCTTGTAATTAACATTGGACTTGCGTCTTGCAGAGGGTTTCCCAGAAGTAAGACTATTGAACCCTTTCTTCAATTATTGTCACACAGAATTGTTAAATAAAGCAGCGCTTCTAGTTTAGTTTTTGAGCATCCTCATTCTTCCTCACCAGAATGTGTTTTGGAAAATCTCAATTTAAGCGTCATTCAGATCTTTAATAAATTGGTCTTTGAGTTTGCTCTCATCGTTAAGGCATTGCGAAAGAGCAAAAGTAAAAAGGGGAACACTTTCTTCAAAAGAGAAGTGAAAATGGTTAAATCCGCCTCCTACAGGGAGTCATAGATTTTTTCCTAACCGAACGTGAAATTCCTTTACAGGCCGTAACCAGTTCAGCAGTTATCTACAATAGTTGAACGTATTACTAGATCATGATTTATCTAGATAAGTAGATTTGTTTTGTTTCTTCAAGCAAATATCTCTGATCGGCCTTAACTATTTCAGCCGATAATTCCAATAAACTTGTGTATTCTGGACGTGTATTGTACAAATGTCGTAGCTTCATTTGTACTTGTAAATCTCTTATAAAAGTGAACTATTTCATTATTAATATAGCTGGAAAAATGCGTTGAAGTTGGACTTCAAGAGTTGATTATGCATTAGGCATTTATGCATGTACTGATTTTCTTATGGTATGGCCTTTGTTCTTCACTTCTGCTCATGGCTGGGAAAATGCATTGAAGTTGGACTTCAAGAATTGATTATAGTGATCATTTTATCTCAGGTAGGCAACGTCCTTTAGCATTTTTTTTTTTCTCGTCTTAAATTATCATAATTAAAATAATAGAAAAAGTTCCACCATGTCGTTGATATGATATACCATATTTCTAGAGAATCCAAAGAGTGTCTAACAATTCTCAAGTAGCTAGGGTGTAAAGTGTTGCGTCTTTATTACTTTTTAGTCTTGCAAGAGTACGGTATCTAAGAACCCTGCATTCGATAAATGACCGTTTATACTGGGTAATATTACAATTATGGCATTGTTAGAAGCTGATTTTGGCTCATCCACTACGTCTTATTTGGGAATGGATTAAATTATTCTTTATCTCATTCCTTAACCTATCACATTATTTATAGTTACATCTCGAAACTAAAATTCACTACAACTTGGACTTGTAAATTACCAAAATTTGTTCAGTTACCCTCAAATTCGATCTTTACCTTTGGATGAAAAATGTGCAAAAATAATCTCTTAGGAATCGCTGTAGTTAACCATCTGCTCGAAATTTTGTCATTTTTGCCGTTGCATTGTTTTTTTTTTTTTTTGTGGGGGGGTGTATCTTATTCTAGCACATAAAATGAGGTAAAGTATTCATTACGGAAATATAAGCCTTACATTCTATCATGTGTAGTGAATTCTGTCCAAAACTAACGGTGAAATTTAACATAGACAATAACTTTGCATATTTTAGTAATTTATCTATAACAACAGTCCGGATTTAGTAGTTTGCAAATACAATGCACCCTTGGAGATGTTATGCATAGTAGTCATGAGAACTTTGAAATGGGAGAAATGTCCTAAACCAGAGGAGCCATGACAAAGTTTTCGTCCATGGGTGATGATTAATAATGATTAAAAATGATAACGTTACTTTTACGTTCAGGCCAAATGGTTATGAATACCGAGATACTAAAATTATATTTTCTTTTCTTTATTGCATGTACTTCTAAGAAGCACAATATAAGTTCTCCCATATTCTCATCATCACATACAAAAGGATATCAAGTATTGTTTTTTTTTTTTTTTTTTTGTGAAAAGGTAAATTGTATTAATAAATATTAAAATACAAAAGTACATGTGCATAACCCAATATTATAGAAGTTATCATATCAGTGAAAATATGGAAGTTGGAAGCCTCCAAATTTTACTTAAAATAACATTACCTTAGAAGGATTTTATATTTCTAAATAAAAAAGTTCTCTCTCGTACTACCTTCTTTATTTTTACTAAGAAAATAAAAATATCAATTATTTTTTCTTGAAAATGTCTTCTATTTCATTCAATTCATATACAATAAATATAAGATAAAAAAGATATTTTGAGAAGTTTAACAATTAAATTCTTTCTTTTGATTACTTTGATTATTTATTGTAGTTCTTTATTTCATCTGTCAATGTCATGCCAGATTCTATTCTAAGCAAGAATGTAGATATCATGTATTATTTAATGTTAAACTAAGTTTTTTTAATTAAAATAACTATTTGCATGTATTGAAATATAAATTCATGTTACATTGTCATTTTTCAGATGATTTGGCCATTCCCCAAGTTAAAGATCTTTAGAGTATAACTAATCTTATTATTTGGATCATGATGATTTATCGACTACGTTCAATAAAAACTTGCCCTCCTCTTCATGTTGTATTATGGTCGACCCTGTTTCAACTTGAATCTGATTTGCTCGTGATGTGTCTTTTGGAAGTTGTATTTCAATATTGGTTATTTAAAGATTTTATTTGCAATTAATAATGAATTATTGTTGGAAGGTGAAAAATCAGGTGTAAAGCACATTCACACAATGCAATTTTTTCATCACACAAATAACAATAGATTCATCCCAGCTTACGGTAGTTTATCAGACCAATGAACCAATCTAACAGTCCAGTACAGCACAGTATGCCACTAGAAACAATAATCGATCCTACCTCCCTACACCAAAAGAATACGTATCCACAAAAAGGAAATGAAAGCATGGGCATAATAAATAAAGGCGATCAAGCATCATTATAGAACGAAAGCTACAGGGAGAGAGGGGAGGAGAGGGAGACCTGGAAGACAGCGGAGGAAGCAGTGACAAGGAGAAGGAGGACTGCACTCCACCGGAGGAGTTGGCGGAGAGAACGGTTTGGACGATTTTCCTCTAGAGGTCGAAGGTGGACGCCGCTGATGCCTCCAGCTCCCCTAAAGTCGTTTTACCCGCCCACTCGTCACCTGAGCTCCTGCATACAAATGTGGAAACTCCCATTGCGGACCAAGCCTAGTTCCCTTCTAGGAAAGAGCGAGTGAATGGAAGAGCTTTTGTATGTTTGAATTGCAATGGATGATTTAAGCAATTCAAGAAAAGAAATTGACTATGAAGTTTTTTTAGTTTCTTTTCTTAGCATGTCATTACTGTATATATACTGAACATAACAGTAAACATTTTCAAAATAGGGCTATTAAAATACTAATCATGTTGGTAAGAGTAAAGAAAAACGTACAGGAGAGGACATCTCTATTCATGGAATGCTTCAAGGTATTTACTTTAGTTGGGTGTGCATTCATGTGCCATATGGCTCAAAAGTCATAATTGTGGACCTCTTTTTTCTCCCTTTTTTCAACTTGACCAACCTTTTCAACCTTGATCTACAGCACGGCCAAAAGAAGGTTATTAACAAGTCCTTTGTTTGAAAATATGCATATAGATTTACATATTCGATTTATTGAAGTTTTATAGTTTATTAGATTGGTCTTATCATGTATTATTTTTTATTATAAAATAAAATTAGTTATTCATTTACCTTAATTTTCAGGCCTAGGTTATCTATCTGCTATAGAAATTTTCTCTTGGTCATTCTCGCTTTTCAAGTTTATAATACTCAAGTCTATAACACTTGACCATAAGATACTTTTTATCAGAAGTCTTTATATATTCAAAAGCCACCTTCGGGAGCATTACTGCAAACGGTACGGTGAAAGGTCTCGGCACTTTCAAATTCGTGAGAAGGGACGCTCTCGCCGTCGCCCTAGACGGAAAGCTTTTAGTGGACTCGCCGTAGACCATTAAACAATGACGATAGTGGAGGAACTTGATGAATATGGTGGTTTTTATAAGGGATCCAGTTTGCATCCACTCCAACGGCGTGATTGATATCCCTTTCACCTTAAAGCTACCTGCTTCCCAAATCCAAAACGTAAACAATTATATTATCCGGAAACGGTCGTGGACTTATTGTAGCTGCGGGGTTGATGTGGGGAAAAAGCTCACCAACTCTGAAGCCTTCCGTCTCCAACGGATTTCTACTCCTGGCTTCTGCGCATTGTGGCTCAAAACCTTGAACTCTGGCAAAAACACCAGCAACTATATAATCCCTTTGGACCTTTGGAGGGGGAGAGAGAGAGAGAGAGAGAGAGAGAGAGAGAGAGAGAGATGTCTTGGTCGGGGCAAGAACTTGGTGAAGGAGGATGTGATTGTGGCTGCCAGCAACCGACGTGTCAAACGTGTTCAGGAGGATGTGACTGTGGCTGCCAGCAACCGACGAGTCAACAGTGTTCAGGAGGATGTGATCGTTGTGGACCACCACAACCTTGTATCTTTATTAGATGTCCGACTCCTCCACCTCCACCTCCACCTCCACCTCCGCCTCCGCCTCCGCCTACGAATGAGGAACAGGTCAAATATGGCGTCACTACCCCTCTTCCCTGGAGTAAGACTCTCTTTATTTATCTGTCTATGTTTTTTTGTTACGGCCACGTTCTGTTCACTCCGTTTTCGCTTTTTCTTTTGGTTCTGTTAACTTTTTCTCTTTTCACTCCTTTTTTTTTTATTACTCTCTCATGTTTGAGATAAAAACTAGTTTTTTTTGTTAAACTGTTAATTTCCGGACTAATCCACACAATGAAGATTAGTAGTTAAAGGAAGTAATTATTAATTTTTGTAAAAAATTAGCCGTCTTTCTTCGTCCACAGATTTTGTTTTATTTTGTTGCTACTTTGTTTTATTCTTATTTTTGGTCATTATAATCAGTTATCATTTTGGCCCTAATTTGTTCATTATTCATATTATGTTTTTATTAAGATTTTTATGTTCCATTTCAAGCATATTTATGCTACTTCTTCTTTTGGTCACAAGAATTTCATCATATCGCAAGGATTCTCTGGTTCAAAGTCGTTGTATCATATCTAAGAAAGAATAATTTTCTTTGGTCGGAATAAATGAAATTATATGTTTTAACAAGACTTTTACAACAATCATACTTGAAGTTATTATTCTTATAATTATAGTTCTGCCACTTTTACTTTTCTTGGTATCTACCCCCTTTGATTCTTGGGAGAAGTAATAGAAAGGAAAAGAGAGTAAAAGAGAACAAAGTATTGTAATAACTTCTTGAAAATAGCAAGAGTAAGATGCATAGAAGAAAGTTTTGAAAGTTTAGTTATTAAATATATTCCCCCTTTTTAAATTTTTTTTATTACAATTTACGTATTCTATTTTAACTAATAGATTAGGTAACTTAAATGTCTTCTACTTGCATCATTGAATCCTATATTGTTTTTTACTATTACTATCTTTTGAAGAAAAAAAAAAGTAAAAAATCCTATATTGTTTTTTTTTTCTATTACTATCTTTTGAAAAAAAAAATGGTAAAGAATCGAATTGAATTGAATTACATTTTTATAGACCATTTTCTCATTCTTCAAATGAGAAATTTTCTCTCGTGGATTTCCACAAGTTAAAAAAGTCGTAGTTGGATTTTTTTAAGCTTTTACTTTTTCCTTACCTTTTCATAAACAGTTACCTTTTTATTGCTGGTTTTAACACACTCTTCCAGACTTGGTTCGGGACTCGGCTACCGGTGGTGATGGGGAGTTCTCTTTCATCCATCATCCCCACTCTTTATATTACCTCATCGAGGAGGTTCTCTACATACACAGATCCCAAACTGGTAGGTTTTTACGTTTAATTGTTGCCGTCTTCTGTTTGTCTCTAGGACAGAACGGGTGGATAGGAAAAGAAAGTACTCAGGCATGCTTTTGTTTCTTGTGAATTTTTCTTCCATTCTATGTTTCTTACGTGATTGTTAGTGCTTTTTAGAGATTTAAACATTCCATGAGAGCTGTGCAAGGGGCACAAATTGTTTCATCCCTCTTCCAAGTTATTCTTGGGTGGTCTGGTTTATGGAAAAAATATGTGAGGTAGGACACTGGAAAAAGAAAGTTTGTTGGGTTTAGGGATATCTCTATTCTCTATTCAGTTTTCGATTAAATAGCTAAGTTTAGGGGCCTTGCGGTGCAGGGGTCTCAGCCCTCTTTCGGCTGCTCCTCTCGTAACTGAGACTGGACTCGGGCTTCTTGCACAAGGTTTCTCACAAGTAAGACTGTCGAACGGTTGTTCGATTTTTTCCGCCTTCTTCCTCACCGGAATTTGCTTTCACGAGCAGTGCTGTTCCGGAAAATTCTCGCATTTGAGTTATCTGTTGGATCTTTAAGAAATTGGAATCTGATGAAAATGGTTGTATTTGGCAAAAATTTTGTCCAACCCGAAACTCAAATACCTCTACTTTCCTTAACTATTTCAAAAGTTATTATCATTAGTTGACTTATTTTGTTTGCCTGCTCGAAGTTTTTGCTCCTCCAAAGTTCATCCGTTGACGCAAATTAACTAGGTCAAGATTTATCCACATTAGTTGATTTGTTTTCTTAGCTCAAAATCCTATATCCTTGTATATTGTACTATTTATATGAATACCACAGCCTCGTTTATACATGTAAACATTATTAAAAACTAAACAGAAAATATCTCGCATGGTCTAAATTTTATTAAAGATATCTTTAAAGTGAAATACATGTCCTTTTCTTTCAAGCTGATTTGTAAAGAAGAAATAAATTTTTGTAACATTGTACCAAAGCTATGTTTCATCATTTAAATGAAAGATTGGTTTCTAGATTCTATTTTGCTCTCCAATGTATCCGTTTGATCAAGTATATTACGAAAATGACCTTATTCATTGATGCTAGTGGCTGGTAAGGTGCATTGGAGTTGGACTTCTTGAATTGATTACCCCTTTATACCAACTAATTTTCTCATGAAATGGCCTTTCTTTTTCATTGATGCTCGTAGCTGGCACAATGCATTGAAGTTGGACTCCCGGAATTGATTATTGTGGTCGTTTTATCTCAGGTGGGTAGTATCCTTGACTATTCTGCAGCTTTCTCATCTAAAATTTTATTTGGCGTGTTATGATCATTCTCAATGTCCTCATTTGCATAAATGAGTTTAAGGATATTTTGATTGCTATGCAGTATATACCCTCCATAGTAAAATCAACAAGGGTCAAATTTGATGAAGTTGCAGTCCCACTCTCGATCCTTTTAGTATGGATATATGCAGAGATTCTGACTGTAGCAGGTGTGTATGATAATCGACCTCTACAAACCCAAACAAGTTGCCGTACCGATCGTTCAGGGCTAATTAACAGTACCCCTTGGTGAGTTCTTATGTGACAACTCCTTTGTAATCAATTTAATTGCATCTAGCATTTATAGCATACTTGTTTTCTCTTTTGAAACTATCATAGGGTACAGTTTCTCATACAAAGAATATAATGGGCCTCTATTGGCAACGTGCGCTGCATACTGAATTTTAATCCGCCTCCTTGACCCTAGTGTGAAGAAACACTTCTCGCAAGACCTCAATTTACAAGCGAAGAGATACTTCACTTGAGACATGAGTTCTAATGTTATGTCAAACAACTCACTTCTTCTAAATTTGATTTGTAAGATTGGAGAACACTTACATATAAGAAGCACAATAGAATGTTATGTTGACAATGGAGGAAACGCAATGTTTCACTCAAGAACCATCAAGATAACATGATCATCAACGGTTTTATGGAGCATAGCTATAACCATGTTAGATGGGAATCTTGATTCTGGTTACTTTGTTTTCAAAGGAACCCAATGTGACCCCTAATGTAGTGAGTAAAACTACGAAATATGCATTATAATTTGTGTCTAAAATTTTGAAGTAGCAAAAAGACTAACTAATATGCACTACGATTGCTTTTATGAATAGATCTACTGTTGGCTATCATGCTTATACGATAGGAAGCTTTTGTAGTACAAAAGCATGTCAATTGAGTCTAATACTATGACACAAGTTGTTATTTTTCTTTATAATTTATTAAGAATGATAAAAGACAGTGTGAAGATTGTTTTATTTTGTCCAAATGCTAGTTGTGAATCGTCAATAAAATGAAATACATGTTCTTTTCTTTGGTCTCGTAACATGGTACAAAAGGTTTAGATTTAAGAAACAAAATCGTCTTGTGCTAAAAAAGGGCATTACTGCCGTAATGAAATTGTAGCATTCGTTGAATGCTTAAGAAAGAAAAAAGTGGTGAAAAGTGTTTCTGTTGTTTCATTCCTGCTTATAAATTACCTTGATGTGAAATACATATCCCCTCTTTACAATTCCATTTGAAGGAGAAATGAGTTTCTTAACATAATTCAATAATTAATCTCTTGACAAAAGTAGTCCCACTACGCTAAGGATAGGAGTAGCTTTGTTTGATCTGCCCAACTACTGGAGGGAGAAAGTTGATGAGCATATTACAACTCAACAGTTGGCTATTTCAAGAATAGAATTCGTCACTACTGTCCTCCTTGCCCGATTGTAGTTTTTGCTTTAAAACTGTCAAGTATTGCAAATAGGCAGTCGACCTTTATTTCTCATTTTATTTTGGGGGAGGACACATATAATTTGCTACCCTTTACAGAACAACTCACGTTAGTGTGGAGTTACACTTGCTTCCGAGCTATAAAACTATCGCTCTGATGTGTTGTTAAGAAAGTTGAAGGAGTAACTGCCTTTAGCGTTCATATATCGTAACATTGCTTGCGTAGAAGATTGCTATATGATCTAGAAACAAAGGAATTGCCAGGCAGACTCAGTTAGAAAGGAGAGAGGAAAGAGTGGGAGAGATACCTTACGAGGATGAGGGTCTCTTTATAGACGTTTGTGAGTTCTTTTCCAGGCCCCTGATCACCCTTCCTCCCTGTCCATTTCACTGTTTTTCACTTCGAATCTTTAGGAGAGTGACTGTGAAGGCTCTCCATATCTAAGTGGATAGTAACAATACTCTGTAGGGTTGTTGAAGACGGAGGTAGTTCTAAATAACATATCACTATTAGGAAGGCAAAACATAGGCATTCCCTAAATCGCCATTGTTTCCCTGAGAGAGAGAGAGAGAGAGAGAGAGAGAGAGAGAGAGAGAGAGAGAGAGAGAGAGAGAGAGAGAGAGAGAGAGAGAGAGAGAGAGAGAGAGAGAGAGGGCGCTACCGTGATTGAAGTGAGGGGTTGGAAGCAATAGTTTCTCGGCTATTGTAAATGGTAATCGAATTTATGCTTCATTTGAAACTAATTCACTTTGCCACATTCAGGATCAGGATTCCGCTCCCATTTCAATGGGGTCGTCCTACATTTGATGCTGGAGATGCTCTTGCAATGATTGCTGCTTCCTTTGTTTCAACTGTGGAGGTTTGAACTTTTGCAATTCTGGACTAGTTCTTACGATAAATATTAATATGGGGATTGACTTATGCTTCTTGATGATAACGAGAAGGCAATCAAGCTCAAATTACACATGCATGTTAGATGGAAATGTTAGAAAAAAGAATATCTTTCTATGTTCAAACCCATAACACAAGTAGAAAAACAAGGACTAAAAAAAAGTCAAACTTAATAATTATTAAAGATATGGTAACTAAAAATTTTTGGTTTTTAATTAGTGATATATAATATTTGATATTTTACAAAAAAATGATAGGGCTTCAATATAACTCATTATATAAGCAACAGTTCTAATTATAAGGGATTTATGGGGAACTCTGTCTAAATGCAAGAAAATATTCTTTGTTAACATTATCTTAACAAAGTATAATCTTGTAGCCTTTATTAATAAAATTAAAATAATAAAAAGAAAAAAGAAAAAGAAGAAGAAAGAAATTGCTAATTGTGTGGGTTCACACTAATAAGAAAATAGTCAAGAGTTGATACCAACCAACAAATGAAGAATACGTCTCTTTAGTAATTTCTTAGACATGCAAAGAAGAAGTTAAAGGTAAATCTCTTCTTTTTTTTTTCTTTCTTTCTTCTTCTTCTTCTTCTTTTTTTTTTTTTTTTTTTGGTAAAAGGTCAAATATTATATACTACCAAAAGAAATACAAACTTCTTTAGTTACAATATCATCATTTAGGCTCAAAAGTTACATTTAATAAATCCCTTCTTTTATTTAACACTACTCAATGAAAATTCTATGATTACTCCTAATCAAGTAAGAATTGATATTTAAAGTATTCTACTCCATATCATTTTATGCCACCGTGTGCTGTACTGCTAGTTCCTTGGGTCAGCATACCTGGACATTTGTTGATTCAAAAATGGGCGTGAAAGTCACTAGGTGTCATCACAAATCTACTGATAGCCACCGCACGTCAAGTGATAGCCACTCAATCATCAAGTAGTCAAAAGAAGAGCAGTTGTCGCCCTGACAAATTTAGAGCGAGAGAATAAAAGGGTTTCCCTCCTCTCTCTTTTTATTAGTTTCGACACTAAAGTTGCTCGTGCGGTCATCCGTAAGATCAGCTTGCTAGATTGGAGATTTTATATAGCTTGCTATATTCTGGTATAGACCTGATTTTTATAGAAATCCAAAGATCAATTCTAATAATCAATCTGCCTTTCATTAGAAGTATTATTAGAATTATACAAGTTAGAAAAATATAGAAGTTAAAAGTTTCCAAATCTTATTCAAGATAATACTTTTTTGGAAAGATGCCACTTTTATTATGTAAACTTTGTTTCAAACTATACATGTATCCATAGTGGTGTTAAGAGAGGATCAAGCTCCAACAACCTATTAGAAAACTCAATCCTTTCATAGGAGCTAACTCAAAGGAAGGAGGTATTTCTTTACATACAAACCACTTTGCAAGCTCATATCTTAAAAATATGAGGCAACTCCATACCAACATTTAACATAAATAAATTACAAAGGTTCATTGAAAAACGCAAACGAAAGTTTTGATGTTAGTAGGAAAAAGGAAACACTAAGAGGTACTAACATGGTAGAAAACCCACAAAAATAAAAGAAAAGCAAACAAGAAAAAATAAAATCCTGACACTTAGAATTTGGGTGTAACATGTCCAATTTGTCCTACATCACACTGGTTATAGATTTGGTTTGTGTTATAAAATAAGCAAGACACACTTGTGAAAATGCTCGAAAGGAAAACTTATGTTTTTGTTTCCTTTCTTAAAAGTTTGACCGTTATGCATATGATGTGAATTCATCATTTTTCTGTTTGGTTATAACTTCTCCTTTCATTTGGGGTAGTCCACAGGAACATATATCGCTGCATCAAGATATGGGGGTGCAACACCTATGCCTCCTTCTATACATAGCCGTGGTATACTCTGGCAGGTAACAGTTGATAGACTGATCTGATATTATTGTTGTTGGTATTTTGTAGATTTTGGATGTTAACTTCTGGTAGAATTTCAGGGATTAGGTGCTCTTTTGCACGGCATTTTTGGCACCGGAAGTGGCTCCAGTGCATCAGTGTAAATTTTTAACTTCTAATGGTTTCTTCATCAGTTTTCTACGAGGATGCTCATATTAAGACTGCAGTCAGTTTGGGTTAGGGGATCATAGGAGTCTTCATATGCGGTATTAATATACATAGTTGATACCACCTTGACCAAAAAAGATAAAATAGTAGGACATATTATCTTTAATAAGTTGATTACAAAGATCTAATAATTAGATTGGGGACCACTTAATTGGAAAATTTAAGTAATGTGATCTGAATTGATTTGTGTTATATTAATCTCTCACACATGATATATCATTCTGCATTCTTGTGGCCTAAATCTATTAAGAGTGAGAACTCGTGAAGAATTTCACACATGGACCATGCATATAATGCATCTAACATGCATCTAAGATTCATCTAATTGATCCATCAACTTTGACGTCATTTCTAGAGAAACTAAAAACTTAGAGGATCTTTGCAGTACATGAGATCATAATATAATATGTTAAAACGTTACTTAAAGCACAAGAGCATAAGCTAATGCATTTGAGTCTAATTGTCTTGTATTAAAATCTCTCAAAAGGTTTGCAAGTAGCAACTCAACTACTTTTTGTGATGGATATATATGTGTTTAAATTTCCGATAATTTGTTATCTAATTATGTGGCCCTCATTTCTTTCAAGTGAAAGTGCAGGTCTTTTGGGATTAACCGGGATCGGAAGTCTAACACTAAGTGAAGTATCGGCAGGATTCATGATTTTGTCCTCTATTTTAGGTGAGTTATCTCTTCTTCTTCTTCTTTTTTCTTTTTCTTTTTTCATTCTATGGAACTATCAAAATGTCTTTTCACTTTAAGCAATAATGGGCTCGTTTCATGTATAGGGAAAGTGGGGGCTCTCCTTGCTTCTATTCCATTGCCAATTACGGCAGCTGTGAACTGTGTTCTTTTTGCCTATGTGGGTATGAATGACATTTCCTTGGTGATCAATATAGATGAATTTTACCTTTCATTATGCATTCGTTATTCGCCACATTCATTGCAATACAATACATAATAGCTTTAGATAGGAAACCCTTTTACAGTATAAATGTGTGCTGATAATGAGAATTAGATAAGTTACAAACTAGAAAAGGGATAGAGAAAATCCTTTGATGAATGCATATAGAATTTAAATTTGGTTTGTCAACTGGTCAATAGTTTAGTAATTAACTACAAGTTCCTAGGACTTAGGTTTAGCGTTGACACCATATACTTCCAAAAACTCTCCCTTTATACTTGACACCCTCCCTCCCCCCCAACCCCTAAAAAAGAAAAAGAAAAAATTACTCTCTCTCTCTTTAGGACTAGTCATGTCATACAATTTACACTTTGAAATTTTTTTTTTTAAGGTGGAATAGTAAATTCTATTAATAAATATTGACATACAAAAGCACAAAAACCTATGTTTATGAAAAGATAGGAGTTGAGAACTTTCAAATTTTATTCAAAATGTCATTAACTTGGAAGATTTTATATTTCTAAATAAAGAAGTTTTCTCTCATTAAATTATGTTTGAACTATTTGTTAAAAGAAAAAAAATACTTTTATATTGATCGTGTTGAATTGTGTCTAACAACTATACAAAACCCTCTATATAGATTTTGTGAAGGACTATGAGATAGTCTTTATCTTACGATTCCATCCTTAATGATTTTAGATTAAACAAAACTCTATCATTAATAGTAACCATAGCCAAAATTGTTCAAAATCATTCAAATATGATGGTAGTAAAGTTTTTCCTTCTCTTTATGCTATGATTTGATACTAATCAGAAAGTTCAAATGTCTAATTCAAAGTTTGGAATATCATTTTTACAATTAAAGTTCACCTCAAGAATCTTATATTTTGATATAAAACTTTTGTCTTACACATACTTTCCTGTACACTAAACATTATTAGGCTTAAGATTGTATAAGATAGAGTAGATTCTACCTAGACTCTAATATCAAATTAAAAAGCCTAACAATCTAACTCAAAAGCTAGTTCAAATGGTGGATAATTTCTTTTTCATTTAAAATTTATCTAAAATTATTTTTCTTCCAATATGGAATCTCATCTTGCACAGAATACCTATTGAAATTTTAATCAATTAATTATGACCAAAATTTTTCTGTAAACCTAACAGACATGGAATGTCAAACAAAACAATTTCATCGTTTCCTGTTGCAATTAAAGATGAACAGTACGTTCCTAAGAACATTCCTGAGATGAAATATTACCTTGCTATTCAGCTTCTGCTGGTCTTGGACTTCTTCAATTCTGCGATCTAACTACCAACAGATCAAAATTCATTCTGGGCTTTTCACTCTTCATGGGTCTTAGTGTGCCTCAATATTTCAGCGGATTCCAATTGATACCAACTCTGAATCCTGTCCACACTGATTCTCTATGGGTGAGTATGTTTACTTTCTATGTATTATCATCATTTGTTCACTTCTTAAATTGAAACTCAAGTTATTTTGCTTTTGCTTGCAGTTTAACGACGCAATGCAAGTGATATTTTCGTCTCCCGCAACAGTGGCAGCCATTGTTGCTTTCTTTTTGGACTCCACTTTCCAGCGCGAAGAGGCCCACTATAAAGGTAATGGGTGGCTGTGGTGGAAGAATTTCAAGGAGTTTGATGCGGATCCTAGGAGCAAGAAGAACTATTCCTTGCCTTTAAATGGCCTTGATAGGTTCTTACCCCTATTTTGAACTTGGTTTTATAGCTTGCCTTTGTTGATCATGAACGGAGAAAATATTACTTAACACCTTAAGTATAATTAGATTCTGCAGATTGAATACCATGTGTTGACATGTGATCTTGTTATTGGCCAGGATCAAGTCGTGTCTGAAGTTCGAAAACGTGTGGAAATGTCTCAAGGAGTTGCTTAAGGAGATTTTTAGTGCAATTATTGAAAATACAATTTTCCCATGTAAGTAGATATTGTTACATGAACATTTGAACAGTAACTACATATGGTGGTACCAGGAGATATGATTGCAGGAAGTAATTGCATATTCTGATTTTGTTGCAGCGAATGGATCTGGGGGAAATGGTGCATCCGAGCAGTAAATTGCTGCCTTGCTTAAACCTGTTGATTTGCTGGTAAGCCTTCCTCAAACAAAATCAAAATTTAAAGGCACCATCCTCTTGCTAATTCAAAGAATAACAATAATTGAAAAGAAAAAAAAAAAAAAAGAGGAAGAAACTTTCCAAAACGATACTAAAAGTTTAAAAACAAAGGTTTATAGTTGTTGAAACTCGATGAATACCCCGTACTACCAATATACTTGTTTGTTGTGCTTCTTATAGGGGCTAGTGTTTTCCTCTTAAAAAAAAAATGGTTTTAAGAGAACAAATGAGTTTTATAATATGGTATCCTAATGGAAAATGTTACTTTATGCTAGGAAGGAATCTTATATTGATATAGTGGTTTGTTGTACTCCTTTTATAGCTAAGTGTTCTTCCTTTATAGGAAACCCCAAAATAGATAAATCTACAAATAGGACAAGAAAAAAATGAAAACTTTATGAAATAAATAGTGTCTTCAAAGCTATGGCCTACAAATCAAAATTGTTTGCATTGCACTTTGAGCGGCACCCAACTGAGGAGTTCTAGAGGGCTGTATTTGAATGACATTCCTACAGCTTTTCAAATGTCATCAGTCAACTCTTGTTCTTAACTTCTTATGCTCATGGATAAACACAAAATCTGCCTTTATATGATGTGCATCGTCCTTTCTTGCCTCAAACGAAATTCTCCATCAAATTTCATGTACTGTCGTTCAAACTATTGCCATGGTAAAGGATAAGATGCTCCACATTGAAGTCATCAAACATGTGAAAGTGTTGGAACAGCTTCACCACTAGATCCTTTCAATGATTCAAGCGCCCAATTGTGTTTGTCGTGAGCTTGTGATAGCCCAGATATTCCGTAAAGAATTTGCAATATCAAACCCTGAAAAAATCGTCGTCTATCAAATGCTTGCTTACATTTTGAAGTAGAGACAAGATTATCCCGATGGCAGTCTTGTGCTCCTAATTGAGCTGCTGAAAAGACTTCCGTTTTTTCATCAAAATACTTAAGCTAACTAACGATCAGAAGTTTAATCAAATGGTGAATTCGGCTTAGATCAAAATTTGTGCCAATTAGTGCTTGATTAGCCGAAAGGGTCTAAAGTTTCTTCTATGAATGTGGACCTTTTGGCAGTCATGTAGTTCATAATTGATAATAGAATATAGTGCATGTGTAGAAAATATGCACCCCTACGAGACTTAAGATAAGTATTGCTTGATTGTCTAATCTACATGTTAATATACTAGAACACTATATTTCTTATATGTGGAGATTCCTCCCTTACTTATAAACTAGTTTTAAGGGGAGAAGTAAACTTTCTAATAATGATTATTAAAATCATTTCTTTAGAAAACACACACAAAAGACACAACACATTGGCCATCAGTATTGTGCATCTCTTGAAAGATTTGAAGCTTTCTCCTATGCAAAACTCAAAGAGCCTCTTACAAGTGCTGCACATGCAACTCTTGGATCAAATTATAAAATCATAAAAATAGTGAACAACGAGGTAACCGATATAGAGTTTTAGCGCCTGAAAGATCATTAACCAATCATAAAGCCGTTCAATCCTAGTGTATATGGTAGCCTTCATATATCCCCAACACATCTAAATTTGATGGTAAACACTATTTTATTATATTTTGCATTTTGTAAAGAAATGTAAGTTTTTGAATTTGCTTCCATATTGTTTCTTCTAGAATTCACTATTTCCATGTACTGGGATAGAAATCCAATTTGCACTTTTGTTTTCAGATGATCCTGTGACTGTCCAAGTTAAAGATCTTCGAAGTACATTTAATATTACTGTTCGGATCATGAAGATTTATTGAGATGATTAATAAGAACTTTTCCCATCCATGTTGTATTGTGGCTGTCTTTGGCTTTCTATTTAATGACTTGAACCTGATTTGCTTGATATATTTCCTTTGGAGATTGTATTTCGATATTGGTTATTTAAGATTTGCTTTGCAATTAATAGTTGATTATAGTTTTCATGGAGTTTCATTATCGAGAAGGCTTTCTTTTTCTTTTGTTTTTTCTTTTGGTATGCTTGTTGAAGAAATGTGGTAATTATCCATATTTTTATCTCTAAGTACTAACTGTTGATGTCAAATAGGATCTAGAAACCAACCTCACTTTCTGTCATGACACACACTAAAATAATTTGATAACGTAGAAGAAAATATAAAGCACTGTCACAATTAACTAGCTTGTAGATCTCAAAACTAAGCATAGTATGCTCTTTGGGGGGTTATTAGGTATATTACAGGCTCCATGATAAATCCAATGCACTTTTCTTTGGCCGGTGCAACCATGGCCAGATTCACATCTACATCTTCCTGCTCCTCTGCCACTGGCATCTTCAAACCCGACATTCACTGTAACCTTTCTTGAATTCCATCAAATGCTTTAAGTTCTTCTGATGTGACGACTCGGTTGAGCCCAATAACAGGATAAGGTAGTTGCCATGCACAAGGTTTTTCATCTTTTGGCTGATTGGTAAAGTTAGGGAATAAATCTCACGAAATCCGAACAATTTCGTCAGGAAACTCCTAGAACAAGATATAAATCCTAGAGCAAAACACTGAATAATGAAATCAAAGAAAATATGCATTTAGTCGATGATCTTTACAAACCACGAAAGTCGAATTTATACCAAAATCAAAACGCCTAAACTGGGAAAGCATAAACGAATTCAATGGCAGTTTGATCTTGCCATGAAGGTAAATGTTCGAAATAATTTGAAAAATTAAATATGGAGGAAATCAAGATTGTTATTAAAGAGAAAGATTTCTGACTATGGGTCAGTTCAAATTCTTAAAATAACTAATGATACAATTTATGTAAATATACTTAATAATATCAACAAAAAAATTGGAGATGATTATGTCCTCACATTTGAAGAACCTCATAAAACAAGCATACTTAATAAATAATGGCTTTTAAAAAATCTATTTTTTAATATTACAACATACATTTTCACTCTCCATCATTCAACTCTTCAAGATAATCTATTCATGCTTAGAAGAGCCCTCTAATTGTAATTTGTGAACTTGCAATTAAAGAACAAATATTCCTATGATTCTTCTTACTATGGTAAAAGTTGCACCATAGGTCTGCTAAGTTATTCTATACAGCCACTCAATCTACTATAGTTAATTTGTCTTTCAAAATAATCTAATAGATAAAATTATACTTTGTTACTTTTCCTTTTCATACTAGTCTTGCCCCTTTAGTTTTTTCTCTGTTCTTTTTTAGCTCTAAATAACTTTTGACAATATTGTACTCTGACCTAGTTACTAGTTGTGAGAGTTCACTTCTTTCTTGTAAAATGTCCTCCAAAACTAACATAACAATTATTTAATCTTTATTTCTAAAACATTTCTTCCCCTACAATTTTCTAATATCATCCATGTTGCCTATAAGGAGTTTAAATTACTATGCACAAGAGACCATAAGGGTTTCTCAAATGCCACCTTTTTCCAAGTATGAATGCTTATCAATTCCAATCCTCTAGAAATTTTAGGATAGCAAATTTCCTTCCATGTCATTTTTACTACACATCATTAAGTAGATTTACCTACCCATGAGAAAAGTCTAATTCTTTTTTCAATTTCATATAATGTCTATTTGGGCAATAGAAAGTTTTCCAACCAATGCTAGTTATAACCTCTCCCATAGTTGATATGCTTAAACTCTCATCTTTCAATTCTCCTTAGTATTTTATTCGTTAAATTTATGCAATCTAGATTGGGAAGTTTTTTGAAATTCAATGAAACTTTAAAGTATTTGATAGGAAGTTGGCCTTCTTGAAAAGGAACATGATTAAGTATTAAAGCCTTTTCCTATTTAGACATGCCTAAGAAGAAAATTTGACATTTATGTAAGTGCATCTTCAACCTTGTGATTTTCATAAATTCTTGCATAACATTTAGCAAACACAATATAGACTCAATATTTCAAGAGCAAACAGAAAAAAGGTCATTAGCAAAGCATAGACGGGTGTTCTTTTCCTTAGAACATTTTCAATGATATTTAAACCTTCCAGAAAATACTTTCTTGTTTAGAATTCCATTAAGGATCTCCATCACAATGAGAAAAAGAAAAGATGAGAAAGGATCCCTTTATCTAAGACACTTAGCCCCTTATAAAAACTTATATGAGAGCCATTTATGTTTACATAATATCCAATAATAGTAATGTAAGTTTTAATCCAATATTTGAATTTGTCTTGAAACTTCAAAACTTTTAATATATTTAAAATTACATTTTAGTCTACTGTATTATATACTTTCATAATATCAAGCTTAATAACCACCATTTTTTAATATTTATCCTTGTGATAATTGGGCATTAGTTCTTAGCAAAATAATATGTTTTCTTTAATATTTCTACCTAAAACAAAAGTTGTCTAGCAGGATAAATGAAGTGGGGCAAAGCTTTGCTTAATCTTTCTGCCATTATCTTAAAGATAATCTTATACAACACATTGCAACAAGAGATATATCTAAAATCTTTCATGTTTGTAACATTTGGCTTTTAGGAACAAGGGAAATTACAATAGAATTTATACTTCGAAGTAGCTGTTACTTTTAAAGAATGTGATAACTACTTCTTTACCTCACTCCTTATTATATTCCAAGTTTTCTTGAAAATAAACTATTGTATCCATCAAGATCCTTAGCTTTCAAATCACCTATTGTGTTAAGGGATTTCCACACACCTTCCCTTTGAACATCTGTTATAAGGGTTCTCTTTACTTCCTTTAGAATTGTAATTAAGAATAGTTCTTTTTATTTTCCTTTTGATGGTTGTACTTGATTTGCCTTCCCCAACATGTTTTGAAAGTAGTGTATAATCTTGGTTTTGATCTTTTCATAGCATTTTGTGAGTTGCCCTTCATTCATTTCTACCTTGATAATGTGGTTTTGTACTCTCCTTTGTGTCATACTTTTGGCAAAAAGAAAAAAAAAATACTATTACTACCTTGCTTTTTTAACTAGTTATTCTTTGATTTTTGTTTGAGAAGAATTTTCTTATGCTTGCTATATATTATTAACTTTTTTAATCATTCTTTTTCTTCATTTTGCAATTGGGTATTTGAAAGGTCATCAAAGAGCTACCATTGTGCTATTTACAATTGCTTCCTTGTTGTCTCTATTCTTCTAGGTAAATCTCCAAAGTCTTTTTTATTGATCTTTCCAACTTCTTTTTTCATTTCCTTCAACTTTGTTACTATATAAATTGTTGTGCCCTCCACTTTTTGTTGTCATATATTCTTTACTGCTATCATAAAGTTTGGGCTTGTTAGCCAAAAGTTGAAAAACCTAAAAGCTCTTTTTTGTCTTGGTCTAGTAATGCTAATTTTAATAATGGAAAGGCTATGGTCGAACAAGGTAGGAGTATTGAACTCTATAGAGAAAATCGCATGCTTTTGCATCCACTTAGTATTTACCAAACATCCATCCAATTTATTGCATTTAAATCCACTCCCTTTCCTTTATTTGTCCATGATAGATGAGGTCCTATAAAATTTGGCTATATAGGGTCTACATCATTTATAAACTTGTTGAAGTCTTCTATTTTTTTATCCATCTACTAGCCACACTAATTCTTTCATTTAGGCTCATCACTGTATTGAAGTCTTCCACAAGTAGCCATGGAATATCCTTTTTGACAGTATAACAGCATTGTGTGAGATTACTTCATAGATCCTTTCTTTCATTAACTACATTTGCTACATAGATTGTAGATAAGAACCATATTTTTTGCCTTTTTTCAACTTTGCAATTCACTACTTGTTTGGAGCTACTAATCACTATAATGTTGAACTGTAACTTCTTTTAGAAGATCCAAATCCTTCCATTCTTATTATCTCCATAATTGTGAACAAATCTCCATTGAGGGAAAAGAAATTATATCACACATTATTTTTTTTTTATTATTTTATGTTCCAACATGATAACATTTTGTACCTTCTTTTGTTTAAGGCTTTTATTCATGTCCCTCACATTTTATGAGAATATGATCATTTATCTGAAGGTTTGGAATTTTCTCTTTCAAACCTTACATTGTCATTGCAACCTATTTCACTTGATCCTGAGGATTATTCATCAAGACACTAAATCTATTACTAGTGCTATCCTCCTCACCTATACCTCTCTTAGGACTTCTTTTATTTCCCTTGCCACTTAAACTTGCTCTATTGTTTTATCCATGCTAGTATTCATGCTTTACGACCTTTTTGCTCTTTTGGAGAGATTCAACTCCATTCAAACTCACATTCTCTATCATTACATACAAATGGATATCATGTATTGTTTAATGTTATACTGCATTTTTTTATTTTATATTATCTCTTGCAAAGAACTGTAGATTTTGGATTTGATTTAATCTTTTCTTAGAATAGCTATTTTGCATGTATTGAAATATAAATTTATGTTACATTGTTATTTTTCAAATGATCCAGAAATTCCCCAAGTTAAAGATCTTCAAAGTATATCTAATCTTATTATTTGAATCATGAGACTTATTGATATGTTCAATAAAAACTTTCCCTCTTCATGTTGTATTATGGTTGACCTTGTTTTAGGATGTAATGACTTGATCTTGATTTGTTGTTACGCGTCTTTTGGAGATTGAATTTCAATATTGGTTATTTAAAGATTTTCTTTGCAATTAATAATAAATCATTGTTTTAATGGAGTGTTATTATTGAGATTTTGTTTTTGTTATGCTTACCGATATATGCGAAGAAGTGTGGTAATAATTCATGGTTTATACAAAACATTTATACATGCAAGATAAGTACGATTATAATAGAAAATTATTATTATCTCATTGAGTGCTACCTCTTGATGTTAAATTGTATCAAGAAAATCAATCTTAGCTTTCAAGTGAGGCATTCCTTCACTAATAAATTGGATGGATTCTCATGAAAAGTGTTTTGTGTTGAAATCCAATATGTGTTCTATATTGCCAGTGTACTAAAAATTGTCATCAATGTTTAAAAATGTGATGGCGTCTTTTACAAAAGCTGATTTTAAAGTGGGAAATATACTGTTGAACATTTTCCTTCGCGGATCCAATCCCCTAGCTACCTCCGGCTCCAGATGTCTTTTTCTGATTAGACACAACCACAACGCAAACTCACAACTACATCATCTTGCTCATTTGCCGCTGCTATCCCCAAACCCCGACATTTAGCTTAACCTTTCTTGAATTTCATCAAATGATTTAAGTTTACAGAAACAACATCGAACCCAAGCATTAACCAGTGCCCTAGATATGATGATGTTTTAAAGCCCAACAACAGGATTAGGGAGTTTTCATGCAACGAGCACGGGCGATAAATTAGTAGGGATGTCTCATCTCATAGTTGATTGGTACCAACTTTTGCTCGACCTAGTTTCCAAAGAAACGTCATTAGGAGGCAATTTGGTCTGTACGTGGTGCCGCGGCTATGTGGTGTTTGAACCGTCATCATCTAGTATACAAAAATCACATGATTTTTTGGGGGATATGTAAAGTAATTTTGTCATTGTCATGGTTGTAGTGGAAGGAAAGCTAGAAAAAATGATGGATTAGGAAGTGGATTGAAGGCAATCGCCCTCCATGGGACAGAAAATCAGACAACTCATGGAAAGGCCCAAGGGTTTTATCCTTGTACAACAAAATGTTTATTTATATCACCTCCTATGCCTAACCATTGTACACGTCCAACACAATCTAAGGCATATAAATCTACTTCAAACAATTATTTTGTTTTGCACCCAACATCAAAAAGTACACGAAACCCAAACATGAGCCTGGTGTGGGGTAAGTGTAGTAATGGCTCAAAGTGATGAATCAGCCTACGTGATACTCTATCAAATTAAATACTTTGAGTTTGGATAATAAGTCTTTATGTTGTTTAATGGAGAAGACCTTCACCATAAAGTTGACGACTACTCACTAGTCATGATGTATCAAGTGTGCATAAACCTCTTTCATGCATTCTCTTACATAAATTGACAACAATCTCTATGTACTTTATTTGCTTATGAAAAATCAAATTGGTTACCATTTGCAATGCTACTTTGTTGTCACAATATAATCTGTATACATGCTATGGGAGGATCACACCGAGGTTCCAAAATAACCCAAGGGTTCAAGTGATCTCGCATGTTATCCTAGCCACGGCCCTATACTTAGTAGCAGTGGAAGATCTAGAGATGATAGGCATCCTCCTCATTAGAAGTCCTTTTAGTTCTTTCTAAAGGTGAAACATTTGCTTTAGTTCTTGAATGACACTCTTGTCATGGTATCCTCCTCATAAGGAGTCCTTTCACTACTCTTCATGTCTTGTCCGACATTTTATTGGAGGCATTTATGTTTTATTAAATACTAGTTTTATCTTCTGAAGCTTTAATAAGTAATGCACTATTTCATGCTCCAACATTGAGATCACATATAAGCGCCTAGCCAGTACTATTGCTAAGCCAATATGGATCGAGTACCTCATCTATGATCTTTAAGTTGTCCTTCCTTAGTCTCATACCTTGTGGTGTGATAAAATATTCACTATCTATCTCAAGAGGACCTGATCGTCTATGCTCATGTTAAGCACGTCAAAATTGATTGTCACTTTAGTTAAGAATGTTTGGCTCAATGTTAGCTTCATATTCACTTTATATTTTCTACTAACTAGTATGTAAACATCTACATCAAAGGTTAATCAACTTCGTATTTATAGTTGACCTATGTTAGAATAGTTAGCCACGTTAGCGGCCACATCACCGTCCACAACTGTGCCATGTTAGCCCTAGGGCCACGTCAACCACAAGCGCCTCGTGTCTGCACGCAATTGAGTAAACCCATGCTTGCTGCCGCTCGTGGCCAAAAAATGTTTCCTAATCTAATTTTTGAAATTCTCGATACTGATTTCATTGTATTCGATTGGATTAAATACATCAATTGCTACAGATTGTAAATGGAAAACATGTACAAACAAAATAACCACCTCCTTCGATAGTCTATGCTATCGATTCCACATAACCACCTCCTTCCATAGAGAACTCTCTTCCCATACGCGCGCAAGACTCCTCATAGGAGGCTTGCACGTGTTTAGACAGCAGAGTGTAGGTTGCCTTCATAGGATAGCCTATCCCATGACTCTCAGAGTGGGGAATCTCACCTCAGTACACGATTCTAAGAACAAAATTTTCCCTTGTATAGTTTTGATTCTAGCTTGTGAAGAAATTGCATATAATCATGCACGGATTCATTGCCAAAATTGAGAACGTAAATAACGTTTTGTATATTTTGTTCCTGCTTGTTTTTCATTCTTCTCTGGAATTTCCTTCGCTTCACTGTTCTCTGCAATTACCGTCATCCCTTCCGGTGATCATAGTTTCTCTAGTCATCACTTTCAACTTCTATTATTCCTATTAAAATTATGGCACGAACACGAAAATTGTTTGATGGTACGGGGATGATGGAAGCACCAAACATAGTCAATAATTAAAACAAAAAAAAAAAAAAAGACACTAGAAAATGAAGTGTGATTCTTTGTCTCACGTGTAATGAGATACCAAAAGCTTCTTATTCCTCCACTTGCAAGTGTCAGGCAACGAAAGAATGAAAGCATGACACTTTAAAAATGCCAGTCTCTTCTACTCTGCTGTAACCAAAAAATTAAATAAAAGCCAAAAACGAATATGGTATATTTGGAAGGGAAGCTTGAAGTTTCAATTGCCTTGAAACAATAAGCAATTCAATTGTCATAGGACACCATCAAGAATGTAAAAGCTATTATTAGCTTGTGTTAGTTTTTACATAAAAATATTGAATTCTAGGCAATTGGAAGAAGACATTCACATGTGATAAAAGTTATAGTTGTTAGTTGATTATGATATGATTATCAAATATAAATGAATGAAACTATTCGTTTTGATATTATAATGAACTTAGTGAATTGAGATACGAACTCAATTCATTTAATTCAAGCATAAACTTAGAATAACAAATTTTACTTTAATAATAAATGAACCAAACTTGTAAAAGCTCTACTTAAGCTTAGAAGATAGATTTGTATAAACGAAATACAACTCATTTATTTTACTAAATGATGTATCAATGAGCCCAGTTATAGTATAACCTTCATATTTGAATTATCCTAAGAAAATAACATTACTCAAAAATTCTAGTTTGGTACTTATATTGGTGTAGGAGATCACCAATTAAATTTATCAAATAATTGGAGTGAGCCGATTTGGCAAAAGATTTCTATGACTTTTTCTCTATACGAAAATAACTGATAGAGATGAATACCTAATCATTCTAGTATGAAATTATTACAATTCATAGAAAAAGCAAAGTGTCACATAATCTTCAAAAGAATTGTAAATAAGTAATGTTATTAAAAACATTAGAGGTAGTCTTTTCTATTACATTGCATTAGCATTACGGATAAAGGATAAAGTTATGTTAGCATGTTATAATAATTAATCTTCTGTTGTAATTTTTATCGAATTTGCTGAAGAAATTATAGAGCCCGAAAAGTGTACAATATCTGAATATCAGAATCGCGATAATTAGTATTCTACTTCCATCTCGGTTTGAGATTTTGGTCATGAGATTACTTTAAATAATCTCCTTTTCTGAGTATGGTTGATTACCAATCAGTACAGCAAAGTTTGTCCTTAAGTGTCGAGTAGCTGTTGTTTCACATGTCCTCCGTCGATAATGGAGCTAGCTTGCCTGCAGCTCCAACATTTACGTACGAAGAAATATACAGAAAGCACATAAAAATGACTTCAGACTCCTCTCTTTCTGTTTCCTCCATCCACGGAACGTTAACCCTATTGGAAGCAACGGACAATAGCGAGCAGGACGAGGAAGCGTTGAACGTTAAACCCATTAAAATAAAGCTAGTTAGCAAATTTAACGAAGATAAACATTGTTTAATAGTGCAGGTAGCCTAGAGGCTTGACATGACCAGAAATAAGAAGATGAAATCAAGACATAGATATTGTGCAATTATTGTTTCTTATGTAAAGCGACAAAACAGAAACTCTGTATCTTTACCAAAACTTGTTTACTCCATTCTTTAAAACCCAATGTTAAGAGAAAGGGCAGGTTGAATATATAAAGAAGATTCAGGATAGGATATTAATAAGATAAAATGACTATTAGTTTTGACATGTCTCCAATTTTGAATGGTTAAAATTTTATGAAGATTCAATTCCTACCCAAAGGCAAAACAACAATCACAGAAGTGACCTTATTATAGAAGAAAAACAAGTATGCAAGGGGTTACGCTATGCCGTACTCGATGTATTCAACTTACAAAGACAGAAAAAAAAAATACATTTATATACGCCTGCTCTATTTAGTGAGACGTGGTTTGGCGTGTTACAGGACAAGAAAAAATTAAATTACTACACTGGTATCGTAACTAATGAGCTTTCTTCAGTCTAATTACTGTACTGGTCATAATTAATAACATAATCACTTTTGGAGCGGTGTGTCGATGGGACATTAAAAAGATCAACGGCCATGATCGGACTGGTAGCTTGCGTGGTTGTTGAGCTTGCTTCTATATTTCACGTGCGCATGGATGTTTGCGCTTGGGTTGAAAATATGCAGTTCGCAGATCTCTTTGCTGCCATTTGCTAATTGGCTTGTTCACTGTCCGGGTCTTCCCGCTTGATTAACTATTTCAATAAGTATAGCTGCAGGCCTGCCGCTGAATTCACAAGACACAGCAAACCAAAGTACGAGCAAGAGAGATGTCTCAGTCCTGTGGAGGATTAGGAGGAGGAGGATGTGACTGTGGCTATAAGCAACCGCCGAAAAAACCGTCTCCAGGAGGATCTGCTTGTTGTGGAAAAATAGAAGTACAAGGAAAATGTATAACTTGTCCTCCTACCTGTGGCTGTGGCTGTCAGCAACCGGCGACCCAACCGTGTCCAGAAAAATGTGACGGTTGTGGAACATCAAAAGTAAAAGGAAAATGTATTGCTTGTCTTCCTTCATGTGACTGCGGCTGTCAGCAACCGGCTCCGCCTCCTTCTCCTCCACTAAGCCCTCTTTCTCCTCCACCAACACTTCCTTCTTCGTCACCAACACCTCCTTCTTCTCCTTCTCCCCCACCAACACCTCCTTCTTCTCCTTCTCCTCCACCAACACCTCCTTCTTCTCCTTCTCCTCCACCAACACCTCCTCCTCCTAAAAAGAAACGTCAACGTCAACGTCGACCTCCTCCTCCTAGTATTAGGGAAAGCGTCCCAGTCGATGTTGTCTCCTCTCCCCCCTGGCGTAAGTCTCTCTCTCTCTCTCTCTCTCTCTCTGTTATTACATTTCACGAAAACAAATTATTAAAAAACTTGGTAACGTTGTAAGAGAAAGAAACAAACAAGGAATTTTTCAAAGTTTGAGTTGCCAAATGCTTCTACTTGCATCATTGAATCTGATATTTTGCCATTACCATCTTACTTTTTGGGAAACAAATATAATTAAATTGAATTATAGTTTTGTTACAAATCTCATTACATAGAGGCTTTTAGTTTCTAAGAGCTCCATACTATCTTGATTCTTCGAATAATAGATAGTCTTCAGTAGATTCCTAAAACAAAAGGTTGTCGTATTTTCATTTTCAGTAGGCTTCTGTATTTTTCTTACCCTTTGACTTTTCTCAACTCATTTTTCTTATGTTTATTATGTCTCTATGTATTTGTTTGATGTAGAAAACGCTATTATTCCTGGATCCCAACATTATGTGACGATGCTTGGTACAGCGCTTACCATCTCTAATGTTCTTGTTCCAAGAATGGGGGGTGGTCATGTAAGGAACTTCTTCCTAATTTCCTCTCTCTCTCTCTCTCTCTCACATCAAACTGTTGGGGGCAAAAGGGGATCGTGCAGTAAATCAAACTAATCCAAGACTAAAACATCAAAGATGTTATATAATTTGGGTAAATAATTTTTTCTGTACTCACAAAGTAGTAATTGATAATTATTTCGGAGCTTTGATGCAAAATGAGTCAACTTGATTTAATCATTCTTTAAAGTAACCTTGACAGTTCATCAAGTCACACAGTCAACTATCTTGCCACTATTTTGACTCCATTAACAACACAAACCCCATGAGAATCCCTTGTCTGTCTACCCACTTGTCTAAAGGACAATAATCTATCATAGTCACAAAAGTCTATAGAAAACTAACGTATCTTTCTGCCTCTTCTTTTGTCCCGTTTCTTTAGTTGTCACCTTTCTACAGACTTTTGTAGTTCTTTAATTGCAGGTGGAGAAGGCAGAAGTGATAAACACTTTCCTCTTTGTTGCTGGCTTTAACACACTCTTCCAGACTCTGTTCGGGGCTCGGCTGCCGGTGGTGATGGGGAGTTCTTTTTCTTTCGTCGTCCCTACTCTTTATATTGCCTCATCGAGGAGGTTCCTCAAGTACACAGATCAAAACCAGGTTAGTTTGTACATTTTATCATGGCCAGTCTACAATTCTTAGGATTATGTTTGTTTCTAGAACAGAACGAGCGGAAAGCAAAAGAAAATACACGGAAATGCTTTTGTTTCTTGTGAAGGATAATTGAAGAAAGAAGTTGCCTATGCATTTACTTTGACGTGAATTTTTGCTTCCTTACTATGTTTCTTATGTGTTTGTGAGTAATTTCTAGAAGTTTAAACATACCATGAGAGCCGTGCAAGGAGCACAAATTATTTCATCCCTTTTCCAAACTGCTCTTGGGTATTCTGGTTTATGGAAAAAATATGTGAGGTAGGACACTGCGAAGAAAGTTTATTGTATTTGATTATCTTTTTATTTATTATTCGGCGGTTTGATTAAAGAGCTAAGTTTGAAAGTCTTATGGTACAGGTCTCTCAGCCCTCTTGCTGCGGCACCTCTCGTAACTCACACAGGACTTGGGCTTTTTGCACGGGGTTTCCCAGAGGTAAGACTGTTGAACCCTTTATTCTACTAGTGTAATACACCATTGTTACACGAAGCAGTGATTCTAGTTTAGTTGTTGAGCATCCAAATTCCTTCTCACGAGAATGTGCTTCCTGGATGTACATTGTCTTAGAAAATCTCACATTTAAGCGTCTGTCAGATCCTTAAAAAATTGGAACTTGCATTTGCTTTACTTAGAAGGCCAAAAGAATTAACTTCGAAAACAAGCTCCAAAGTTAGAGAAACACTTCTTCTATTTAAACTTTATAATAAGAAATCATACTTCTAGTTTGAAATTTTCATCCTACATAAATATCATTAGTAATGCATTGCAAACTAGAAAAAGAAAATTGGGAAACACATATTCTTCACGACAGAAGTGAAAAAGGATATGTAGCTCAAATATGCTTGTGTATTTTATAGAGGTACTTGTAGGAATGCCTTAGCGTCAATCGCTACTCGTAAATCTCTTATTAAAACGATCTGTTACTTTTTTTCCTGTACGTGGTAAAATTCATTCGATCTATCCATGAGTTATTTATGCATGTACTGACTTTCTTACTAAATTGCCTTTCTTTTCCACTGCTGCCCGAAGCTAGCACAATGCGTTGAAGTCGGACTTCCAGAATTGATTATAGCGATTGTTTTATGTCAGGTGGGTAACGTCCCTAAGCCTTCTGTGTTTTCCGTGACGATTCTTAGGTAGGTAGGGTGTAAAGTGCTGGGCCACTATCACTGTTCAATCTTCAAAGGGGACAGTATCTAAGAACCCTACCTACTCAAATTTCTCAAAGAGAGCAAAAGTGTTCTAATTTTATGGGAACTTGGAAAACTCGTTCTTTTTCTACGTTTTTTCTCTCATATTTGGACAAAATTTACCCGAATTTTTTGTTTCTCTCACGTTTGACTAATATACTATTTAATTGCAACGCAGTACATGCCCTCAATGTTAAGAGGTTCGAGAAGGAACTTATTGAAACAAGTTGCAATCACACTGTCTGTTGTTATTGTATGGGCATATGCAGCAATTTTGACGGCAGCCGGTGCTTATGATAATCGGCCTGTCAAAACCCAAACAAGTTGCCGGACAGATCGTTCAGGGCTAATTAATGCCACTCCTTGGTGAGTTCTAATGCAAAAATTTCTCTATAATCCATTTAGTTGTATTCATCGCTCTTAGTGTTTTGAAATGGATGAACTATTACGTAATCATTTTATCAAGAAATAAGTGTTAGTCGCCCATAACACAAATATTGATATATTTCCTGATAATTCAATGGTCGAAGCATAGCAGAACAGATAAGTGACATGCTTTTCCGCTCTGAAAATTTCATAACACCGTACCATGATTGTCAAAACTGTATATCCTGATAAAAGCCGTTCCACTACACAATGATAGGGGCAGTTTTAGTTCATCTATTTGTCATTTTGGATTATTATTTGTCCCACTGCTGGAGGGTCTTAGTAGATGACGATGTTGATGATTCTCTACTAGGCTATTTGAGGATCAGAGTCCGTCACAAAACACCCCCGGGGCCACAAAACCCCAAACCCACAAGCCCATGATATTGCTTTACTCCCCCCATCTGTAGCTTCTAATTCTGTTTGGTTTCTACACTCCGTGCCACCAACCATTTCACAAATAGCACCACCACTTAATCAGTTCCACTCCATATGTTGGTACCCAATAATTCACCGTGATGGCATTGGATTACACGTCACTCACACATGTGATATTGTCATCTCCCCTCAATATAAGTTCTTCAATGTCATAGATATTATAACTTTTGTAATATTATGATATGTCTCTGTGTAAAGAGTTTTCATTCATGCAAGATTCGTTTTTGCAGCACCATTGAATGTGGCCTATACTACCTTCCGGGGTTTAGTCCTCTAAAGTCACTATCTACCTTTACCACATCCACTTCCTATCACTTGTTTGTCTAGCACCAATGCCTAGGTCATGTTGTGTTTTATACCATAATAAAAAATTTTAAATCAATCTTGACATCTCCCTGAGGATCCCATCATCCTCTTTTATGGCACTTCATCTTAGCAACACTCATAACCTCACCTATCCCTTCACCACAAATAAATCTCACCCCTTAGAAATGATTTCATTTTCATATTTGGGACCCTTTCCCAATAACTTTATCATGTGATCATAAATATTACATTTTCTTCAATGGTAATTTTGTCCAATCCTATTGATTCTACCCCTCACCATCAAGACCAATTTTCAAATGTATTCAAAAGCCTTTCATCCCTTCGTGAAGTTTACTGTTGGCAAGCTAGGTGATAGAGATGATTGACACTCTAATAGTACATTTTACATCTTCCTTGAGTCTAACCTTAGCCCTTGGTATTCTCATAAACAATGAATAGTAGTTCATTCCATTACCAAAATAGAATTAAAAATTCTTGCTAACATTACTACAAAACTCATTTTGATTGAGGTTCTTTATGATCTCCATGCTTCACTCCCACAAGGTCCAACACTATGAAATGACAATATCTCCACCCTCTACTTAACAACCAACTTGATTTGTTGTGCATAATAAAACATGATAAGATTGAGTTTCATTTCAATGTGCTGACATTTCCAATAAAGGTCTTTCCTTTACATAATTTAAAGTGTTTCAGTCCAAATGAATTATTCATCTTGCCTTGCTAACAAGTGGAAAGATATTAGCAAATAACAAGTAGAAAGATATTAGCAAATAGTGCCATGTCAGCATTCATGCCAAGTTCCAGCTCAGCCCTAAAGGAAATTATGATGTCCCACATTAGGAACACATCATGTGTCACATCAACCCTAGGACCAAGTTAGCCTTAGGCCATTTCAACAGAAATTGGCCACATGATTTCCAACCATGAAAATGGAAAGGAGATCCAGAGGTTTCCTTTCCCATTTCACGCCACATTTAATTCTCTAATCCTTTGTACATATATAATTCTAGGTCCTTTGTCAATCATTGAGTGAAAACGCATAATATATAGACGGCTTTTCCTGCAGTTTCTCTACCATTTCCGGCCAACTTCCTTTACTTCCTGTTCGCTTCATTTCTCAGCTGTACCTATGTAAAAACCGTTCAACCTTCAGCGACAAGAAGTTTTCCATTAAATGTTCTTTTTATTGTTGATTAACAATACCACCTTTCTTCCCAAAGAGCACGCTTGGTGGAGATGCTAGAAAAAGTTGTGGTTTTCTTAGATCCCTGAGAGTGATCAAAACTCCTCTTGCAGGTAGCATAGAATTCCTTACCCACCGGGATTAGAGGGGACTTCAGCCGAGATGTGGAAATGGATTCTCTACCATGCAACAGTAACATTTACTTTTGGAATCTCACATTTCCAAATATTTGGAGAGTAGCCTTTTGCAATTGAACACCATAGTTAGCTAGAATACCGAAGGTTGAGTGGACAAAATTCGCTTATGCTCATATTTTCGTAATCAGTCTGTTATGTCAAATGCTTCCTATCTATGAAAATGACTCTCCAGGGCCTTCATCGAGCATGATGAAGCTCGGTGAAAAGAAAGGGAACCATTACATAGTAAGGGAGCCATTGATGTAAAACGTATAAAAATAGGGAAGTTGCGGTACACCTAAGCTTCTTGATGCTACAGCGATCTCCAAGAATGATCAAGAAGAGATTATCTTTATTAAAATGGGGAAAGATCTCCTAACTCTCCGCTAGGGATAGTGGCCTTAGTAGCTTTTCTGTCTATCAAACAAGAACCCAAAACAATTCAAGACACCTTTCGTGATCTCTGGGTGTTCTTGTGTTATTATCTGAAATAGAAGTTCTTTCAGGTCTTTAGGAGAGTGGATCAGAAGGTTCGCTACATGTTGTTCTAGTTATTTGTGCCATTTTTTGTGAGGAATAGCTTAGTTGTTTGTCCTTTTTAATAGGAAAAGTTTGCTATCGTGATAAAGTGAGATCCAAAGCAATCTTTTGTTGGCTATCGGAAACGTTGATCAAATTTATGCTTCATCTCAAATCATTTTACATTGTCATATGCAGGACCAGGATTCCGCATCCATTTCAATGGGGTCGTCCAACATTTGATGCTGGAGATGCTTTCGCAATGATAGCTGCCTCTTTGGTTTCAACTGTAGAGGTTTGAACTCTTCAAAACATTTCTTGACTAATTTTTCTAACTGATGATTTTAAGAAGGCAATAAAGGTGAAGTCACACATGCATATCGATGGAAACATTGAAGGAAGAGCATCTCTCTTTATTAAATCCCTCAACACAAGTAGGAGAACACAGAAGCAGCTTTCTCTTTTAAAACAAATAAATCTCGCTGAAGGGGAAACTGGAGGATCTTGAAGAAGGAAAGCAATCACTAGAGTACTGGGAAACCCAAATTTATGGAATCCTTCCGTTCAAGAATGACCACAGAAAAGTAAATAATGCAAAAGAAAATGCTAGCAACACTTAGACTTTTGGTGTAACATGTCCAACTTGTCCTACTTCACCTGGGTTATAGATTGGTTTATGTTATAAAATAAGCTGAAGAGCTCCACTGGGTGGATTTACCTTTCAAAATTTTCTGTCAAGAGCAGTTGCGTATACTTGTGAAAACGCTTTGATGGGATACTAATGCTTATGTTCCTTTCTTGAAATTTATTTTTTGATATAACTTCTCCCTTCATTTGAAGTAGTCCACAGGAACATATATTACGGCATCGAGATATGGGGGGGCGACACCTATGCCTCCCTCTGTACATAGCCGTGCTTTAGTCTGGCAGGTAGCAAGGGATGGACTAATGTCTTGTTATTGTTGTTGGTATTTAGTAGATTTGGGACGTTAACTTCTCGTACAATTCCAGGGAATAGGCTCTCTTTTGCACAGCATTTTTGGCACGGGAAGTGGCAACAGTGCATCAGTGTAAACATTTCACTTCTACTGGCTTCTTCGTCACCTTTGTAATAGAATCTTCAGATTGGAACTGCAGCTAGTTTTAGTTAGGAAATCATGGGAATATTCACAAACATTTTTGATATACATATTGTGGTAAAACCTTGACCAGAAAAGAAAAAAGGAACATTACACTTTTGTATGTCTAATCTAATTAATGAGATTATTTTTTATAAATATATTTGTTTATCTATTTAAGAACATAAAAATACAAAGACTTAAGAACATAGCTTAATACAACAGCTCATTTAAAAGAAAATTAAGTTTAAAATCTTTTAGTTATAACATATTAAAATATTCGCATGTAATGATTTAATGTTCATAAATAAAAATAATCTTTATGTATCACATAAGGTTAGTATTTAAATAATCTTATTTTGAAAACATTTATGAATTAAGAAGAATTATTATAATTTTGTATAAATTGATTTTGATGATCTATTAATTACATTGACAATGAATTTCACTTTAGCATAAATAAAAACTTAGAGAATCTTTTCAATACATGAGATCATAATATAAGATATTAGAATATTGCGTATAGCACAAAAGCTTAAGCTAATTTTTTAACTGCTTTATTAGAAGCTCTCTTACGATGCTTTACCAATATCAAACTTTTAACTCCTTTTTATGCACATATGTATTCTCAACACGCATGTATATGTTTATGTCTCTGAAAGCATGTGATCTGACTCTGCGCCTTTGTTTCTTTCAAGTGAAAGTGCAGGTCTTTTGGGATTAACCGGGTTCGCAAGTCGAAGAGTCACTGAAGTATCGGCTGTATTAATGATTCTCTTCTCTGTTTTAGGTGATTATCTCATATATGGGTTGTCATTGGTCCATCGTTACACGAGTGTTCTTGAAACGTCTTTTCCACATCAATGTGGATCATTAAGCAACAATGGAATCAGGGTCTTGGCATTTCTCTTCGATCTTTTGATATATTTATTGCATTTACGTTAATGACTGATCTTTTGGGTCCATGTAATCATGTCCCAGGAAAACCCGGGGCTCTCCTTGCTTCTGTTCCACAGCCAATTACGGCGGCATTGAACTGTATTAATTATGGCTATGCGGGTACGTATGGCATTTCTCTGGTGATCAGGATAGGTGGCAATTATTTTTGGTTCATATATTCGTTTGTTTGTTTCTGTCAGAGTAATACAGTAGGTTAGAGACCTGAAAAAAGAGAGAAAAACTTGTGAGATGAATGCATATCAACTTAACTTTGTTCCTTTGGGACAAGTCAAATCATCTTTTTAAAACTTAAATCATGTATAAGAGGCCTTACGAAGCAAGTATCTTGGATTTAAATTCTTTTGGCTACATTTTTTATTAACCTGAGTATATTTTAAAGTGGGTCGTTACTCCTTGTTTAAGTTATTGAATAAAGTTTAGTAAAAATTATAGGTTATTAAAAAATAAATAAAATAAAGTATGTGATGAAGGACCAAATTTATTGATTGAAATGAAACGTCCCCTTGCTATTCACAACTTTTGCATACTTTTGCATTAGCTATATGTGAACCAGTACAACGAACTGCCAATTTTTTAATATCTGTCTTGAATATTCTGAATATATATTCAATTTCTACAGTCTGTTTTCTTTTTGTTGTTTACACAACATTGAAAATCTGCCCCCAGGGGTGTGGTTCAACTGGCAAAGGCTCGTGTGGGATTCCCTACAAAGTAGGGGTCCTGGGTTCAAAACCAGTTGGCTGCATTCTTGACATAAAATGGGCAAAATGCTTTAGGGTGAGTGTTGGGCTCTTCAGTTTGAGCCACCATGCAAGTGGTGGGGGTTCTGGGTCATAAAAAAAAAAAAAAAAAATATTGAAAATCTTTCTTCCGGTTGAGCAGCTTCTTCTGGTCTTGGCCTTCTTCAATACTGCAATCTGACTACCAACAGAACAAAATTCATTTTGGGCTTTGCACTCTTCATGGGTCTTAGCGTGCCTCAATATTTCAACGCATTTCAGTCGGTGCCTGACCAGGGTCCTGTCCACACTGATTCTATATGGGTGTGTATGTTTACTCTTCCTGTATTCTCATCTTTGTTCGCTTTTACGTATAGAAAACTCTGAGTTATGTTGGTTTGCATTATTGCAGTTTAACAAAACAATGCAAGTGATATTTTCATCGCCGGCAACAGTGGCAGCTACTGTTGCTTCCTTTTTGGACTCCACTTTACAGCGTAGAGTAATCTGTTGTCGTAAAGATAATGGGTGGCCTTGGTGGGAGAAGTTCAAGAAGTTTAACTCGGATCCTAGAAGCAAGAAGTTCTATTCCCTACCTTTAGTTGATCTTAACAGGTTCTTTCCTTCTTTTCGAATTTGGTTTTCTTGCTTCTTGTTGACTCAATGGACTTTTGAATCAGAAGCCCTGATCAGGTTCAGATTGGTGATACTGAGATATTATTGGTCTTAGTGTTTGATCTAATTATTGGCTAGGATCAACTCGTTTCTGAAGTGGAAGAACCTGCTTAAATGTCTTGCTCGACTGTTGAAATGCTACAATCGTCATTCTCACTCGGAAGGTTAGTAGACTTAGTTAATATGGGCATTTCAAAAATTACTATTTATGATTTCCCTAAGGGATATGATTTTTGGAGATGATCGAATATTTTTAGACACGGATGATGGTGGAAACGAATTTGTTGATCCGAAAGATACCGGCAGTACTGATGATAAAGCACCTAATGATAATGGGGGATCTGAAGGTGATGATACCATTGACAATGATCAAGGAATTGATATTGATATTGATATTGATATTGATATCAATGGAAATTCATTTGAGTTTGAATAGCCCAGGTAAGCCCACATTAATTTGTCGATTAACTTGAAAAATTAATCTTTAAAGACGTCAAAATCTTGTTAATTCCAAACGATACCAAGACTTGAAAAAGCAAATAAGAAGCTCCATAATACTAGTCAAAGTCTATGTTAAAGACTAAAATCTAACATCTAAAATATATGATCCTTAAGTAATGTTTAAATGTAAACTTATTTTCTTTTACTTATGAATTTGCTTTTGGGTTTAACTTTAAATTTTTTTACAATCCAAACTTACTTTGTCTAGTGGAATCTATACCTACGAAAATTGATTAACCCAGAAATAGTTTAATCTATGAAAATTCATAAAAATTTTAGTGTGTTCAAAGCTAAGTTCAAGCATGGGATAACTTAGAACTAAAAGTTGTTTGCATTGCACCTGGAGCGCTACCCAATTTTGGAGTTTGAAAGTGCTTTATTTGACGGGTGTTCTTACAAATTGTTAAAATGGAGAACCTATTAGCTAAAACTAGAGTTCGAAAAATTCTATTTCTTTTTTCTTTTTTAAGGTGAATGGGGTTTTGAGTCTGTCTCTAGCAGCTTTCCACTTATACTTTTGGGTTGGGCTCACCGAAAAGTTTTAAATTAAATAGCTTCTCAATTGGAATCCAGTGTGTATCTTAAATAACAATTGTACTAACATATTATATCTCTTATATATACAAAAGCTCCCTTCTTTTATAAACAGATTTTAATGGAAGAAGTAAATCTTTAACTTGGTGCTAAAGTTCATGTTTCAAATTAAAACGGTACCTATAGGAAGTATTTCCCCACACTTTGAACAAAAGGTATCTTAGTTGCTTAGCTAGTTAGCTTAGTGGTGAATTAGTAGGGACTTCAACCATGAGGTCTGAGGTTCAACATCTTGAATGCGTGAGTTGGGTGTATGCATTATAATATTAAAAAAATTAAAAACAAAAACAAAAACAAAAACAAAAAGGGTATCTTGAAATCCAATGTGCATCCCCCACATTATAATATATCAGCCTCATGTGTTATTTTCTCATATATATTTAGGTGTTTCCCTTTCTTCCAACTTCATCTTAAGAAAGAAATGAATTTTTTAACATTTTTCCAATATGTAACTCAAAAAAAACTCCAAGGGGTGCTGCACATGAAACTCATGGGCAGCCTGATTTATTCCCAAGAAACAAAATTTAAGTTGCATCATATCTATAATTTTTCACAAGAAGACCAATGTTAGTTAATGTTAAGTTGATAATTTCGATTATATCTTGTTTCCATAAAGAAAGCGTAAATTTTCAAATTCAATTCATCTTTTACGTGTGAAAATTTACGTTTAGTTAACTATTCTAGTGCTATAAGAGAATAATTAAAGTTACATTCTAATTTTTCAGATGATTTGGCTATTCCTCCGAGTTAGAGATCTTGATAATAAAGATGGTCTTATTGTTCAAGTTTATGAGGATTTTTTGAGATGCTTTATTAAGATTCCTGCACCGTGGAGTAGAATGTAATTAGTTTAGTGTTAAAAAAACTTAGACTTGATTTGTATCTTAAATTTTTTATGAAATTTTAATTCAATATTGATTATTTGAGATAGGATTTGCACTTAACAATTAATTTTTTGTTTTATGAAGTATCTCCATTTGAAAATTTTTATTTGTTTTTGTAATGATAATCGATATGTTGGAAACATATGGTGATACTCCATGGTTTATTGATCCTCATTAGAGGTTATGGATTTGTATGGAGATTCATAGTAAATGTTTACAGCTTTGGCTTGTATCATAGAACTACATGAATGCCTGCTTACATTTTAAAGTGAACACAAAAATATGAAGATGGCAGTCTTGTGCTCGTGATTGAGCTGCTGAATAAAATCCTCCGTTTTTTTCATTGGAATAGTTATAAGATAATAATGATAATAATTCTAATCCAATGGTAAGTGCGACTTTCAAAATTTTCGCCAGTTAGTGCTTGATTAGACGAAGAGTTCTAAAATTGCTTCAATCTATGTAAACCCTTTAGCTGTCAAGTAGTCCATATTCGGTGATAGAATATAGGTAAGCAATGCTTGATTGTCTCCTTTTAATATATTAATATGTTGTATTCCTCATATATAGAAGTGTTTTCTCATTTATAAATCAGTTTTACGAAAATAAATAAATAAATCTTTTTAACAATGGTTATTGGAAACCTTTCTTTGGAAAGCAAAAACTAAGAAACAACACATTGGCTATCAATAATGTGCACCTTTTAAAAGATTTGAATAGCTTCTCCTTTGCAAAATTAAAAGAGCCTCTTACAAGTGTTGCACATGCAACTCTGCCTATAAAGTAGACCTTGTGCATGGCACCCTTCTTTTGTTGCCTAATCGCATATGAATTGATGATAATCACTATTTTATTATATCTTGCATTTTGTAAAAAAAATGTAAGTTTTTGAATTTACCTTTCATTTTTTTGGTAGAAATATAAGTTTTCATTAATAAAATATAGTGTACAAAAGTATATATGGCATATACCTCAATATTATAAAAATTATGAAAACTACAAAAAGATGGAGGTTGGAAGCCTCCAAATCTCACTCAAAATGATATTTTCCTATAAAGATTTTATATTTTGAAACAAAGAAGCTCTCTCTTGTGCAATTTTCTTTATTTTAGTCAACAAGATTAGAATACCAACTATCCTATTTTGAAATTGTTTTCTATTTCATTCTATCCATATACAATAAATACAAGTTAAAAATGATATCTTAAGAAATTTTACAGCCAAATCGTTTCCTTTAGTTACTCTAATCATCCATTGCAATTTTTCATTTTACCTTCCAATATGATATTGAATTCCATTCTAAGTAAAGATAGTCTTCCAAACCATCATTGTCTATGAACATTCAAAAAAAAAAGATGACGTCTATTTTCAACTTGAGATTGACAAAAATTATAATATAAGTTAACTGAAGGAAACCATCATACCATTCTTTCTATTATAAAGAGTCGATCTTGACAAAATAGTCATCTAATGAAATTATGTTTGCTAATGCCACCAATCCAAATTAAATCATATTAATCCACTTTTTCATTAAGTAGTTAAAGGTCCTAATAAATTTTTTTGCAACAATAGGTAGACTTATAAAGAACTGAGGTAAGTGTGAGCCTTAGTTTGACAAAACCTCCCCAACTCCATGCTATGGAGCCTTTGATATCAAGTTGCATTATTAAAGTTCTTTTACATTTTATATTGTAGATCTACTTACTTCATAATAAAACATCTAAAAAAGTGATGAGATTCCAAAACATACGTTCCAAAAGTACTTCATTCAAAAGTTTAAGATTTGATAACCCTAATCTCCCTTCCTTCTTTGGTGAGTAAATTGTTTGCCAAACAACTTTATGAGAGTATTGTATATTTGTACTACCTATCCATACAAAGTTCCTAATAGAATTTACCTTTTATCTTTCTTCAAAATAACTACTTGCATGTATTGAGATAGAAATTTAAGTTGCATTATTATTTTTCAATGATTTTATAATTTACCAAGGTAGAGATCTTCAAAGTACATATAATCTTATTGTTCAAGTCATGAGGATTTATTGAGATATTTAATAAAACTTTTCCCATCCATGTTGTATTATTGGTGTCCTTTTTTTTTGGTGGAAAGGTAAATTGTATTAATACATATTAAAGTACAAAAGCACATAAGCATATCCCAGTATTACAAAAGTCACCATATCTATGAAAAGATAGAAGTTAGAAGCCTCCAAATCTCACTCAAAATAACATTGCATTGAGAAGATTTTATATTTCTAAATAAAGAAGCTCTCCCTCGTACTATCTTCTTTATTTTCGCTAAGAGAATAGGGATATCCATTGGCTTCCCCTGAAAACGTCTTCTATTTCATTTAGCCCATATACAATAAATACAAGCTAAGAAAGATATCTTAAGAAGTTTGGTAGCTAAATCCCTTCCTTTTATTGCTTTGATCATCTATTGTAGTTCTTCATTCTATCCTCCAATGTCACGTCGAATTCCATTCTGAGCAAGAATACTTTTTCAAATCATCCTTGTCCATGCACATTCAAAAAAGAGATGACTTCTATTTTCTAAATGAGATTGACAAAAATCACAATATATGTTTACCGAAGGAAGCCATCGTACAATTTCTATTGCTGTAGAAAGCCTGTCCCTACAAACAAGTCATCCAATGAAATTATGTTTGCTAATGCCACCTGTCCAAATTAAATCATATCAATCCACCATTTCTCCAACTTGCCGAAGATCATTATAAATCTTTTGGCAACAATATGTAGGACTCGAGAAAACAAAGGTAAGTGTGGGCCTTAACTTGAGGAAACCCCGCCAACTCCAAGCCATGGTACCTTTTATGTCCAACTACATTACTAAGGTTCTTTTACACTTTGTATTGTGAATCCATTTACTCCATAATGAGGCTTCTAAGAGATTAATGAGATTCCAAAGCATACGTCCTAAAAGGACTTTATTTCAAATTTTGAGGTTCAGTAAACCCAATCCCCCTTCCTTCTTCGGTGAACAAATAGTTTGCCAAGCTACTTTGTGAGGACGATGCATATCTATATTACTTGCCCATAAGAATTTCCTTATCTTTTTCTCAATCTCATAAATAGTCTGCTTTGGCAATAGGAATACTTGCATCCAAAATGTGCAAATAGAAATGAGGACAGATTTCGCCAATTGTAATCTTCCTGCATAGCTTAGATATTTCATTCCCCAACCTTCTATTCTTCTAAATATTTTATCTGTTAGACCTTTACAGTCAACTTGAGTTAGTCTTTTCGTGATAAGAGGAACTCCAAGATATCTAATAGGGAGTGAACCCTTCGGGAAAGGAGTATGATCAAGTATAAGAAGTTGTTCTTACTCCGATAACCCCGAAAAGAAAATTTGACATTTACTTGGGTTATACTTTAAGCCTGTAAGATCAGCAAATTCCTCCAAAGCTTTTATAAAACATAGGACCGAGTTCACATCACCATGAGAGAAGAGAAATAAATCATCAGCAAAACATAAATGAGTGATTTTTTCCGATTTGCAACGCCAATGAAATTTAAACACCGCTATAGAGGTCTTTGAAATAATAATTCTGCTGAGTATCTTCATAACCAATACAAATAAACATGGGGATAAGGGATCACCTTGTCGCAATCCATTAGTACTTGTAAAGTATCCTGCATGTTCTCCATTGAAATTGATTGAAAATCTTGTTGTAGTAATACACTCACTTATAAGATCAACCAGTACTGAAGGGTGTTAATGGCTTTCAAAACTCCTAATACTGCATCCCATTTGACCATGTCATATGCTTTCATAAGATCAATTTTTATGGCCACACATTTACCTTTGTCTTCCTTATGATAGTTATGCAAAAGTTCTTGGCAAAGCAAAATATTCTTTTAAATCTGTCGCCCTTTAATGAAAGCTGTTTTATTATGATTGACCATTGAAGGTAAAATGAGGCTTATCCTTTCAGCAAGCATCTTAGAAATGATTTTATATATAACATTACAACATGCTATTGGTCGGTAATCCTTGGTGTAACTTGGATTGAGAACTTTAGGGACTAAAGAGAGCAATGTTGAATTTATAGCTTTTAGCAAGTTCCTAAAAGAGAAGACCTCTAATACAGCATCTTCTACGTCCCTTCCAATGATAGGCCATGCTTTCTTATAAAACAAACTATTATAACCATCAAGCCCAGGAGCTTTAAAATCATGAATGCCCCAAAGTGTTTTAATAACATCAGAACGTTCAAAATTTGGAAAATTAAGCAATGTACTAATGTCTTCCTGGAATAGAGAAGCATACCTTTCAGAGTTGATAGGAATACTTCTAGAGTTGCCAAGAATTGACTGATAATAGGAAATAATAGCAAATCTCAATTCCGGCTTGTCTATAACAACAGAGTCATCCTCTAGTACCAGTTTATTGATCTTGTTTTTAGCTCTCCTCCGCACCAATGATGCAAAGAAAATCTTACTGTTGTTATCCCCTTGTTTTAACCATATGTTTCTTGATTTTTGTTTAAAAAGGATTTTTTCATGTTTACTCATAGCAAGGAGTTGCTCAAGTTGTAATTTCTCCTCAGAACATGTATATGGACAATAAGGATTAATCTCTAACTTGTTCTGAATTTGCTTTAAATTTTCTCTTGTATCCTTCACCTTCTGATGCAAATCTCCAAAATGGGTGGCATTAAGTTTCTTGAGAGAAGGCTTTAAAGCTTTTAATTTTTGCACAACTTGAAACATTTTTTAGCCATTTATTTCTTGTTGTCATACTGAACTTACTGTATCCAGAAAATCTAAGCAATCAGTCCAAAAATTAAAGAATCTGAACGGAGATTTCTTCCTGCTTGTGTCATTTCCAAATTGTACTAAACATGGAGAGTGATCCGATACACCAGGAAGTAAAAATTCAATTGTGAATCTATCAAAATGAAGCACCCATTCTGCATTAGTGAAGACCCTATCAATTTTGCTAGCTTGAAGATTAGTTCTTGAGCCTTTGTTTGTCCATGTGAATAGAGGACCATAGAATGGAGATTCAATTAATGTTATATTCTTAACCATTTCATTTAAATTCTCCATTCCTTGTGTCCATCTAACGTTTGGGCCAATTCGCTCATTGATATTCCTTATTTCATTGAAATCTCCCATGAGTAGCCAAGGAATATTGTTTACATTTAAAGTATCAAAACTTGTAAGGTCAGCCCATAACTCTCTACGTTCAACTTCTAAGTTACTTGCATATATAGCAGACAACAAGTAAGGGTGCATACCTGGCTTTTCAATGAGGCAGTGGATGACTTGAGATGAAGAACCTTTAACTGTAAATTGTAATTCTAAGGCTTTCCAAAGAACCTAAATTCTACCAAGACTACTAGAATTGTAGTTATGAATATATTTCCAATCCAAAAATCCAAACTTCAAGAGTACATCTGCATTTTCTTCTTTAACTCTATGTTCAATCAAAATAATAATATGGGGGAAATGGGACAAAACAAATTTTGCTACTTCCCTTATTCTAGGGCTTTTATTTAAGCCCCTTACATTCCATGAAAGTACTTTCATTTATTGGGAGGTTGATTCTCGTCCCCCATTAACCCAAAATCTCCAACATGACCTATGGTGGTGGAAGGTGTTTCCTCTGCTAGTATCGCAAACTTATTTTCAGAGATGACTTTTTCTTTTTCCCATAATTTTTCCACTAGTCCTTTCACTAAATAATAAGAGATATTGTCCGTTAAGAAATATCCCACAAGACAATTTTCAAAGTGACTTTTTCCTTCATCAATAGCCTTTGGTGGAGGCTTTACAACAAGTTTGTTTCCCTTCATGGAAGGGGGATGATAATCTAATTTAGATGTTTTCATAAGATTATTCATTGCAATATGTTTCCAAGACTCCCCATCTCCACCAATAAGTGCATTAGTTTTTTGACTATTTGTTGCAACTATAGAGATATTCTCTTGAACTTTGTCAACAATACTAACAATTTCTGTTTGAGATAATCCTTTACTACTTTCAAGTTCACCAACATTATCCAAAGTATGAGTACCAGTACTTTTACTTGAATCATCAATGCTTGATTTGAAAAGTGAAGCTGCAATTTCTACTGCCAACTTAGATTTTGTAGCATTTGAGACACTTCCCCCATTCATAGGAACTTTATCACTTCGAGTACGTGCCATCAATTCTGCGTTTATAGAATCAATTGTTCGGGAAACTCGTCTTCTATTGACAGAGAGTAACTCGGGATCCATACGGTCTACCAATCTGACCATAAACAGATTTAAAAAGAAGACTAAATTGATGTTTGCAACCACCTTCTCCTACTTTTTCTGCCTTTTGAATCTTTGTGGGCTCCTTTATCTTTCCGTCACCCTTTTTGTCATCCCTTCACCGTTCAAATCAGTAAACTTTGACAACACCGAAACCATAAAAGTCTCCCCTCTTTTGAATCTCCCAAAACCAAACACACCAATCTATGCAGAAGGGGGAGGAAATCTCAACCCCGTCCTACCCAAATTCCAGCGCCGGTTTTTTTTTTCCTCTAACGAGAGAGAAGTCGCCTCTCAGATTTTTCTCCCAATGTCAAGCAAAACTCCTTCCAAAACTACTCGTTCAACCCGTTGCCACCCCAGGTTCACACCCTCATGCCGCCACTCACTACCGCTTGCCACCGTTCATTCACATGGTTTTCCTAGATCCACCCCACAGAGATGCCAATCCACCCCACAGAGATGCCGATCTGCCTCCAGTGGAGCAACCACCGTGGTCACTCGCATGTACGCGCTGCCAATCGCCGACTTTGGCTCCCCACGTTTTCACAGTTTTCTCCCGCCGCTACATTGTAGTATAATTCTCTTTGAATTATTGGTGTCCTTTGTTTACCATTTAATGACTTAGACCTGATTTGCTTACTACGTTTCTTTAGGAGATTGTATTTCAATATTGACTTTTAAAGATTCATTTTGCAATTAATAATTAGTTATAGTTCTGATTGAGTTTATATATATGCATGTAAGGTATTTAAGAAGAAAAGGAGAAGAAAAACATTTATCAAAATCCTTCATTAGTTGTTTGAATATTAACTCTAAATAGGATCTAGAAATCAATCTCACCTTCCGTCAATCACACACACTAAAATACTCTGATAATATGGAAGAAACGTTTTTGGGAATTAAGTACATTGCACCCATGATGAAATCCATTAAAATTTACACTTTTCCTTTGCCGGTACAATCCCCTAGCTATCTCTGGCTCCGGCTTTCCGGAACGTTTCTTGAATTCCATCAAATAGTTAAGTTTATCTTATGGGACGACGTGGATGAGCCCAGTAACAGGATAAGCGAGCTGTCATGCACAAGGTTTCTCATCTCCTGCTGATTGTTACCAACCTTCACTTGGTATAGTTGTTGAAGATACGTTGTGAATTTAGAAGACTCAAAGATTCAACCTAAAAGCTAGCTTAATGGTTGGAAGAATAATTCCTTTATTTAATTTCATCTCATGGATCTAATTTTTAAATATGGTCTTCTATAAATATTCCCGTACACTAAGTATCATTGGACTCAAGGTCACTTTGAGTATGATAAATTGAACCTAAACTCTTATATCAAGTTAGAAGACCTAAAGACCTAATTCAAAAGTCAATCTAAAGGTTAGAAGGATAATTATTTTTATTTAAATTTCATCTCGTGGTGCTGGGGCTGTGAAACTTTTGCGTGGAGGGTGGGGTTGGGACCATCAGACTGGGTAGAGCAATAACTAAGCAAAACCACACGATCTAGTAAGTTGTGGAATCTGTGGTCCACTGTCTCAAGTTGGGAACTGAGTTCTGGAAAATGGTTTTCCAGTGCATATGTGAAGTAATCGAGATCCTTGTTCTTGGATTCTCTCGTGAAGAAATGAGTTTAGTTTTTTATGTTTCTCTTTTTCTTTTTAATTCTGCAAAGCCATTGAAATATGGCATTGAGTTCTGTGAAAGATACGGAATTCTTTCCTTAAGAAAGATTCAACGACAAATGTCATACAGAGAGAGATATTGTATTAGGTTATCTGTTCGAGGGTTGTAACTAAATGAGAAATGTCTTCTTAGTTTCACCCTTGGCTTGGCAATGGAGGTGCTCTTCTCTTCTAGAAATATAATGTATGAATTAACATGTCAATAAGTGCTTAGTTGAGTAGTAAACAAGCGTTGATAAAACACATTATTGCACTCTCGTAACCATCTTAAACTAAATTGGTTTGGTCACAAAATAATATCCGAATTTGCATTACAACTACTATTAATCCGTTACGGAAAAAATATCAACCATCTCTCTAGTTACTATTATGATTTAAAGCTCGGTTTGTAATGCTTGCAGAATTTATTAATATTGTTAAAAATTGTTAAAAAGCAGCGATTAGACAAACAGAGAAACTGACTTGCTGCAATTTTTCTTTCACCATGGGCCGGACTTTGGGATTTTATGGCTTCCATTATACCTCTGGTGCTAATTATATTAGGGTCGATTGGGTAATGATTTATTGTAGTCACTATACGCAATTTCTCTCTATCTTTTCTCTTTTATTGGTGGGCGAGTGATTGATTATGACTGTTACCTCGCCAAAGATTGAAAGAGAACAAAAATAAAATAAAAAGATTATTGCTGATGGGGTCAATAACATTTTGCAATGATTGATTATGAATGTTTTATCATATATTATTTTTCATAAATGTGTAAAAAGATTATAAAATTTTTTAGATATTTCTCTCCAAAAACAATTTCCCATTTTTTCATTCTTCTAATGATTTGATGCTTATGTGATCTTGTAAGTTGTGAAGCCTTGATCGCCATAATATTGTTTTCTGATGAACACGTAGTGTAGTTGAGAGAGAGAAAGAGAGAGGTATCTTCTCCAAGGGTCATGGAGGTGCTTTCCTACAAATTGTGTCTAAACTAACCTTAATTGTTTATGTGCATAAAAGTAGAATTAACATAAATTGTAAAAGTAACTATCTTAAATTCAAACCCTAACTCCATATTGTACTTAATGTTTCAATTAAATATTTGTTTGCTAAGCCTCAGTTATTAAAACTAAGTATTAAATATTTATTAAACACTAAAACTTAAGAAGAATTATATCAAAGCAAAATGATTATAAGTTTTCATGAGGAAGAAGAACATATAATTAAGAAGAAATATTTATCGTTAGCTCTAATTCTTTCCTTTTCAAAAAAAAAAAAAAAAGCAAAAATTAGAGAAAGAGAGAAACCGAATTGCCTTTGGTGCTAATTATGTAGGGTTGATTGGCTAATGATTTATTACAGTCACTAGATACAATTTTTCATCTCTTTTTCTCTCTTTTGTTGGTGGAGTACTTGATATATTGCTATCTCACCTATTACGAGATCACTGGTCTTTTTTCTTCTTGGGTTGTGTCTTCTCTAACGTGACAAATGATTGGATAGAAAAACTCGGGAAAAAAAAAAAAAAAAGTATGGGTGACCAACTTTTTGCAGTAGTAACGATTATTTAATAATAATAATTTAAAATAATAAATAAATAAATAAATGGAAAGGTGAACCGATGTCAAGGAAGTCAATCGCATGCTTCGAGGTGGCTACTTTTAGTGGAATGTACGTTCATATGACATATGGGTAGCAAGTCACAATTGTACCTCTTTTTTATTGGTTTTCCCTCCTTTTACCTTGACCAAGCTTTTCAACTTCGATATAAAAAGAGACCTATCAACCGTTCCTTCAATGAAAATATTATATAGATTTAGATATTCGGTTTATTGTAGTTTTATAGTTTATTTCACTCATCTTAGCACCTATTATCTTTTATAAATATGTGCTAATGATTTTTGTTTTTTTAAATCTTTTGAATCTTCACCTATTAATAATCGACAACCCTCGCAGCTCAGTAGAACATGAAAAAACTTCTAATTGAGAGGTTTGGGTTTGAGATATTTATTCATAAATAAAATTCTTCACCCTCCTAAAGATATTATAAAAAAAAAAAATCTCACTTTCATTTTCAACCTTTCCATCTAACCTGTTTGAGATTGGTGGTGCTTGTGCTGACAAGTTTGGCATTTCGGTGGAAAAAAACAAACCAATATCCCAATCCAATTTATTAAGCTGTCTAAAAGATTCCTACCTCTTTAAGTGCATAGGCCCATAAGGGAAAAATCACTAATTTTCCGGGAATCATCGGGAAAATTCTACAATCATGAATCTAATTCTTTTGGCACAACTAAAAAAAAAAAATAAGAAGGGGCAAAGGAGCAAAATACATCCGTCAATAATTCTTAAATAACTGAAAATTAATGGTAATAAATAAAAGAGAAAAGCTTTAGGGGGAGAGAGAGAGGAGCTAATAAAAACTATGTTGTTTCCAAACACAAGGAGCAACGAGCAAACTCACACCTTCCCACCACAACCAGTCAGAGTCGTCGCCGTCGCCGTCACACCGCCGGAAGCAATGCCGTCGCCTGCGCTAACTCTCCGCTAGTCTGAGACTTCGTCAGTGGCAATGTCTTGCTCGCCGGACCACTCCTCCGCTGCCGGTGCTAGCCTGTACTGCAGCGAGGACGCCGGCGACGTGACCTCCTGGAGCGCAGACGGATGGATCTCCCAACACGCTCCGTTGTGGACCCTCTCCGCCCATTCTTCGCCGCCCGAAGAATCCACCGTTTCCACGTTCATCGAGTCGGAGCCCCACCACATGCCAAAGGCGGACTATCTCAGACGATGCCAAGACCGCTCGATCGACGTCACCGCTCCCCAGGACTCCATCAACTGGGTCTTAAAGTTACAAGCTTTGTCGCCGGATTACGTACGTGTATAAGTATAAAAATCCGACGTAACGTGTTCCAATAATGAGACCCTGTATTGCTTATTGTGTGAAACAGGTGCACGCGTATTATCGGTTCATTCCAGTAACGGTATTCCTCTCGGTGAACCACCTGGACCGATTTCTCTCGTCGCGTTCTCTGCCTGTAAGATAATTTTCCCAGGAAAGTTTCAGACTTTCTGAGAAAACGCTCTGTTTGCGTGACATTGTTCTGGCAGTGTAATCCATGCTCGTTCTCACTCTTTTTCCCTTTCCAGCAAGCGAATGGATGGCCGTTTCAGCTACTATAGGTGGCCTGCTTGTCTTTGGCGGCTAAAATGGAGGAGCCCCAGGTGCCACTGCTCCTAGACCTCCAAGTATTCGAGACCAAGCTCGTGTTCGAAGCCCGGACGATCCAGCGAATGGAGCTCTGGGTCATGACCATTCTGAATTGGAGGTTGCTGTATAGAAGACGAAAGTTCTATATTAATTAAAATATAAATTAAAAGAGGGCCTTCAATGCTCCGTCCCGCCCTTCCCTTTGATTTCCTCAGCACCATCACCCGCGGTAATCCAATGCCTGAACCCAGCATATTTACTCCAATGCCATAATAGCATTACTAATTTCCTCGATTATGTTTCAGTGATCGATTTCTTGGGTTTGGCGTCGACACGTCGACTATAGCAGCGGCGCCGGTGCTTTGTGCCAGTGCTGAAGGTTCCGATTCGCCGGCGAGAACGCTGGGTCCGCTTTCACACGACCACAGCGTCTCTCTCTCGTTAGGGAAAGATCCAAGATGCCCGTACGAGAGTTGCTTGTTTTAAGTTCTGAGTGAGCAGAACTTCTTTGAGGCGGTGATCTGAGGGGGGTTAAGGGAGTGGTTGGTCTATTGGTGAGAGAAAACAGCCTCGGATTTGTGCCTGGTGCTAGACAAGGCCATGCTTGCCTCCCATTCGATTGATAATAAAAAAGTGCAGCCATCTGACCTTGAAGAATGTGCCAAGAATGATTTTTATATGTTATCCCTTGCTGGTCTTGAAGGCTGTGCCAAGCCATCGGAATGTATGAAGCAACCTTCATTTCTATGTTATCTTGTTTGTAAAATTATAAACTCTCTTTCGGCATTTGTAATTGGGAATGACAGACTCCTCAAGTATCTCGCTTTTTCTGTAAAGATGTGATAGGGTATTTAGGCTTGTAATCATGATTACTAAATTATTCATGATATCATTATTTTTGTTTTATACCTACTTGTATTTAAGTTGTTTCTACTAAATTTATTTCTTTTTTTTTTGTTTCCCATTTAGTATTATCTATTTTATATTTTTTATTATAGGCATGTTGGTTTTTGGCTTAGATTTGTCCAAACTACTAAAGGTTACAAACTTAAGTATAATGTTAGCACATTAATAAACTCAACAAATTCTGACTTTCTTGTAATATCAGAATAAAGATTAACCTAAATGTTATCCTTTAGTATTCTAGGATTATCTATTCTATAGTGCATTTTTATCCCTAATTTTGGACATTTCAAAAATAGGTAAAAGTTCATCCAATTCCTAAGTACTGGACTTTATCTTTTTTCCTAAAAGGTTCTTGTTCCATCTCCATGTTATCCATAAAGAGCATATTTGTATCCTAATTGCTTGTCAAAGCAAGATGTATTTGGAAAGATCTCTCCAAAATACACCCAAATCTCCTTGCTAGAGATGATCCCCACTCCCAAAAAAAAAAAGATATAAAATAATAATAATAATAATAATAATAATAATAATAATAATAATAATAATAATAATAATAATAATAACAACAACAACAATAACAACAATAACAATAACAATAACAATAACAATAACAATAATAATAATAATAATAATAATAAGAGAAGAATAATAAATAGAAGAAAAATAGAAAGAAAGAAAGAAGGAAAAAGGAAGAAGAATAAGTAAACAACTTGTAGCTATCATAATTTCTAAACTGTTTATGATATTTTTTTATACCTATTTGTATTTAAGTTGTTTTTACTAAATCTATTTCTCTTGTTTTTGTTTTTGATTTAGTATTATCTTTTTATGTCTTTTATTATAAGCATGTTGCTTCTTTGGTTCAGATTTATCCAAATTACGGAAGGTTACAAACTCATGTTTAATATTGGCACGTTAATCAACCTAAGAAACTTTGATTTTCCTAATGTATCTGGTCTTCTTCTTTTTTTCGTTTCTCTCCTTAGTTTCCAGTTTGCGCGACCCGTTTTTTTTGTTTTCTCTTCTCTTTTTTTCTTTTTACTTTCTTTGCGGTCCCCTCTCCTCTTCGTGTGTTCCCTCCTTTTGTGCCTTTCTTTTCCTTTTGCTTTCTGTCCATTCTTCCCACGTTCATTCCTTTTCTTTTTTGCCATCTTAGGTTATTGTATGGACAAGGTAAAAAAAATTCAAATATTATTTCACAAAATATTACATTATATATTTCTAAAATAGTCAAAATAATTAAATAAAAATAGAATTATCATTGTTTCTCATGTAAAGCGACAAAATAGAAACTCTATTTCTTTGCCAAAAGATGTTTACTCCATTCTTTAAAACCCAATGTTAAGAGAAAGGGAAAGTTGAACATATAAAGAAGATTCGGGTTAGGATATAACAAGATAAAATGACTATTATTTTTAACATGTCTCCAATTTTAAATAGTTAAAATTTTATAAAGATTCAATTCCTGCCCAAAGATAAAACAACAATTATATCATCACAGAAGTGACCTTATTATAGAAGAAAATCAAGGATGCAAGGGGTTGCGCTATGCCGTACTCGATATATTCAACTTTCAAAGACAGAAAAAAGAAAATTACATTTATATACGCCTAGTCCATTTAGTAAGACGTGGTTTGGCGTGTTACAAGACAGTAAAAAGTAGAATAAAATAATGAGTTAACTTAAGAATAAATAAATTAACCTTGCCGCAGCCCTCCACGTCGCATCAGAAAAGTGAAAAATCAAATAATGGCTCCCCTGCCTCTCAGCTAACCACGTGCAAAGCTTTAACTGCTGTTACCACAAAACACTCGACCACTGCATGTGCTCTCTGCAGAATGGCTCCTTCGGTTCATCATCTCACTCCTTTGCCAGCTAACCACGTGCAAAGCTTTAACTGCTGTTACAACAAAACACTCGACCACTGCATGTGCTCTCTCCTCTTGTACTCTCAAAACGCAAGCTTTGAATTTCAAATCAAAACGCAATCTTTGAATGTCAAAGCTGCATTGATGAAGGGGTTAAACATAGTACAGACTCGTAAGTGCAATGATTTGTTTTTCTCTTTTATTCTTATATATATAAGACTGAACATACATGTATTTTAATCATCTTTGTCCCATCCTTTTTGTCAATGGTGCAGCAGGGTTCAATTACTCTTTACTGTCCGATTCTAAAATTTCATTTTAAACAACGAATTTGCCTTCTTGAGTCTAATTGCTTTAGACTGGTCTTAATTAATTACATAATTACTTTTGGAGCGGTGTGCTTCATCATGAAACATTAAAAAGATCAACGGCCATGATAGGACTGGCGGCTTGCGGAGTTTCACGGACTTTAAACTGGTCTCAATTGGCCATGTGCTAATTGACTTGTTCACTGTCCTGGTCTTCCCGCTCGATCAGTTATTTCAATAAGTATAGCTGCAGTTCTGCCGCTGAATTCACAAGACACAGCAAAACAAAGTAGAAGCAGGAGAGATGTCTGGGTCCTATGACTGTGGCTCTAAGCAACCGGCGAAAAAACAGTCTCCAGGGGCATCTGGTTGTTCTGGAAAAATAAAGGTACAAGGGACGCAACCGTGTCTAGAAAAATGTGACGGTTGTGGAACATCGAAAGGAAAATGTATTGCTTGTCCTCCTACATGTGACTGCGGCTGTAAGCAACCGCCTCCGCCGCCTCCGCCTCCGCCTCCACCGCCTCCGCCTCCGCCGCCTCCGCCGCCGCCGCCTCCGCCTCCGCCGCCTCCGCCAACACCTCCTTCTTCCCCTTCTCCTCCACCAACATCTCCTTCTCCTTCTCCACCAACACCTCCTCCTAAAAGGAAACGTCAACGTCAACGTCGACCTCCTCCTCCTAGCATTACGGAAAGCGTCCCAGTCGATGTTGTCTCCTCTCCCCCCTGGCGTAAGTCTCTCTCTCTCTCTCTCTCTCTCTCTCTCTCTTTACATTTCACGAAAGCAAATTATTAAAAAACTTTGTAACGGTAGTAAAAGAAACAAACAAACAAGCAATTTTTGAAAGTTTTAGTTAATAAATGCTTCTACTTTTATCATTGAATCTGATATTTTGCCATTACCATCTTACATTTTGGGAAAAAAAATAGTTAAATTGAATTATAGTTTTCATTTTCAGCAAGCTTCTGTATTTTTCTTACCCTTTGATTTTTCTCATCTCGTTTTTCTTATGTTTATAATGTGTCTGTGTATTTTGTTTAATGTAGAGAAAGCTATTATTCCTGGATCCCAACATTACGTGATGATGATTGGCACAGCTCTTACTATCTCTAATGTTGTTGTCCCAAGAATGGGGGGTGGTGATGTAAGGAACCTCTTCGTAATTTCCTCTCTCTCTCTCTCTCTGCTCATCAACTGTTGGGGGAAAAAGGGGATCATGCAGTAAATAAAACTAACCCAAGACTAAAACATCAAAGATATTATATAATTTGGGTAAAATTCTTTTTTTCTGTACTCACAAAGTAGTAATTGATAATTATTTGGAGCTTTGATGCAAAATGAGTCAACTTGATTTAACCATTCTCTAAAGTAACCAAAACGGTTCATCAAATCACAGTCTACTATCTTGCCACTGATGACTCCAAGAGAAACCTTACTACTAATTCAACTCTTTTACTGGTGTATACTTAGCCTGTCTACGTCACTTGTCTAATGGACAATTAATTCAACTCTTTTACTGGTGTATACTTAGCCTGTCTACGTCACTTGTCTAATGGACAATTATCTATTGTAGTCACAAAGTCTATAGAACAATACCATTTCTTTACTGTTGAGAGTCCCACATCGGCACCAAGTGTGAGAAACGACCTGTATATATGAGGGGAGCTCCACCCACTACTGCCTATGGGTTTTAGTGTGGAATGGGCCTTTTCAACATGGTATCAGAGCGAGTACCTACCTTGGGCCAGAATAGTGAGGATCCTCCCCTTAGTCCTACTTGCGAAAAAATGCCGCCGTGGGTTCACGCCGTCGTGTACCGTCGTGAGGGGGAGTGTTGAGAGTCCCACATCGGCACCAAGTGTGGGAAACGACCTGTATATATGAGGGGGGCTCCACCCACAACTGCTTATGGGTTTTAGTGTGGAATGGGCCTTTTCAACATTTACGCTTCCTTTTTTGTCCTGTTTCTTTAATTGTCACCTTTCTACGGACTTTTGGAATTCTTTAATTGTAGGTGGAGAAGGCAGAAGTGATAAACACTTTCCTCTTTGTTGCTGGCTTTAACACACTCTTCCAGACTCTGTTCGGGGCTCGGCTGCCGGTGGTGATGGGAAGTTCTTTTTCTTTCATCGTCCCTACTCTTTATATTGCCTCATCGAGGAGGTTCCTCAAATACACAGATCAAAACCAGGTTGGTCTGCACATCTTATCATGGCCAGTTTGCAATTCTTAGGATTATGTTTGTTTCTAGAACAGAACGAGCGGAAAGCAAAAGAAAATACATGGAAATACTTTTGTTTCTTGTGAAGGATAATTGAAGAAAGAAGTTGACTATGCATTTACTTTGAAGTGAATTTTTGCTTCCTTACTATGTTTCTTATGTGTTTGCGAGTACTTTCTAGAAGTTTAAACATACCATGAGAGCCGTGCAAGGAGCACAAATTATTTCATCTATCTTCCAAACTGCTCTTGGGTATTCTGGTTTATGGAAAAAATATGTGAGGTAGGACACTGCGAAGAAAGTTTATTGTATTTGATTATCTTTTTATTTATTATTCGGCGGTTTCATTAAAGAGCTAAGTTTGAAAGTCTTATGGTACAGGTCTCTCAGCCCTCTTGCTGCGGTACCTCTCGTAACTCACACAGGACTTGGGCTTTTTGCACGGGGTTTCCCAGAGGTAAGACTGTTGAACCCTTTATTCTACTAGTGTCATACATCATTGTTACACGAAGAAGTGATTCTAGCTTAGTTGTTGAGCATCCAAATTCCTTCTCACTCGGCAAAAGACCAAGGTTGGACTGTGGGGAGAATTTAAACTAGTCCCACACCAGTCTCATCCCATACTAGTTTTGTATGGTGAGGTCTTTGGCCTTATTAATAAATGATTTCCCTCACCTACCACCAATTGGTTTTAAGAGGACAAGTGGTCTGTCAAATTCAAGAGAAACTTTTGTATTATACACAAATATCATTATTAATACCTTACAAACTAGGAAAAGTAAATTGAAAATGATCTGTACCTTTATTTCCTGCACGTGGTAAAATGCATTCGATCTATCATTGAGTCATTTATGCCTGTACAGACTTTCTTACTAAATTGCCTTTCTTTTCCACTGCTGCCCGAAGCTAGCACAATGCGTTGAAGTCGGACTTCCAGAATTGATTATAGCGGTTGTTTTATGTCAGGTGGGTAACGTCGTTAAGCCTTCTGTATTTTCCGTGACGATTCTTAGATAGGTTGGATGTAAAATGTTGGGCCATTATCTATTAAAGCTGGGGACCATCTCAAAACACATGGGCAAAGAGTGGAGGGCCAATCAGGTAGGTCATAGCCACTAACAAGGCCATTGCCTAGCCACCATAAAGCTAGGGGGACCACCTCAAAGTACATGTACAACGGGCTGCCAGTCCCACCCAGTAATAAGGCCATTGCCTGGCCATCCCGGGTCCGATGTGGGAGAGCATTCTCCAACATTATCAATCTTCAATCTACAAAGCGGACAGCATCTAAGAACCCTACCTACTCAAATTTCGCAAAGAGAACAAAAGTGTTTTAATTTTATGGAAACTTGGAAAACTTGTCCTTTTTTCTAGCCTAGTAGGTCCCAGCCACTAATAAGTGTTTCTCTCACGTTTGGCTAATATACTATTTAATTGCAATGCAGTACTTACCCTCAATGTTAACGGGTTCAAGAAGGAACTTATTAAAACAAGTTGCAATCACACTGTCGATTGTTATTGTATGGGTATATGCAGCAATTTTGACGGCAGCCGGTGCTTATGATAATCGGCCTGAAAAAACCCAAACAAGTTGCCGGACAGATCGTTCAGGGCTAATTAATGCCACCCCTTGGTGAGTTCTAATGCAAAAATTTCTCTATAATCCATTTAGTTCTATCCATCACTCTTAGTGTTTTGAAATGGAATGCTTGTCTAAAAGTCTAAACTAACAAATGGATGAACTATTACGTAATCATTTATCAAGAAATTAGTGTTAGTCGCCCATAACACAAATATTGATATATTTCCTGATAATTAAATGGTATAAACATAGCCGAACAGAGAAGTGACATGCTTTTCCCCCCTGAGAGTTTCATAACACCGTACCATGATTGTCAAAACTGTATATCTTGACAAAAGCAGTCCCACTACACAATGATAGGAACAGTTTTCGTTCATCTATTTGTAAAGTTGGATTATTATTTATCCCATTGCTGGAGGGTCTCAGTAGATGACGATGTTGATGATTCTCTACTAGGCTACTTGATAATCAGAGTCCGTCACAAAACACCCCCCGTGGCCACAAAACCCCAAACCCACAAGCCCATGATTTTGCTTTACTCCCCCCACCTGTAGCTTCCGTTTGGTTTCTAGACTCGGTGCCACCAACCATTTCACAAATAGCACCACCACTTTTATCAATTCCACTCCATATGTTGGTACACAATAATTCACCATGATGGTATTGGATTAAACATCACCCACACATCTAACATTGTCATCTCTCCTCAATTTAAATTCTTTAGTATCATAAATATAGTAATTTTTGTAATATTAATATATGTTCCTATATAAAGAGTTTTCCATTCAAGCAAGATTCTTTTTTGCAGCGCCATTGATTGTGGCCTATACTACCTTCCAAGGTTGAGTCCTCTAAAGTCTCTATCTACCTTTTCCATATCTACCTCCCATTGCTTGTTTGTCTAACACCAATGCCTAGGTCATGTTGCATTCTATACCATAGTAAAAAATTTTAAAGCAATCTTGACATCTTGCTCAAGATTTCCATCATCCTATTGTATGGCACTTCATCTTAGCAAGACTCACAACCTCGCCTATTCCTTCACCACAAATAAATCTCACCCCTTAAAAATTATTTCATTTTGCTAGGACCCTTTCCCAAAAATTTTGTCACATGATCATAAACATTACATTTTCTTCAATGATAATTTTGTCCAATCCTAATCATTCTACCCCTCACCATCAAGACCAATTTTTGAATGTATTCAAAGCCTTTCATCCCTTTGTGAAATTTAATGTTGGTTGGGTGATAGAGATGATTGACAATCTATTAGTGGGTTCTACATCTTCCTTGACTCTAACCTTAGCCCTTGATATTCTCATAAACAACAAATAGTAGTTCATTCCATTACCAAAATAGAATTCAAAAGTCTTGCTAACATCACTACAAAACTAATTTTGATTGAGGTTCTTTATCATCTCCATGCTTCACTCCCACAAGGTCTCACACTATGAAATGACAACATCTCTAACCTCTACTTGACAACCAACCTAAGTTTTTATGTATAATAAATCATGAAAGATTGACTTTCATTTCAATATGCTAACATCTTTACTAAGGGTTTTTCCTTTACATATTTAAAGTGTTACAGTCCAAATGAATTGGTCATCTTACCTTGTTAAAAAGTGGAAAGATGTTAGGAAATCGTGCCATTTCAGCATTCATGCCAAGTTCTAGCTCAGCCCCAAAGGAAATTACGGGGTGCCACAATAGGAACTCATCGTGTGTCACATCAACCCTACGACCAAGTTAGCCTTAGGCCACTTCAATAAAATTGGTCACATGATTTCCAACCATGAAAATGGAAAGCAGATCAAGAGGTTTCCTTTCCCATTTCACGCCACATTTAATTCTCTAATCCTTTGTACATACATAATTCTAGGTCCTTTCTCAATCGCTGAGTGAAAACGCTGTAATACATAAATAGCTTTTCCTGCAGTTTCCTTAAATTTCCGGCCAACTTCCTTTACTTCCTGTTCGCACCATTTCTAAAGTGTACCTATGTAAAAACCGTTCAACCTTCAGCGACGAGATTGATTTAGTTTAACCTTCAGCGACGAGAAGTTTTCCATTAAATGTATTTTTATTGTTGATTAACAATACCACCTTTCTTCTCAAAGAGCACGTTTAGTGGAGATGCTAGAAAAGGATGGGGTTTTCTTAGATCCCTGAGAGTAATCAAAACTCCTCTTGCAGGTAGCATAGAATTCCTTACCCACCGGGATTAGAGGGAACTTTAGCCGAGCTGTGGAAATGGATTCTCCATTCATGCAACATTAACATTTATTTTTGGAATGTCACATTTCCAAATATTTGGAGAGTAGCTTAGTTGCAATTGAACATCGTAGTTAGATAGAATACTGAGGGTTGAGTGGACAACATTCGCTTATGCTCATGATTTTCGTAATCAGTTTGTTGTGTCAAATGCTTCCTATCTATGAAAATGACTTCCAGGGCCTTCATCGAGCATGATGAAGCTCGGTGAAAAGAAAGGGTAGCACTGCATAGTAAGGAAGCCATTGATGTAAAACGGATAAAAATAGGGAAGTTGCGGTACACCTAAGCTTCTTGATGCTACAGAGATCTCCAAGAACGATCAAGAAGAGATTATCTTTAATAAAATGGGGAAAGATCTCCTAACACTCGGCTAGGGATAGTGTCCTTAGTAGCTTTTCTATCTATCAAACAAGAATCGAAAGCAATTCAAGACACTTTTCGTGATCTCTGGGTGTTCTTCTATTATTATCTGAAATGGAAGTTCTTTTACGTCTTTAGGAGAGTGAATCAGAAGGTTCGCTACATGTTGTTCTAAGTTACCTGTGCCATTTTTTGTGAGGAATAGCTTAGGTGGTTTCCTACCGCCGTGTTGTTTGTCTTTTTAATAGGAAAAGTTCGCTATCGTGATAAAGTGAGGTCCAAAGAAATTTTTTGTTGGCTATTGTAAACGTTGATCAAATTTATGCTTCATTCCAAATCATTTTACATTGCCATATGCAGGACCAGGATTCCGCATCCATTTCAATGGGGTCGTCCAACATTTGATGCTGGAGATGCTTTGGCAATGATAGCCGCTTATTTTGTTTCAACTGTAGAGGTTTGAACTCCTCAAAGCATTTCTTGACTAATTTTTCTAACTGATATTAATATAAGATCGGCCTTTTCTTCTTGATGATTTTGAGAACCCAATAAAGGTGAAGTCACACATGCATATCGATGGAAACATCGAAAGAAGAGCATCTCTCTTTATTAAATCCCTCAACACAAGTAGAAGAACAAAGAAGCAACTTTCTCATTTAAAACTAACAAATCCTGCTGAAGGGGAACTGGAGGATCTTCAAGAAGGAAAGCAATTACTAGAGTATTGGGAAACCCAAATTTATAAAATCGTTCCGTTCAAGAATGACCAGAGAAAAGAAAATAATGCAAAAGAAAATGCTATCAACACTTAGAATTTTGGTGTAGCGTGTCCAACTTGTCCTACTCCTACTTCACTTGGGTTATAGATTGGTTTATCTTATAAAATAAGCTGAAAAGCTCCACAGGGTGGATTTACCTTTCAAAATTTTCTGTCAAGAGCAGTTGTATAGACTTGTGAAAACGCTTTGATGGGAATATAATGCTTATTCCTTTCTTGAAATTTATTTTCTTTGATAATAACTTCTCCCTTCATTTGAAGTAGTCCACAGGAACATATATTACGGCATCGAGATATGGGGGCGCGACACCTATGCCCCCCTCTGTACATAGCCGTGCTTTAGTCTGGCAGGTAGCAAGGGATGGACTAATGTCTTGTTATTGTTGTTGGTATTTAGTAGATTTGGGACGTTAACTTCTCGTACAATTCCAGGGAATAGGCTCTCTTTTGCACAGCATTTTTGGCACGGGAAGTGGCAACAGTGCATCAGTGTAAACATTTCACTTCTACTGGCTTCTTCGTCACCTTTGTAATAGAATCTTCAGATTGGAACTTCAGCTAGTTTTAGTTAGGAGATCATGGGAGTCTTCACAATTATCGTTGATATACACATTGTGATGACACCTTGACCAAAAAAGAAAAAATGAACATTATGTTTTTGCATATTTAATCTTATTAAGGAGATTGTTTTTATAAATATGTTAGTTTATTCATTTAAAAACAAGAAAATACAAAGACTTAAGGACATAACTTAATATGGCAACTCATTTAAAAGAAAATTAAGTTTAAAATCTTTTAGTTATAACATAATAAAACATTGCATGAGAAGATTTAATATTCATAGATACTAATACTCTTTTATGTATCACATAAAGTTAATATTTCAATAATCTTATTTTGAAAATATTTATGAATTAAGAAGAATTATTATAATTTTGTATAAATTGATTTTGATGATCTATTAATTATATTGACAGTGAATTTCACTTTAATAGAAACAAAAACTTAGAGAATCTTTTCAATACATGAGATCATAATATAAGATATTAGAATATTGTGTATAGCACAAAAGCTTAAGCTAATTTTTTAAATGCTTTTATTAGAAGCTCTCTTACGATGCTTTACCAATATCAAACTTTTAACTCCTTTTTATGCGCGTATGTATTCTCAACACGCATGTATATGTTTATGTCTCTGAAAGCATGTGATCTGACTCTGTGACCTTTGTTTCTTTCAAGTGAAAGTGCAGGTCTTTTGGGATTAACCGGGTTCGCAAGTCGAAGAGTCACTGAAGTATCGGCAGTATTAATGATTCTCTTCTCTGTTTTAGGTGATTATCTCATATATGGGTTGTCATTGGTAATGTTCTTGAAACGTCTTTTCCACATCAATGTGGATCATTAAGCAATAATGGAATCAGGGTCTTGGCATTTCTTTTGGATCTTTTGATGTATTTATTGCATTTACCTTAATGACTGATCTTATGAGTCCATGTAATCATGTCCCAGGAAAACCCGGTGCTCTCCTTGCTTCTGTTCCACAGCCAATTACGGCGGCATTGAACTGTATTAATTATGGCTATGCGGGTACGTATGGCATTTCTCTGGTGATCAGGATAGGTGGCAATTATTTTTGGTTCATGTATTCGTTTGTTCGTTTCTGTCAGAGTAATACAGTATGTTAGAGACCTGAAAAAGAGAGAAAAACTTGTGAGATGAATGCATATCAAATTAACTTTGCTCCTTTGGGGTAAGTCGAATCATCTTTTTAAAATTTAAATCATGTATAAGAGACCTTGCGAAGCAAGTATTTTGGTTTTAAATTCTTTTAGTTACATTTTTTATTGAATTGAGTATATTCTAAAGTGGGTGGCCACTCCTTGTTTAAGTTATTGAATAAAGTTTAGTAAAATTTATAGGTTATTAAAAAATAAAATAAAATAAAGTATGTGATGAAGGACCAAATTTGTTGATTGAAATGAAACGTCCCCTTGCTATTCACAGCTTTTGCATACTTTTGCATTAGCTATATGTGAACCAGTACAACGAAATGCCAATTTCTGAATATCTGTCTTGAATATTCTGAATATAAATTCAATTTCTACAGTTTGTTTTCTTTTTGTTGTTTAAACAACATTGAACATCTTTCTTCCGGTTGAGCAGCTTCTTCTGGTCTTGGCCTTCTTCAGTACTGCAAACTAACTACCAACAGAACAAAATTCATTCTGGGCCTTGCACTCTTCATGGGTCTTAGCGTGCCTCAATATTTCAACGCATTTCAGTCGGTGCCTGACCAGGGTCCTGTCCACAGTGATTCTATATGGGTGTGTATATTTACTCTTCCTGTATTCTCATCATTGTTCGCTTTTACGTATAGAAAACTTTTGAGTTTTGTTGGTCTGCTTTGTTACAGTTTAACAAAACAATGCAAGTGATATTTTCATCACCGGCAACAGTGGCAGCTGTGGTTGCTTCCTTCTTAGACTCCACTTTGGAGCGCAGAGTAATCTGTTGTCGTAAAGATAATGGGTGGCCTTGGTGGGAGAAGTTCAAGAAGTTTAACTCGGATCCTAGGAGCAAGAAGTTCTATTCCCTACCTTTAGTTGATCTTAACAGGTTCTTTCCTTCCTTTTGAATTTGGTTTTGTCGCTTCTTGTTGACTCAATGGCCTTTTGAATCAGAAGCCCTGATCAGGTTCGGATTGGTGATATTATTGGTCTTAGTGTTTGATCTAATTATTGGCTAGGATCAACTGGTTTCTGGAGTGGAAGAACCTGCTTAAATGTCTTGCTCGACTGTTCAAATGCTACAATCGTCATTCTCACTCGGAAGGTTAGTAGACACGGTTAATATGGGCATTTCAAAAATTACTATTTATGATTTCCCTAAGGGATATGATTTTTGGAGATGATCGAATATTTTTAGATACGGATGATGGTGGAAACGAATTTGTTGATCCGAAAGATACCGGCAGTAGTGATGATAAAGGACCTAATGATAATGGGGGATCTGAAGGTGATGATACCAACAATGATCAAGGAATTGATCCTGATACTGATAGCAATGGAAATTCATTTGAGTTTGAATAGCCCAGGTAAGCCCACATTAATTTGTCGATTAACTTGAAAAATTAATCTTTAAAGTCGTCAAAATCTAGTTAGTTCCAAACAATACCAAGACTTGAAAAGGCAAATAAGAAGCTCCATAATACTAGTCAAAGTCTATGTTAAAGACTAAAATCTAACATTTAAAACATATGATCTTTAAGTAATGTTTAAATGTAAACTCATTTTCTTTTACTTATGGATTTGCTTTTGGGTTGAATTTTAAATTTTTTTTACAATCCAAACTTACGTTGTCTAATGGAATTTATACTTATGAAAATTGATTAACCCTGAAATAGTTTAATCTATGAAAATTCATAAAATTTTTAGTGTGTTCAAAGCTAAGTTCAAGCATGGGATAACTTACAACTAAAAGTTGTTTGCATTGCAACTGGAGCGCTACCCAGTTTTGGAGTTTGAAAGTGCTTTATTTGACGGGTGTTCTTACAAAATGTTAAAATGGAGAACCTAGTAGCTAAAACTAGAGTTCGAAAAATTCTATTTATTTTTTCTTTTTTAAGGTGAATAGGGTTCTGAGTCTATCTCTAGCAGCTTTCCACTTATACTTTTGGGTTGGGCTCACCGAAAAGTTTTAAATTAAATAGCTTCTCAATTGAATCCAATGTGTATCTTAAATAATAATTTTACTAACATATTATATCTCTTATATATACAAAAGCTCCCTTCTTTTATAAATAGATTTTAATGGAAGAAGTAAATCTTTAACTTGGTGCTAAAATTCATGTTTCAAATTGAAAGGGTACATATAGGAAGTATTTCCCCACACTTTGAGGAAAAAGATATATTAGTTGCTTAACTAGTTAGCTTAGTGATAAATTAGTAGGAACTTCAACCATGAGGTCTAAGGTTCAACATCCTGAATGCATGAGTTGAGTGTGTGTATTATAATATTAAAAAAATTATAAAAAAAAAACAAAAGGATATTTTGAAATCCAATGTGCATCCCCCACATTATAATATATCAACCTCATGTGTTATTTTCTCATATATATTGAGGTGTTCCCCTTTCTTCCAACTTGATCTTAAGAAAGAAATGAATTTTTAACATCTTCCCAATATGTAACTCAAAAAATACTCCAAGAGGTGCTGCACAAGCAAGTCAAGGGCAGCCTGATTTATTCCCAAGAAACAAAATTTAAGCTGCATCATATCTATTATTTTTCAGAAGAATACCAATGTTAGTTAATGTTAAGTTGATAGTTTCGATTGTATCTTGTTTCCATAAAGAAAGCGTAAATTTTCAAATTCAATTCATCTTTTACGTGTGAAAATTTACGTTTAGTTAACTATTCTAGTGCTATAAGAGAATAACTAAAGTTACATTCTAATTTTTCAGATGATTTGGCTATTCATCCAAGTTAGAGATCCTGATAATAAAGATGGTCTCATTGTTCAAGTTTATGAGGACTTTTTAGATGCTTTATTAAGATTCCTGCACCTTGGAGTAGAATGTACTTAGTTTAGTGTTAAAAAAACTTAGACTTGATTTGTATCTTAAATTGTTTATGACATTTTAATCAATATTGATTATTTGAGATAGGATTTGCACTTAACAACTATTTTTTTGTTTTATGAAGTATCTCCATTTGAAAAAATTTATTTGTTTTTGTAATGATAATCGATATGTTGGAAACATATGGTGATACTCCATGGTTTATTGATCCTCATTAGAGGTTATGGATTTGTACGGAGATTCATAGTAAATGTTTACAGCTTTGGCTTGTATCATAGAACTACATGAATGCCTGCTCACAATTTAAAGTGAACACAAAAATATGAAGATCGCAGTCTTGTGCTCGTGATTGAGCTGCACAATAAAATCCTCCATTTTTTCATTGGAATAGTTATAAGCTAATAATGATAATAATTCTAATCCAATGGTGAGTGCGACTTTCAAAATTTTTGCCAATTAGTGCTTGATTAGACGAAGAGTTATAAAATTGCTTCAATCTATGTAAACCCTTTAGCTGTCATGTAGTCCATATTCGGTGATAGAATATAGGAAAGCAATGCTTGATTTTCTCCTTTTAATATATTAATATGTTGTATTCCTCATATATAGAAGTGTTTTCTCTTTTATAAATCAAAATCAATAAATAAATAAATCTTTTTAATAATGGTTATTGGAAACCTTTCTTTGGAAAGCAAAAACGAAGAAACAACACATTGGCTATCAATAATGTGCACCTTTTAAAAGATTTGAATAGCTTCTCCTTTGCAAAATTAAAAGAGCCTCTTACAAGTGTTGCACATGCAACTCTACCTATAAAGTAGACCTCGTGCATGGTACCCTTCTTTTGTTGCCTAATCACATATGAATTGATGACAATCATTATTTTAATATATCTTGCATTTTGTGAAAAAAAAAATGTAAGTTTTTGAATTTACCTTTTATTTTTTTGGTAGAAATATAAGTTTTCATTAATAAAATGTAGTGTACAAAAGTATATAGGCATATACCCTAATATTATAAAAATTGTGAAAACTACAAAAAGATTATGGTTATAAGCCTCCAAATCTCACTGAAAATAATATTTTCTTGTAAATATTTTATATTTTGAAACAAAGAGCTCTTCTTAGTGCAATTTTCTTTATTTTAGCCAACAGGATTAGAATGTCAGTTATTCTATTTTGAAATTGTTTTCTATTTCATTCTACTCATATATAATAAATACAAGTTAAAAAATATATCTTAAGAAGTCTTGCAGTCAAACCCTTTCCTTTAGTTGCTCTAATCATCCATTGTAGTTTTTCATTTTATCCTCCAATATGACATTGAATTCTATTCTAAGTAAGGATAGCCTTCCAAATCATCATTGACCATTGTTCGGTAAAATTTAAATGCAAGTAAACATGTCGAACAAGTAATATAATGATGAATAAGATATCATCCCATAGAAATTGGTGGTTACTAAGCCAACTAATTACTAATGGTGAATAACTCTTAGAATTTATCTAGCAAATCCAAATTAATAGAGAATAAACTAACCAACTAGATTTAATAAAACTAAATATACAAAACATGTTAAAGCATATGATTTCACCATAACTATAAGGTACTAATGTAGATTACGTATACTTGCAAGAGGAGTAGTAGCTATGTGATGACGGAATCTCCTAATTTATTTACTATCCTATGTCTAGGTATAGCAAACCTACTTAGTTCATTAATTCACTATATCTCTATATGTGAATTAAAATAAACCAAATGTATTAAGATCTATGAATATTCCCAATTTACACCGAAAGCCACACAAATAATATAGTATATGTCTATCCATATTTAATTTATAATTATACGTTACAAGAAGCAACTGTATATCATCTTTTGTCGGTCTCAAACATGCAAATCATATCATTTAAGTGATAACTAATCACTTAAAAGCATTAAACACAGTAATATGAAACTTCACATAAACAAAATATCTTGTAAAACATAATAATCATAAGATTCATATTATCATAATTAGGTTACATCGTAGCTCTAACAAGAGTAAACTAAATCATAAAGAAATAATAGGTAATAACAATAATAGAAATTAAAAATGACATCTTGAATCCAAGAACAAAAAGTTTGTCACCCTTTTTATCTTCTCTTTAAGAAATCCTTGAGTTATACTTAATTTCCTCCTCCCCTCTTTTGCCTCTTCTATTCTCTTAAATAGGGTTTAGGTTTAAACCTATCTCTTATCTTAATAGAAATAGGTTTTGGAGACCTAAGACAATTGTGTTTTGAACTCTTATATTGATTGGGCTTTAAACTCCTAACATGACTAGGTTTTTTAAATAATTAGAAAACCTAATAACAAGTTTTCGAGACCAAGATCGTGTTCGAAGCCCGGACGATCCAGCGAATGGAGCTCTGGGTCATGACCATTCTGAATAGGAGGTTGCTGCGTAGAAGACGAAAGTTCTATAGTAATTAAAATATAAATTAAAAGAGGGCCTTCAATGCTCCGTCCCGCCCTTCCCTTTGAGTTCCTCAGCACCACCACCCGCGGTAATCCAATGCCTAAACCCAGCATATTTTCTCCAATGCCATAATAGCATTACTAATTTCCTCGATTATGTTTCAGTGATCGATTTCTTGGGTTTGGCGTCGACAAGTCGACGATAGTGGCGGCGCCGGTGCTTTGTGCCAGTGCTGAAGGTTCCGATTCGCCGGAGAGAACGCTGGGTCCGCTTTCACACGACCACAGCGTCTCTCTCTCGTTAGGGAAAGATCCAAGATGCCATGCTTGCCTCCCATTCAATTGATAATAAAAAAGTGCAGCCATCTGACCTTGAAGAATGTGCCAAGAATGATTTTTATATGTTATCCCTTGCTGCTCTTCAAGACTGTGCCAAGCCATCGAATGTATGAAGCAACCTTCATTTCTATGTTATCTTGTTTGTAAAATTATAAACTCTCTTTCGGCATTTGTAATTGGGAATGACAGACTCCTCAAATATCTCGCTTTTTCTGTAAAGATGTGATAGGGTATTTAGGCCTTGTAATCATTATTACTAAATTATTCATGATATCATTATTTTTGTTTTATATCTACTTGTATTTAAGTTGTTTCTACTAAATTTATTTCTTTTTTTTGTTTCCCATTTAGTATTATCTCTTTTATATTTTTTAATTATAGGCATGTTGCTTCTTTGGTTTAGATTTGTCCAAACTACTAAAGGTTACAAACTTAAGTCTAATGTTGGCACATTAATAAATCCAACGAATTCTGACTTTCCTCATAATATCATAATAAAGATTAACCTTAAAAGTTATCTTTTAGTATTCTAGGATTATCTATTTTATAGTGCATTTTTATCCCTAATTTTGGACTTTTCAAAAGTAGGTAAAAGTTCATCCAATCCCTAAGTACTGGACTTTATCTTTTTTCCTAAAAGGTTCTTGTTCCATCTCCATGTTATCCATAAAGAGCATATTTGTATCCTAATTGCTTATCAAAGCAAGCTTATCAAAGCAAGATGTATTTGGAGGGATCTCTCCAAAATACACCCAAATCTCCTTGCTAGAGATGATCCCCACTCCCCAAATAATAATAATAATAATAATAATAATAATAATAATAATAATAATAACAACAATAATAATAACAATAATAATAATAATAATAACAACAATAATAATAATAATAATAACAATAATAATAATAACAACAATAACAATAATAACAAGAACAATAATAACAATAATAATAATAACAAGAACAATAATAATAATAATAATAACAACAACAACAACAACAACAACAACAACAACAACAACAACAACAACAACAACAAGAATAATAATAATAATAATAATAATAGAAAAAAAGAAAGAAAGAAAAAAGAAGAAGAAGTAAACAACTTGCAGCTATCTACAACATTATAAAAGAAAATCAAAGTTTGATGGGTTTATTGAATGAAAGAGAAAAATATTGAAAAAGATGTAACAAGAGCATTAAACTAGAAGGTTATTGGAACAACAACCAAAGGATTTAAACTCAATATTTGCAAGGGGTTAAGAATGGTAATGTTGTAGGTAACAGGGGAACAAAAAAGTTAAAGAACTAAAACATTAAATGAGGCAACTAAAGTTTTCTTTTCTTTTACTTGCTTTTCATTACTTGAACAAATAAGGTGCTTCCCTTACATATTTATAACAAAAAAAGAGACGATCCTTTTAGTATATAACTTGCGCTTCACGCCCACATAACCACACTTATGCTAAAACTTCATTCTAGACGAGGCTTTCCTTATGCTTGACTGCATGTGAGTCTTCCATCTTTTTCCTTGAAACTTCTTTCAAACTTCCTACAAAATTCCTCTTAGTTTTCTTCACGTTTGATTGTTCTTCATTCTTCTTCCTTGAAACTTCCTAGAAGCTTCCTCCTAATTTCCTTTATGTTTGAATAAGGTTAGCTATCATTGCTTGTTCAAATCAGTGATTTTCCTCAGGTATCTGGTCTTCTTTTTTTTTCGTTTCTCTCTCCTTAGTTTCCAGCTTGCGCGACCCACCTTTTTGTTTTCTCTTCTCTTCTTTTTCTTTTTACTTTCTTTGCTGTCCGAGCGTGGGTCCCCTCTCTTCTTCGTCGTGTGTTCCCTCCTTTTGCTTTCTGTCCATTCTTCCCACGTTCATTCCTTTTCTTTTTTGCCATCTTAGGTTATTGTATGGACAAGAGAATTTTGGATAAACATAAAAAAAAATTCAAATATTATTTCACAAAATATTACATTATATATTTCTAAAATAGTCAAAATAATTAAATAAAAATAAAATTATCATTGTTTCTCATGTAAAGCGACAAAATAGAAACTCTATTTCTTTGTCAAAACATGTTTACTCCATTCTTTAAAACCCAATGTTAAAAGAAATGGCAAGTTGAATATATAAAGAAGATTCGGGTTAGGATATAACGAGATAAAATAACTATTATTTTTAACGTGTCTCCGATTTTGAATGATTAAAATTTTATGAAGATTCAATTCCTACCCAAAACCAAAACAATAATTATATCATCACAGAAGTGAACCTTATTATAGAAGAAAATCAAGGATGCAGGGGGTTACGCTATGCCGTACTCGATATATTCAACTTTGAAAGACAGAAAAATAAAATTACATTTATATACGCCTACAAAGACAAGAAAAAGTAAAATAAAATAAAACATGAGTCAACTTAAGAATAATAATAAATAAATATAAATTAGCCTTGCCGCAGCCCTCAACGTCACATCAGCAAAGTGAAAGCTTTAACTGCTGTTACCACAAAACACTCGACCACTGCATGTGCTCTCTGCAGAACGGCTCCTTTGGTTCATCATCTCACTCCTTCGCCAGCTTGGAATTTCAAATGAACACGCAATCTTTGAATGTCAAAGCTGCATTGATGAAGGGGTTAAACATAGTACAGACGCGTAGGTGCAATGATTTGTTTTTCTCTTTTATTCTTATATATAAAAGACTGAACATACATGTATTTTAATCATCTTTGTCCCATCCTTTTTGTCAATGGTACAACACGGTTCAATTACTATTTACTCTCCGATTCTAAAATTTCATTTTAAACAACGAATTAGCTTTCTTGAGTCTAATTGCTTTAGACTGGTCTTAATTAATTACATAATTACTTTTGGAGCGGTGTGTTTCATCATGCGACATTAAAAAGATCAACGGCCATGATAGGACTGGCGGCAAGCCATGATAGGACTGGTGGCTTGCGGAGTTTCACGGACTTTAAACTGGTCTCAATTAGCCATGTGCTAATTGACTTGTTCACTGTCCGGGTCTTCCCACTCGATCAATTATTTCAATAAGTATAGCTGCAGTTCTGCCGCTGAATTCACAAGACACAGCAAACCAAAGTAGAAGCAAGAGAGATGTCTGGGTCCTGTGGAGGATTAGGAGGAGAGGGATGTGACTGTGGCTCTAAGCAACCGGCGATACAACCGTCTCCAGGGGCTTCTGGTTGTTGTGGAAAAATAAAAGTACAAGGAACATGTAAAACTTGTCACCCTGCCTGTGGCTGTGGCTGTCAGCAACCGGTGACGCTACCGTGTATAGAAGAATGTGACGGTTGTGGAACATCAAAAGTAAAAGGAAAGTGTATTGCTTGTCTTCCTTCATGTGACTGCGGCTGTCAGCAACCGGCTCCGCCTCCTCCTCCTCCACCAACACCTCTTACTCATACAAAGAAACGTCAACCTCCTCCTCCTAGTATTACGGAAAGAGTCCCAGTCGATGCTGTCTCCTCTCCCCCCTGGCGTAAGTCTCTCTCTCTCTCTCTCTCTTATTACATTTCACGAAAGCAAATTATTAAAAAACTTTGTAACGTTAGTAAAAGAAACAAACAAACAAGCGATTTTTGAAAGTTTTAGTTGCTAAATGCTTCTACTTTTATCATTGAATCTGATATTTTGCCATTACCATCTTACATTTTGGGGGAAAAAAATAGTTAAATTGAATTATGGTTTTCATTTTCTGCAGGCTTCTATATTTTCTTACCCTTTGATTTTTCTCATCTCGTTTTTCTTATGTTTATAATGTGTCTATGTATTTTGTTTAATGTAGAGAAAGCTATTATTCCTGGATCCCAACATTATGTGATGATGATTGGCACAGCTCTTACTATCTCTAATGTTGTTGTCCCTAGAATGGGGGGTGGTGATGTAAGGAACTTCTTCCTAATTTCCTCTCTCTGTCTCTGTCTCTGTCTCTCTCTCTCTCTGCTCATCAAACTGTTGGGGGCAAAAGAGGATCGTGCAGAAAATAAAACTAACCCAAAACTAAAACATCAAAGATATTATATAATTTGGGTAAATAATTTTTTCTCTACTCACAAAGTAGTAATTGATAATTATTTGGAGCTTTTATGCAAAAAAAGTCAACTTGATTTAACCATTCTCTGAAATAACCTTGACGGTTCATCGAATCACACAATCAACTATCTTGCCACTGATTTTGTAACCATTAAGAGCAAAATTCCAAGATAATCCTTACTACTAATTCAACTCTTTTAGTGGTGTATACTTAGCCTGTCTACGTCACTTGTCTAATGGACAATTATCTATCGTAGTCACAAAGTCTATAGAACAATACCATTTCTTTCTGCTTCCTCTTTTGTCCTGTTTCTTTAATTGTCACCTTTCTACGGACTTTTGGAATTCTTTAATTGTAGGTGGAGAAGGCAGAAGTGATAAACACTTTCCTCTTTGTTGCTGGCTTTAACACACTCTTCCAGACTCAGTTCGGAGCTCGGCTGCCGGTGGTGATGGGAAGTTCTTTCTCCTTCATCGTCCCTACTCTTTATATTGCCTCATCGAGGAGGTTCCTCGAATACACAGATCGAAATCAGGTTGGTCTGTACATCTTGTCATGGCCAGTTTGCAATTCTTAGGATTATGTCTGTTTCTAGAACAGAACGGGCGGAAAGCAAAAGAAAATACACGGAAATGCTTTTGTTTCTTGTGAAGGATAATTGAAGAAAGAAGTTGACTATGCATTTACTTTGACGTGAATTTTTGCTTCCTTACTATGTTTCTTATGTGTTTGTGGGTACTTTCTAGAAGTTTAAACATACCATGAGAGCCGTGCAAGGAGCACAAATTATTTCATCTATCTTCCAAACTGCTCTTGGGTATTCTGGTTTATGGAAAAAATATGTGAGGTAGGACACTGCGAAGAAAGTTTATTGTATTTGATTATCTTTTTATTTATTATTCGGCGGTTTCATTAAAGAGCTAAGTTTGAAAATCTTATGGTACAGGTCTCTCAGCCCTCTTGCTGCGGTACCTCTCGTAACTCACACAGGACTTGGGCTTTTTGCACGGGGTTTCCCAGAGGTAAGACTGTTGAACGCTTTATTCCACTAGTGTCATACGTCATTGTTACACGAAGCAGTGATTCTAGTTTAGCTGTTGAGCATCCAAATTCCTTCTCACTCGGCAAAAGACCTCTTAGAATCAGCAACTCATCTGAGAATTCCTAACACAATACTCTGTTGAAAGACGATTTTCTCTGTATTGCTTCAATCATCAAAACTATACACCAAAACAAGAATATATACAATTAGGGCAAAGGCCCATACGGGTCAAACCCGAACCCAACAATAAAGATCGTGGCCCAAGTTATGTACATGGGCCGACCCAACCCAATTACATCATAACAAGACCAAGCTTGGACTGTAGTGGAGAATTTAAACTAGTTCCCCACCAGTCTCATCCCACATTAGTCCTATATGGTGAGGTTTTTGGCCTTATTAATAAAGGGTTTCCCTCACTTACTACCAATTAGTTTTAGGTAGACAATTGATCTCCCAAATTCAATAGGAACTTTTGTCCTACACACAAGTATCATTATTAATGCTTTGCAAACTAAAAAAAGTAAATTGCGAAACACATATTCTTCGCGAGAGAAGTGAAAATGGATATGTAACTCACATATGCTTGTGCATTTTATAGAGGTACTTGTAGGAATACCTTAGCGTCAATTGTTACTTATAAATCTCTTATGAAAACGATCTGTTCCTTTATTTCCTGTACGTGGTACAATGCATTCGATCTATCCTTGAGTTATTTATGCCTGTACTGACTTTCTTACTAAATTGCCTTTCTTTTCCACTGCTGCCCGAAGCTAGCACAATGCGTTGAAGTCGGACTTCCAGAATTGATTATAGCGATTGTTTTATGCCAGGTGGGTAACGTCCTTAAGCCTTCCGTGTTTTCCGTGACGATTCTTAGGTAGGTAGGGTGTAAAGTGCTGGGCCATTATCACTGTTCAATCTACAAAGGGGACAGTGTCTAAGAACCCTACTATCTCAAATTTCGCAAAGAGACAACAGTGTTTTAGTTTTATGGAAACTCGGAAAACTCGTCCTTTTTTCTACGTTTTTTCTCTCATATTTGGACAAAATTTGCTCGAATTTTTTGTTTCTCTCACGTTTGACTACCATACTATTTAATTGCAATGCAGTACGTACCCTCAATGTTAACGGGTTCAAGAAGGAACTTATTAAAACAAGTTGCAATCACACTGTCGATTGTTATTGTATGGGTATATGCAGCAATTTTGACGGCAGCGGGTGCTTATGATAATCGGCCTGAAAAAACCCAAACAAGTTGCCGGACAGATCGTTCAGGGCTAATTAATGCCACCCCTTGGTGAGTTATAATGCAAAAATTTCTCTATAATCCATTTAGTTGTATCCATCACTCTTAGTGTTTTGAAATGGAATGCTTGTCTAAATGTCTAAACTAACAAATGGATGAACTTACGTAATCATTTTATCAAGAAATTAGTGTTAGTTGCCCATAACACAAATATTGAGATATTTCCTGATAATTCAATGGTATAAACATAGCAGAACAGAGAAGTGACATGCTTTTCCCATCTGAGAGTTTCATAACACCGTACCATGATTGTCAAAACTGTATATCTTGACAAAAGCAGTCCCACTACACAATGATAGGAACAGTTTTCGTTCATCTATTTGTAAATTTGGATTATTATTTATCCCACTGCTGGAGGGTCTCAGAAGACGACGATGTTGATGATTCTACTCCATATGTTGGTACACAATAATTCACCATGAGGATGGCATTGGATTAAACATCACCCACACATGTAACATTATCATCTCTCCTCAATTTAAATTCTTTGGTGTCATAGATATAGTAATTTTTGTAATATTAAGATATGTCCCTATATAAAGAGTTTGCCATTCAAGCAAGATTCTTTTTCGCAACACCATGGATTGTGCCCTATACTACCTTCCAGGGTTGAGTCCCCTAAAGTCTCTATCTACCTTTTCCACATCTACTTGTCTATCTAGCACCAATACCTAGGTCATGTTGCGTTTTATACCATAGTAAAAAATTTTAAAGCAATCTTGACATCTTTCTCAAGATCTCCATCATCCTATTGTATGGCACTTCATCTTAGCAAGACTCACAACCTCCCCTATTCCTTCACCACAAATAAATCTCACCCCTTAGAAATTATTTCATTTTGATATTTAGGACCCTTTCCCAAAAGTTTTATCACATGATCATAAACATTACATTTTCTTCAATGATAATTTTGTCCAATCCTAATCATTCTACCCCTCACCATCAAGACCAATTTTTGAATGTATTCAAAGCCTTTCATCCCTTTGTGAAATTTAATGTTGGCTAGCTAGGTGATAGAGATAATTGACAATCAACTAATGGGTTCTAAATCTTCCTTGAATCTAACCTTAGCCCTTGATATTCTCATAAATAATAAACAGTAGTTCATTCCATTATCAAAATAGAATTCAAAAGTCTTGCTAACATTACTACAAAACTAATTTTGTTGAGGTTCTTTATCATCTCCATGCTTCACTCCCACAAGGTCTCACACTATGAAATGACAACATCTTTACCCTCTATTTGACAACCTAACTAAGTTTTTATGTATAACAAAACATGAAAAATCGACTTTCATTTCAATCTGCTAAGATTTTTACTGAGGGTCTTTCCTTTACATACTTTAAAGTGTTATAGTCCAAATAAATTGTTCATCTTACCTTGTTAACAAGTGAAAAGATATTAGCAAATAACAAGTAGAAAGATATTAGGAAATAGTGCCATTTCAGCATTCATGCCAGGTTCTAGTTCAGCCCTAAAGGATATTATGAGGTGCCACATTAGGAACACATCATGTGTCACATCAACCCTAGGACCAAGTTAGCCTTCGGCCACTTCAACAAAATTGGTCACATGATTTCCAACCATGAAAATGGAAAGCAGATCAAGAGGTTTCCTTTCCCATTTCACGCCACATTTAATTCTCTAATCCTTTGTACATACATAATTCTAGGTCCTTTCTCAATCATTGAGTGAAAACGCAGTAATACATAAATAGCCTTTCCTGCAGTTTCCTTACATTTCCGGCCAACTTCCTTTACTTCCTGTTCGCACCATTTCTCAAGTGTACCTATGTAAAAACCGTTCAACCTTCAGCGACGAGATTGACTTAGTTTAACCTTCAGCGACGAGAAGTTTTCCATTAAATGTATTTTTATTGTTGATTAACAATACCACGTTTCTTCTCAAAGAGCACGTTCAGTGGAGATGCTAGAAAAGGATGGGGTTTTCTTACATCCCTGAGAGTGATCAAAACTCCTCTTGCAGGTACAATAGAATTCCTTACCCACCGGGATTAGAGGGGACTTCAGCCGAGATGTGGAAATGGATTCTCCATTCATGCAACATTAACATTTATTTTTGGAATGTCACATTTCCAAATATTTGGAGAGTAGCTTTTGCAATTGAACATCGTAGTTCGCTAGAATACTGAGGGTTGAGTGGACAAAATTCGCTTATGCTCATGGTTTTCGTAATCAGTCTGTTGTGTCAAATGCTTCCTATCTATGAAAATGACTTCCAGGGCCTTCATCGTGCATGATGAAGCTCGGTGAAAAGAAAGGGAAGCACTGCATAGTAAGGAAGCCATTGATGTAAAACGGATAAAAATAGGGAAGTTACGGTACACCTAAGCTTCTTGATGCAACAGCGATCTCCAAGAACGCTAGGGATAGTGTCCTGAGTAGCTTTTCTGTCAATCAAACAAGAACCGAAAGCAATTCAAGACACTTTTCGTGATCTCTGGGTGTTCTATTATTATCTGAAATAGAAGTTCTCTTACGTCTTTAGGAGAGTGAATCAGAAGGTTCGCTACATGTTCTTAGTTATCTGTGCCATTTTTTGTGAGGAATAGCTTAGGTGGTTTCCTACCCCAATGTTGTTTGTCTTTTTAATATTAAAGTTTGCTATCGTGATAAAGTGAGATCCAAAGCAATCTTTTGTTGGCTATTGTAAACGTTGATCAAATTTGCAATCTTTTGTTGGCTATTGTAAACGTTGATCAAATTTGCGATCTTTTGTTGGCTATTGTAAACGTTGATCAAACTTATGCTTCATTTCAAATCATTTCACATTGCCATATGCAGGACCAGGATTCCGCATCCATTCCAATGGGGTCGTCCAACATTTGATGCTGGAGATGCTTTGGCAATGATGGCTGCTTCTTTTGTTTCAACTGTAGAGGTTTGAACTCTTCAAAGCATTTCTTGACCAATTTTTCTAACTGATATCAATATAGGGATCGGCCTTTTCTTCTTGATGATTTTGAGAAGGCAATAAAGGTGAAGTCACACATGCATATCGATGGAAACATTGAAAGAAGAGCATCTCTCTTTATTAAATCCCTCAACACAAGTAGAAGAACAAAGAAGAAACTTTCTCATTTAAAACAAATAAATCTCGCTGAAGGGGAACTGGGGGATCTTGAAGAAGGAAAGGCAATTACTAGAGTATTGGGAAACCCAAAATTATAAAATCTTTCCGTTCAAGAATGACCACAGAAAAGAAAATAATGCAAAAGAAAATACTAGCAACACTTAAGACTTTTCGTGTAACATGTCCAACTTGTCCTAATTCACCTGGGTTATATATTGGTTTACGTTATAAAATAGGCTGAAGAGCTCCACCGGCTGGATTTACCTTTCAAAATTTTCTGTCAAGAGCAGTTGTATATACTTGTGAAAACGCTTTGATGGGATACTAATGCTTATTCCTTTCTTGAAATTTATTTTCTTTGATAATAACTTCTCCCTTCATTTGAAGTAGTCCACAGGAACATATATTACGGCATCGAGATATGGGGGGGCGACGCCTATGCCTCCGTCTGTACATAGCCGTGCTTTAGTCTGACAGGTAGCAAGGGAAGGACTAATGTCTTGTTATTGTTGTTGGTGTTTTAGTAGATTTGGGACGTTAACTTCTCGTACAATTCCAGGGAATAGGCTCTCTTTTGCACAGCATTTTTGGCACGGGAAGTGGCAACAGTGCATCAGTGTAAACATTTCACTTCTACTAGCTTCTTCGTCACCTTTGTAATAGAATCTTCAGATTGGAACTGCAGCTAGTTTTAGTTAGGAGATCATGGAAGTCTTCACAAACATTTTTGATATACATATTGTGATGACACCTTGACCAAAAAAGAAAAAATGAATATTACGCTTTTGTATTTTTAATCTGATTAAGGAGATTATTTTTATAAATATGTTGGTTTATTCATTTAAGAACAAGAAAATACAAAGTCTTAAGAGCATAACTTAGTATGACAGCTCATTTAAAAGAAAATCAAATTTAAAATCTTCTAGTTGTGACATAATAAAACATTTATATGAGAGAATTTAATGTTAATAAATAATAATACTCTTCTATGTACTACACAAGGGTAGTATTTTAACAGTCTTATTTTGAAAACATTTATGAATTAAAAAGAATTATTATAATTTTGTATAAGTTGATTTTGATAATCTATTAATTACATTGACAATGAATTTCACTTTAGCAGAAATAAAAACTTAGAGAATCTTTTCAATACATGAGATCATAATATAAGATACTAGAATATTGCGTATAGCACAAAAGCTTAAGCTAATTTTTTAACTGCTTTTATTGGAAGCTGTCTTACGATGCTTTACCAATATCAAACTATTAACTCCCTTTTATGCACATATGTATTCTCAACACGCATGTATATATTTATGTCTCTAAAAGCATGTGATCTGACTCTGTGGCCTATGTTTCTTTCAAGTGAAAGTGCAGGTCTTTTGGGATTAACCGGGTTCGCAAGTCGAAGAGTCACTGAAGTATCGGCAGTATTAATGATTCTCTTCTCTGTTTTAGGTGATTATCTCATATGTGGGGTTGTCATTGGTCCATCGTTACACGAATGTTCTTGAAACGTCTTTTCCACATCAATATGGATCATTAAGCAATAATGGAATAAGTGTCTTGGCATTTCTCTTCGCTTTTGATATATTTATTGCATTTACGTTAATGACTGATCTTATGAGTCCATGTAATCATGTCCCAGGAAAACCCGGTGCTCTCCTTGCTTCTGTTCCACAGCCAATTACGGCGGCATTGAACTGTATTAATTATGGCTATGCGGGTACGTATGACATTTCTCTGGTGATCAGGATAGACTTCAATTTTATTTTTGGTTCATGTGTTCGTTTATTCGTTTCTGTAAAAGTAATACAGTATATAGTTGCATTAGAAATTAACCGGGTCAAAGGAGAAATGTATAATGAAGATGAAAATTAGATAGGTTACGAGTTGGGTGACTGAAAAAGAAGAGAGAAAATTGTGAGATGAATGCATATGAACTTAACTTTGCTCCTTTCCTTTTCTTTGGGACAAGTCGAATCATCTTCTTGAAACTTAAATTATGTGAAAGAAATCTTGCAAAACAAGTATTCTGAATTCAAATCCTCTAAGCTACATTTCTATTTGACTTAAATATACTTTGAAGTAGATCGTTGTTATCAATTTAAGATATCAAGTAAAGCTTAATGAGATTCATAGACATGTGATGAAATATGTGATGAAAAACCAAATTTATTCATAAAAATGAAACAGCCCTTGCTATTCACAACTTTTGGATACTTTTGCATTAACTGTATGTGTAACAGTATAAAGAAATGCCACCCGGTGATAAAGAGTAAACAAGAGTTCTAAATATCTGTCTTGAATATTCTGAATATGAATTCAATTTCTACAGCTTGTTTTCTTTTTGCTGTTTACACAACATTGAAAATCTTTCTTCCGGTTGAGCAGCTTCTTCTGGTCTTGGCCTGCTTCAATACTGCAATCTGACTACCAACAGAACAAAATTCATTCTGGGCTTTGCACTCTTCATGGGTCTTAGCGTGCCTCAATATTTCAACGCATTTCAGTCGGTGCCTGACCAGGGTCCTGTCCACACTGATTCTATATGGGTGTGTATGTTTACTGTTCCTGTATGCTCATCATTCTTCACTTTTTCGTATAGAAAACTTGAGTTATGTTGGTCTCCTTTGTTACAGTTTAACAAAACATTGCAAGTGATATTTTCATCGCCGGCAACAGTGGCAGCTATGGTTGCTTCCTTCTTAGACTCCACTTTGGAGCGCAGAGTAATCTGTTCTCGTAAAGATAATGGGTGGCCTTGGTGGGAGAAGTTCAAGAAGTTTAAGTCGGATCCTAGAAGCAAGAAGTTCTATTCCCTACCTTTAGTTGTTCTTAACAGGTTCTTTCCTTCATTTTGAATTTGGTTTTCTCGCTTCTTGTTGACTTAATGGACTTTCGAATCAAGAGCCCTGATCATATTCAGATTGGTGATACTGAGATATTGGTCTTAGTGTTTGATCTAATTATTGGCTAGGATCAACTGGTTTCTGAAGTGGAAGAACCTGCTTAAATGTCTTGCTCGACTGTTCAGATGCTACAATACTCGTTGTCCATCGGAAGGTAAGTAGACTTAGTTAATATGGCCATTTCAAAAATTACTGTTTATTATTTCCCCAAGGGATATAATTTTTGGAGATGATCGAATATTTTTAGATATGGATGATGGTGGAAACGGATTTGTTGATACTAAAGATATTGACGATACTAACGATATAGGACCTAATGGCAATGGAGGATCTGAAGATGATGATACTTGTGGAAATTTATCTGAGTCTGAATAGCCCAGGTAAGCCCTCACTAATATATCGATTAACTTGAAAAATTAATCTTTAAAGACGTCAAAATCTTATTAATTCCAAACAATACCAAGACTTGAAAGAGAAAATAAGAAATTTCATAATAGTAGTCAAAGTCTATGTTGAAGGCTAAAATCTAACATTTAAAATATATGATCTTTAAGGAATGTCTAAATGTAAACTTATTTTATCTAACTTATGAATATGCTTTTGGGTTAAACTTTATATTTTTTTTTACAATCCAAAATAACTTTGTCTAATGGAATCTATACCTAAGAAAGCTGATAAACCCGAAAATAGTTTAATCTATGAAAATTCATAAATGTTTAATGTATTCAAGCTAAGTTCAAGCATGGGATAACTTAGAAGTAAAAGTTGTTTGCATTGCACCTGGAGCGATACCTGATTTTGGAGTTTGAAAGTGCTTTATTGGATGGGCGTTCTTACAAATTGTTAAAATGGAGAACCTATTAGCTAAAGCTAAAGGTGAATGGGGTTTTGAGTCTATCTCTAGTATTTTTCCACTTAATAGTTTTGGGTTGGGTTTACTAAAAGGTTCTAAATTAAATACCTTCGCAATTGGAATCTAGTGCATATCTTACATTACCATTATAATAACCAATTATATTTCTTATATATACAAAGGCTTCCTTCTCTTATAAAATGACTTTTAAGGGAAGAAGTAAATCTTTTAACATGGTACTAAAATTCACGTTTCAAATTAAAAGAGTCCTTATAGGAAGTATTTCTCCACACTTTGAGCAAAAAAGGTACCTTGAAATTCGATGTGCATCTTACATTATAATATATGATGAAGATATATTATTAGAGTTAGAAGGTTTAGAGATTCAATCTAAAAGTTAACCTAATGATTGAAGGAGTAAGTTTTTTAATTTAAATTTCACATTATGGATCTAACTTTTTGATATGAGACTCTCGTCTTCTACACATATCTCTACACATCAAATATGACTGGACTCAAGGTTACATTGGATAAGATAAATTTAACTTAAACTTGATACTGGAGTAAAAAACTCACAAGCTTAACTTAAAATCAACTTATAGGTTGGAGGAATAATTTTTTTTTATTTAAATTTCACCTTAGGAATCTTATCTATAAAGACTTATCTTTGTGTGTTCGTGATGCTAGGGCTTTGAAACTTCTACGTGGAAGGTGGAGTTGGGACCATCAAACTGGGTAGAGCAATAACTAAGCAAAACCACATGATCTGGTAAGCTGTGGAATCTGTGGTCCACTGTCTCAAGTTGGGAACTGAGTTCTGGAACATGGTTTTCAAGTGCATATGTGAAGTAATCGAGATCCTTGTTCTTGGATCCTCTCGTGGAAAAACAAGTTTAGTTTTTTATGTTTCTCTTTCTCTTTTTAATTCTGCAAAGCCATTGAAATATGGCATTGAGTTCTGTGAAAGATACGGAATTCCTTCCTTAAGAAAGATTCAACGACAAATGTCATACAGAGAGAAATATTGTATTAGGTTATCTCTTCGGGTGTTGTAACTAAATGCGAAATGTTCTCTTAGTTTTACCCTTGGCTTGGCAATGAAGGTTCTCTTCTCTTCTAGAAATACAATGTATGAATTAACATGTCAATAGGTGCTTAGTCTCAAGTCGGTTTGTAATGCATGCAGAATTTATTAATATTGTTAAAAAGCAGAGATTAGACAAACAGAGAAACTGACTTGCTGCAATTTTTCTTTCACCATGGGCCGGACTTTGGGATTTTATGGCTTCCATTATACCTCCGGTGCTAATTGTATAAGGTCGATTGGGTAATGATTTATTGTAGTCACCGTACGCAATTTCTCTCTATCTTTTCTCTTTTCTTGGTGGGCGAGTGATTGATCATGATTGTTACCTCGCCAAAGATTCAAAGAAACAAAAATTAAAATAAAAAGATTATTGCTCATGGGGTCAATAACATTTTGCAATGTGTAATAATGAATAAAATAAAAATATATTAAAAAAGAGAGAGAGGACTCATATCAAAGAAGTCAATCGAATGACTCAAGATATCTACTTTTTTAAATGGTTGTATTGGCATGTGCCATGTGGCTAAGAAGTCATAATTGGACCTCTTTTTTCTCCCTCCTTTAACCTTGACCAACCTTTTTCAACTTTGATCTACAACATGGCCAAAAGAAGGCTTATCAACGAGTTTTTTCCTTAATATATGCATATAGATTTACATATTCGAGGAGTTATATAGTTTATAAGACCCGTTTTATCGTATACTATCTTCCATAAATGTGCACAAAGGTTATAAATTTTTTTAAAGATTTCTTTCAAATAAAATTTTCCCATTTTTGGAATCGTCTTCTTATTCCTTCGTCCTTCGAAAAACACTGTCTTATCTTCTCTGCTTATTGGTACCAACTTTTACTAGGTGTAGTTGCCGAAGAAATGTTGTCAAGACCCAATTTGATAGCTCTGTGAAACTTCGTTCTTCTAATGGTTCGATGCTCATATGATCTTGTAAGCTTCGAAGCCTTGATCGCCATAAAATGGTTTTCTGGTAAATATGCAATGTAATTGCAAACGAGAGAGTTATCTTCTTCAAGGGTTATGGAGGTGCTCTTCTGGAAATACTATGTATGAACTAATCCTAAATATGCAGTGTAATAGCAAAAGAGAGAGTTATCTTCTTCAATGGTTATGGAGGTGCTCTTCTGGAAATGCTACGTATGAACTAGTCCTAATCGTTTATGTGCATAAAAGTAGAGTTAACATAAATTGTAAAAGCTGATAAGATATAAGATTATCAATTAATTGAGAAAATTAATATTTTTGTCAATTGAAATTTGTAGGATGATTAATAAAGCAATTATCTTAAATTTAAAGCCTAACTCCATATTGTACTTAACGCTTGAATTATATACTTATTTGTTAAACCTCACTTATTAAAACTAAGTATTTAATATTTATTAAACACTGAAACTTAAGAAGAATTATATCAAAACAAAATGATTATAAGTTTTCATGAGGAATAAAAACATATAATTAAGAAGAATTATTTATTGTTAGCTCTAATTCTTCCCTTTACCGAAAAAAAAAAGGCAAAAATTAGGGAAAGAGAGAAACCGATTTGCCTTTGGTGTTAATTATATAGGGTCGATTGGCTAATGATTTATTATAGTCACTAGATACAATTTTTCAGTCTCTTTTTCTCTCTTTTGTTGGTGGAGGATTACTTGATATGATTGCTATTCACCTATTACGAGATCCCTCATCTTTTTTCTTCTTGGGTTGTGTCTTCTCTAATGTGACAAATGATTGGATAGAAAAACTTTTTGGAGTAGTAACAATTATTTAATAATAATAAGTTAAAAATAAAAAAAGAAAAAAGAAGAGGAAAGGGGAACCGATGTCAAGGAAGTCAATCGAATGCTTCAAGGTAGCAACTTTTAGTGGAATGTAAATTCATGACATATGGGTGGCAAGTCATAATTAGACCTCTTTTTTATTGGTTTTCCCTCCGTTTACCTTGACCAAGCTTTTCAACTTCGATATAAAATAGGCCTATCAACCGTTCCTTCAATGAAAATATTATATAGATTTATATATTCGGTTTATTGTAGTTTTATAGTTTATTTCAATCATTTTAGCAACTTTTATCTTTTATAAGTATGTGCTGTGAATGCTCAAAAAAGACTTTCAAACTAGAATAAAAATTTTTAAATGATTCTTCTCAAACTTTTTATGATTTTTGTTTTTTAAAATCTTTCAAATCTTCACCTATTAATAATCAATAATCCTCACAACTCAGTAGAACATGGAAAAACTCCTAATTGAGAGGTATGGGTTTGAGATATTTCTTCCTAAATAAAATTCTTCACCCTCCTTTGAAAAAAAAATATATATATCTCACTTTCATTTTCAACCTTTCCATCTAACCTATTTGAGATTGGTGCTTGTGCTGACAAGTTTGGCATTTCGGTGGAAAAAAACAAACCAATATCCCAATCCAAATGTATTAAGCTGTCTAAAAGATTCCTACCTCTTAAATGCATAGGCCCATAAGGGAAAAATCTCTAATTTTCCGGGAATCATCAGGAAAACTCTACAACCATGAATCTAATTTCTTTTGGCACAACCAAAAAAACAATTAAGAAGGGGCAAAGGAGCAAAATACATTCATCGATAATTCTTAAATAACTGAAAAATAACGGTAATAAATAAAAGTGAAAATCTTTGGGGGAGGGGGAGAGAGAGAGAGAGAGGAGCTAATAAAGACAATGTTGTTTCCAAACAGAAGCGAGCAACGAGCAAACTCAGCACCTTCCCACCATAACCAGTCAGAGTCGTCGCCGTCACACAGCCGGAAGTAATGCCGTCGCCAGCGCTAACTGTCCGCTAGTCTGTGTCTTCGTCAGTGGCAATGTCTTGCTTGCCGGACCACTCCTCCGCAGCCGGTGCTAGCCTGTACTGCAGCGAGGACACCGGCGATGTGACCTCCTGGGGCGCAGACGGGTGGATCTCCCAACACTCTCCGATGTGGTCCCTCTCCGCCCATTCTTCGCCGCCCGACGAATCCACCTTTTCCACGTTCATCGAGTCGGAGCCCCACCACATGCCCCAGCCGGACTACCTCAGACGATGCCGCGACCGCTCGATCGACGTCACCGCTCCCCAGGACTCCATCAACTGGATCTTAAAGGTACAAGCTTTCTCGCCAGATTACGTACGTGTATAAGTATAAAATCCGACGTAACGTATTCCAATAATGAGACCCTATATTGGTTATTGTGTGAAACAGGTGCACGCGTATTATCGGTTCAGTCCAGTAACGGCATTCCTCTCGGTGAACCACTTGGACCGTTTTCTCTCGTCGCGTTCTCTGCCTGTAAGATAATTTTCCCAGGAAAGTTTCAGACTTTCCGAGAAAAGGCTCTGTTTGCGTGAGATTGTTCTGGCAGTGTAATCCATCCTCGTTCTTACTCTTTTTCCCTTTTCAGCAAGCGATTAGATGGCCGTTTCAGCTACTATCGGTGGCCTGCTTGTTTCTGGCGGCTAAAATGGAGGAGCCCCAGGTGCCACTGCTCCTAGACCTCCAATTTTTCGAGACCAAGCTCGAGTTCGAAACCCGGACGGTCCAGCGAATAGAGCTTTGGTTCATGAACATTCTGAATTAGAGGTTGCTGTAAAGTTTTATAGTAAAAAATGAGATTATTAAAATAAAATATAAATTAAAAGATAATTCTTTAATCTTGAGCTAATTTTTGAATTAAGATTTTGAATTATAGAGCCTTTCATTTTGTGTAACCTGAAACTTAATAATACTTAATATATAATATATAAAGGTATATATAGAAAATGAAAAGTCTCCATTAAAAAATTAAATTTTTGAAATAAAATATAAATTAAAAGATAATCTTTTAATTCTTGAGTTAGTTGTTGAGTTGAGTTTTTAGACCTTTAATTATTGCACTCGCCCTTCGATTTCCTCAGCATCACCCGCGGTAATCTAATGCGTGAACCCAGCATATTTACTCCAATGCCGTAATAGCATTACTAATTTCCTCGATTATGTTTCAGTGATCGATTTCTTGGGTTTTGTGTCGACATGTCGACGATAGCGGCGGCTGCGCTTTGTGCCAGTGCTAAAGGTTTTGATTCGCCGGCTAGAACGCTGGGTCCGCTTTCGCACGGCCACAGCGTCTCTCTTTCGTTAGAGAAAGATCCAACTTCGATGCCATGCTTGCCTCCCATTCGATTGATAAAAAAGGAGTGCAGCCACCTGACCTTGAAGAATGCCAAGAATGACTTTTATATGTTATCCTTTGCTGGTCTTGAAGACTGTGCCAAGGCATCGGAATGTATCAAGCCAACCTTCATATTTCATGTTATCTTGTTTTGTATATGTGGGAAGCGAGGCAACTCCTCCCATAAATAAGACCTAAGGAACTCTTGTTCTATTATCCAAAATCATTGTATGAGCTTTTTGTTTGTAAAATTATAAACTCTCTTTTTGCTTTTGGGAATGACAAACTACTTCTCAAATATCTAGAGTTTTATGTAAAGATGTAGTAGGATATTTAGGCCTTGCGATCGTGATTATTAAATTTCTTATGACGTTATTATTTTGTTTTATACCTACTTGTATTTAAGTTGTTTTTACTAAATCTATTTCTTTTTTATTTCCAATTAGTATTATCTCTTTTATATTTTTTATTATAAGCATGTTGCTTCTTTGGTTTAGATTTGTCCAAACTACTTAAGGTTACAAACTTAAGTCTAATGTTGGCACATTAATCAACCCAACAAATTCTAACTTTCCTCGTGATAGAGTAAAGATTAACTTTAAAGTTTATCCTTCGGTATTCTAGGATTATCTATTCTATAGTGCATTTTTATCCCTAATTTTAGACTTTTCAAGAGTAGGTAAAAGTTTATCCAATTCCTAAGCATTGGACTTTATTTTTTTTTCCCTAAAAGGTTCTTGTTCCATATCCATGTTTTCCAAAAGCAAGAACAATGTTAAAGGGCATATTTGTATCCTAATTGCTTATCAAAGTAAGATGTTGCATTAAGAGAGATTTCTCATAATGCACTCAAATCTCCTTGCTAGAGATGATGCCCCCCCCCCCCCCCCCCCCTCCTCTCTCTCTCCCCTAATAATAATAATAATAATAATAATAATAATAATAATAATAATAATAATAATAATAATAATACTAAGAGAAGAAGAAAAAGATAGAAGAAAAATAGAAAGAAAGAAAGGAAAAAAGAAAAAGAAAAGGGAAACAACTAACAACTATCTATAGCATTATAGAAGAAAAATAGAGTTTGATAGGTTTATTGAATGAAAAAGACAAATATTGAAAGAGATGTAACAAGAACATTAAACTAAAAGGTTACTGAAATAACAACTAAAGGATTTAAACTCCATATTCATAGGGGGTTGAGAGAATAGTAATGTTGTAGGTAATAGGGGAACAAAAAGGATAAAGAACTAAAACATGAAATGAGGCAACTGAAGTTTTCTTTTCTTTTACTTGCTTTTCATTACTTGAAAAATAAGGGTTTTCCCTTACATATTTATAACAAAAGAGAAAGAATATCCTTTTAGTACATAACTTGTGCTTCACGCCCATGTAACCACACTTACATTGAAACTTACTTCTAGATAAGGCTTTCCTTATGCTTGACTACATGTAGGTCTTCCATCTTTTTCCTTGAAACTTCTTTCAAACTTCCTACAAACTTCCTCCTAGTTTTCTTCATGTTTGACTGTTCTTCATTCTTTTTCCTTGAAATTTCTTTAAAACTTCCTACAAGCTTCCTCTTAATTTCTTTTACATTTGACTAAGGTTAGCTATCATTGCTTGTTCAAATTAATGGCTTTAACAATCACAACACCAACAACTCATACTCAAGAACTATCATGAGATAATAATCAGCCCATGTTGCAGACCTTTTGATGCTTTCTCTAATCTATGTGAAATAGTCTTAGGGGTCTGTTGTTTTGTGGTTGGGCTTTTGTTTTGTACTAAGCAGGCTTGGTTGTAAGGTGTTTTAGGGAAGCGCATCTAAGAAAGGGGCAGAATTGTAAATATGACTCTCAAATCCGATTTAGGGGAAAAATCAAAAGGACAAGGTAGTCTGTTATGAACCCTTGATTTTTGTTATTTAGGTGCAATTTCCCTTTGAGGTTGAGGTGCAGTTTCCCTTGGATGCTGAGGTCTTTTGTGTCCTTTAGATACAATTTTGTGTGTTGTTAGTTGAGTAAAAATAGGGAGGAAGAAAAGAAACAAACTTGACCACTCCTTAAATCTCCCTTTTCACCCTCTTTTCCCGTTTAGTGAGGAACCCAAATCTACATGTAACAAATTGGTACCAAAGGCAAGATTCGAGTCAAAAATGGCGAAGCAAACTCTTGCTAGTCTTTAGGTAGAGCTTGATCGACATTAAGCAGTGGCTAACAGAAAAGTCTAAGAACAGTTGAACCGACAACAGGAAGCCACAGATAAACATTTCCTAGAAATGATGGAAACCATGCAGAGGTTGTTCCTTATGGGTGGGAAGCACAATTCTATTGACAATACTGGTGGCTCTAGTAACAAAGACAAAAATGTTAAAATAGAGCAAAAGGATGGAAACAATGAGGAACCTATAGGTAATTTTTAGAATCAAAACCATAAAAATGAGAAGGAAAATAGGAGAAATCAGCAAGGAGATAATATATGGCAAAATAGACAAAATGAAATTTGCTAGGATTTTCCTAGATTTTCAAGTGATGCTAACTTGATAGGATGGATAAATTTTTCCAATTTCATAATACTCATGAAGCGGATAAAGTAGTTATAGTTGCTTGGCATTTGGAAGATAAGGCCCACATGTGTGTGGAATGGCTTCAAAAACGAGCTGGAGAACAACCTATTACCTAGCCTTTACTTACCAATGAACTTATTCGGCATTATGGGCTTTCTACATACTAGGATTACTTCTTAGACTTGATCAAAATGCAACAAATCAACACAGTGGTTAAGTATGAGGTATGATTTACGAAGCTTGTTTTAAAAATTACTTATTTGCATCCTAGGCAGGAAGTTATGTGTTGGTTAGGGGGATTAAAGGATGCCCTTAGGAAAGAAGTTCAATCTAAAAAACCTACAGATTTAACTAAAGCTGTTGGCTTAGCATATTTGTGGGAAAGTGACTGTATAGAAATTAAAAAGGAGCAAGTTTATTCTCCTTAGAAGTTAAAACTCATGAATAATAGTTGGGATAAGGAGTCTGGACCATCTAAATCAAGTAAAAGATTGACACCGAAGGAAATCCAAGAAAGAAAGGAGAAAGGACTTTGTTTTAGTTACAACTCGACACTACCATAAATGTGTCACCTGCCAAAGAAACAAAAGTTTAAACACATTCCTAGCAGGTTTATTACAACCTTTGCCTATTCTTAGAGAGGTTTGGACAGAAATTTCTATGGATTTTGTAGAAGGGTTGCCTAATTCCAAAGAAAAATTTGTGTATTAGTGGTTGTTGACAGGTTATCAAAAATGGCCCACTTCATGCCCATTCATCACCCTTATATAGCTTCATTTGTGGCTGAGGTGTTCTTCCAACACATTTACAAACTGTATGGTATGCCACAGAAAATTGTGAGTGACAAAGATCCGGTATTCACTAGTCTGTTCTAAAGGGAGTTATTCAACCTTCATGGTATGCGCTTAAATTACTCTACAGCTTATTACCTTAATTTGATGGTCATACAAAAGCTATAAACAAGGTATTAGAGATGTATCTAAGGTGTTTCATTGGGGACCAACCAAAAAGTTGGGTTAAGTGGTTGCCTTAGGTAGAGTTTTGTTACAATACAAGTGTACATGGTTCCATAAGCAAGAGTCCATATGAGGTGGTATATGGTAAGCCTTCTCCCAACTTGCTTAACTATGTTCTAGGTGCTACAGCAGTTGAAGCAATAGAGAGAGAACTATTAGAGAGGGACCACGTGCTAAAGAAATTAAAAGATAAGCTACTGAAGTCCCAAAATAAAATTAAAAAAGTGTATGACAAAGGAAGGACTGATAGAGAGTTTTAGGTTGGTGATATGGTGTTTTTACATTTACAACCCTACCGACAGCTCACAATTGAGATTAAGTGAAATGAAAAGTTATTTCCTCACTACTATGGGCCATTTAAGGTGTTGGAAAGGATTGGATCTCTAGCTTATCAATTGAAGTTTCTTGAACGGTCTAAAATCCACCATGTCTTTCATGTGTCGGCTTTAAAAAAGTTCTTAGGGGAAAAGGTGCAAGTTCAAGAAGGGTTGCCAAAATTCCTTGAGTCAGAAGAAACATTGATTCCCATTCCCCAAGCTATATTAGAGACACGGACCAAGAAAGGAGAGAAACATTTACTAGTCATGTGGAAGGGACTAACTACTACAAACGCTATATGGGAAGATGTTGGGTAGTTTCGTTTTCGGTATCCTGAATTCGACCTTGCCAGCAAGGTCGTTGTTTGAGAAGGAAGGAGTTGTCATAGACCTTTTGATGCTTTCTTTAATCTATGTAAAATAATCTTAGGGGTCTACTGTTTTGTGGTTGGGCTTTTGTTTTGTACTAAGTAGGCTTGGTTGTAAGGTGTTTTAGTGAAGCTCGTCTAAGAAAAGGGTAGAATTGTAAATATGACTCTTAAATTCGATTTAGGGGAAAAATCAAAAGGAGAGGGCAGTCTGTTATGAACCCTTGATTTTCGTTATTCAAGTGCAGTTTCCCTTTGAGGCTGAGGTATAGTTTCCCTTGGATGTTGAGGTATTTCAAGTCCCTTAAATATGATTTTGTGTGTTGTTAGTTGAGTAAAAATAGGGAGGAAGAAAAAAAACAAACTTGACCATTCCTTAGATCTCCCTCTTCACTCTCTTTTCCTATTTAGTGAGGAACCTGAATCTACCTGTAATAACCCATCTTCAATACATAGGCATCTTTCACTTCACAACACTCAAGCATGGCCCCTCATCATAACTTAAACATTCTTAAAGAATGTCATGTGTCAACTAGAACAATAAACAACCCATCTTTATTATAAGGGGTGTCTTTTCACTTTGCAAGACTCAAGTAAGGCACCTCATAAAGTAAAGTCCACCTTTCAAATAAAAGAGATAAAAAAAAAAAAAAAGTAAAGCACCTTGTCATAACTTAAACATTTTCAAAGAATGTTGACGAGTCAGCCACAATGATAGACAACCTATCTTTAGAACATGAGCATTGGTGATCATTCAACCACATGCTCTAATCATCATAACATGCTCAACTTCAATTGAATTTAGCCAACTACAATTAATCTCCACACAACTCGACACTACCATAAATTTTGCCAAACATCAATAGAAAAGTTGATGTTAATACTATCAAAGCCACATTGCAACAAGGAATATCATAAGCTCACTTCCAACTCAATGAAACTACCAAAGTTGCAAAAACAATAAGGCAAAAAACTTTTCACAATTTACATCCCAAAGAAAAGGCCTCCATTACTTCATCTTAAGCAATCAAAGAAATTACTAAAGTTGCAGAAACAATAAATAAAGGTAAGAAACTTCTTCACAATGTACATCCCAATGAAAAGGCCTCCAGTATTTCATCTCAAGTAATCAAGGATTTAAATAGAATATCTTCATTACTTGAACAACCAATAGTGCAAACTTAACATGACTCTATCATGCCTAATTTGAGGGGCATGTTAAAGAAAAATCCAACTTGGATGCCAATGCTTGCCTCCCATCCGAGTGATAGTAAAGGAGTGTAGCCGCCTGACCTTGAAGAATGTGCGAAGATTGACTTTAATATGCCATCCTTTGCTGATCTTGAAGAATGTGCCCAGCCATCGGAATGTATCAAACCGACCTTCATTGTTTATGTTATCTTGTTTTGTTTAGATTGGGAAGCGTGTCAAAAATGGGACCTAAAACACTTTTGTACCATCATCCAAAGTCAGTTTCTTGTTTGTAAATAAACTCTCCTTTTACATTTGGGAATGGCAGATTGATTTTCCTCATGTATCTGGTCTTCTTCCTTTTTTTCGTTTCTCTCTCCTTGGTTTCCTGATCGCGCGACCCGCTTTTTTGTTCTCTTCTCTTCTTTTTCATTTACTTTCTTTGCTGTTCGAGCGTGGGTCCCCCCTCTTCTTCGTGTGTTCCCTCCTTTCGTGCCTTTCTTTTCCTTTTGCTTTCTGTCCATTCTTCCCACGTTCATTTCTTTTCTTTTTCTGCTATCTTAAGTTATTTGTATGGACAAGAGAATTTCGGATATACATAAAAAAAAATTAAATATTATTTCACAAAATATTACATTATATATTCTCTAAAATAATCAAAATAATTCTATAAAAATAGAATTATCATTGTTTCTTATGTAAAGTAACAAAATAGATTTTTTTTACCAAAACATGTTAATTCCATTCTTTAAAGCCCAATGTTAAGAGAAAGGGCAGGTTGAATATATAAAGAAGATTTGGGTTAGGATATAACAAGATAAAATGACTATTATTTTTAACATATCCCCAATTTTGAATGGTTAAAATTTTATGAAGATTAATTTCTGCCCAAACGCAAAACAACAATTATATCATCACAGAAGTGACCTTATTATAGAAAATCAAGGATGCAAGGGGTTACGCTATGCCGTACTCGATGTATTCAACTTTCAAAGACAGAAAAAAAATATTACATTTATATACGCCTACTCCATTTAGTAAGACGTGATTTGGCGTGTTACAAGACAAGAAAAAGTAAAATAAAATAAAACATGAGTCAACTTAATAATAAAAAAAAATTAAAAAAAAAAAAAGCCGTGCCGCAGCCCTCAACGTCACATCAGCAAAGTGAAAAATCAAATAATGGCTCCCCTGCCTCTCGGCTAACCACGTGCAAAGCTTTAACTGCTGTTACCACAAAACACTTGACCACTGCGTGTGCTCTCTGCAGAACGGCTCCTTTGGTTCATCATCTCACTCCTTTCCAGCTTCTCCTCTTCTGCTCTCAACGCGCAAGCTTTGAATTTCAAATCAACACGCAATCTTTGAATGTCAAATCTGCATTTGATGAAAGAGTTAAACATATTACAGGCTCGTACGTGTAATGATTTGTTTTTCTCTTTCATTATTATTATATATATAACATAGTACAATCTTTTCCTTTTGCTTTCTGTCTGGGTCTTCCCGGTCGATTAATTATTTCAATAAGTATAGCTGCAGGGCTGCCGCTGAATTCAGAAGACACAGCAAACCAAAGTACAAGCAAGAGAGATGTCTTGGTCCTCTGGAGGATTTGGAGAAGAAGGATGTGACTCTGGCTCTGAGCAACCGGCGAAACAACCGTCTCCAGGGGCATCTGGTTGTTGTGGAAAAATAAAAGTACAAGGAACATGTATAACTTGTCACCCTGGCTGTGGCTGTGGCTGTCAGCAACCGGTGACGCAACCGTGTCTAGAAAAATGTGACGGTTGTGGAACATCAAAAGTAAAAGGAAAATGTATTGCTTGTCTTCCTACATGTGACTGCGGCTGTCAGCAACCGGCTACGCCACCTTCTCCTCCTCCACCAAGACCTCCTTCTCCTCCACCAACACCTCCTCCTCCTTCTCCTTCTCCTCCACCAACACCTCCTCCTCCTAAAAAGAAACGTCAACGTCAACGTCGACCTCCTCCTCTTAGTATTACGGAAAGCGTCCCCGTCGATGTTGTCTCCTCTCCACCCTGGCGTAAGTCTCTCTCACTCTCTCTCTTATTACATTTCACGAAAGCAAATTATTAAAAAACTTTGTAACGGTGCTAAAAGAAACAAACAAACAAGCAATTTTTGAAAGTTATAGTTGCTAAATGCTTCTACTTGTATCATTGAATCTGATATTTTGCTATTACCATCTTACTTTTTGGGAAACAAAATATAGTTAAGTTGAATTATAGTTTTCATTTTCAGTAGGCTTCTGTATTTTTCTTACCCTTCGATTTTTCTCATCTCGTTTTTCTTATGTTTATAATGTGTCTATGTATTTTGTTTAATGTAGAGAAAGCTATTATTCCTGGATCCCAACACTATGTGATGATGATTGGCACAGCTCTTACTATCTCTAATGTTGTTGTCCCAAGAATGGGGGGTGGTGATGTAAGGAACTTCTTCCTAATTTCCTCTCTCTCTCGCCACTGATTTTGACTCCATTAAGAGCAGAACTCCAAGAGAATCCTTACTACTAATTCAACTATTTTAGTGGTGTATACTTAGCCTGTCTACGTCACTTGTCTAATGGACAATTATCTATCGTAGTCACAAAGTTTATAGAACAATACCATTTCTTTCCGCTTCCTCTTTTGTCCTGTTTCTTTAATTGTCACCTTTCTACGGACTTTTGGAATTCTTTAATTGTAGGTGGAGAAGGCAGAAGTGATAAACACTTTCCTCTTTGTTGCTGGCTTTAACACACTCTTCCAGACTCTGTTCGGGGCTCGGCTGCCGGTGGTGATGGGAAGTTCTTTTTCTTTCATCGTCCCTACTCTTTATATTGCCTCATCGAGGAGGTTCCTCAAATACACAGATCAGAACCAGGTTGGTCTGTACATCTTGTCATGCCCAGTTTGCAATTCTTAGGATTATGTTTGTTTCTAGAACAGAACGAGCGGAAAGCAAAAGAAAATACATGGAAATGCTTTTGTTTCTTGTGAAGGATAATTGAAGAAGGAGTTGACTATGCATTTACTTTGACGTGAATTTTTGCTTCCTTACTATGTTTCTTATGTGTTTGCGAGTACTTTCTAGAAGTTTGAACATACCATGAGAGCCGTGCAAGGAGCGCAAATTATTTCATCTATCTTCCAAACTGCTCTTGGGTTTTCTGGTTTATGGAAAAAATATGTGAGGTAAGACACTGCGAAGAAGGTTTATTGTATTTGATTATCTTTTTATTTATTATTCGGCGGTTTGATTAAAGAGCCAAGTTTGAAAGTCTTATGGTACAGGTCTCTTAGCCCTCTTGCTGCGGCACCTCTCGTAACTCACACAGGACTTGGGCTTTTTGCACGGGGTTTCCCAGAGGTAAGACTGTTGAACCGTTTATTCCACTAGTGTCATACATCATTGTCACACGAAGCAGTGATTCTAGTTTAGTTGTTGAGCATCCAAATTCCTTCTCACAAGAATGTGTTTCGAGGATGTACAGTGTCTTAGAAAATCTCACATTTAAGCGTCTGTCAGATCTTTAAAAAATTGGAATTTGCATTTGCTATAGTTAGAAGGCCAAAAGAATTAACTTAAAAATTAACTCCAAAGTTAAAGAAACACTTTTTCTATTTATGCTTTATTATAAGAAATCATACTTTTAGTTTAAAACTATTGAAACTAGTCCCACATTGGTCCCTATGGTGAGGTCTTTAGCCTTATTAATGAGGTGTCCCCCACCTATTGCTAATTGATTTTAGATGGACAGCTGGTCTCCCAAATTCAATATAATATCATAACCAGCTCTTGAACATGTAGTGGGCAAAACTCAATTCCAAAGATGGTCTTGTCCCCCTCGGCAAAAGACCAAGTTTGGACTGTGGGGGAGTATTAAAACTAATCCACACCGGTTCCATATGGTGAGGTATTTGGCCTTATTATAATGAGGGGTTTTTCCACTTACTATCAATTAGTTTTAGATGAACAACTGGTCCTCAAATTTAATAGGAACTTTTATCCTACACACAGATATCATTATTAATGCCTTGCATGTACTGACTTTCTTACTAAATTGCCTTTCTTTTCCACTGCTGCCCGAAGCTAGCACAATGCGTTGAAGTCGGACTTCCAGAATTGATTATAGCGATTGTTTTATGTCAGGTAGGTAACGTCCGTAAGCCTTCTGTGTTTTCCGTGACGACTTTTAGGTAGGTAGGGTGTAAAGTGCTGGGCCATTATCTCTGTTCAATCTACAAAGGGACAGTATCTAAGAACCCTACCTATCTCAAATTTCGCGAAGAGAACAAAAGTGTTTTAATTTTATGGAAACTTGGAAAACTCGTCCTCTTTTCTACGTTTTGTCTGTCATATCTGGACAGAATTTACCCTAATTTTTTGTTTCTGTCACGTTTGACTAATATACTATTTAATTGCAATGCAGTACGTGCCCTCAATGTTAGGAGGTTTAAGAAGGAACTTATTGAAACAAGTTGCAATCACACTGTCCGTTGTTATTGTATGGGTATATGCAGCAATTTTGACGGCAGCCGGTGCTTATGATAACCGGCCTGAGAAAACCCAAACAAGTTGCCGGACAGATCGTTCAGGGCTAATTAATGCCACCCCTTGGTGAGTTCTATTGCAAAAATTTCTCTATAATCCATTTAGTTGTATCCATCGCTCTTAGCGTTTTGAAATGGAATGCTTGTCTAAAAGTCCGAACTAACAAATGGATGAACTATTACGTAATCATTTTATCAAGAAATAAGTGTTAGTCGCCCATAACACAAATATTGATATATTTCCTGATAATTCAATGGTAGAAACATAGCAGAACAGACAAGTGACATGCTTTTCCGCTCTGAAATTTTCATAACACCGTACCATGATTGTCAAAACTGTATATCTTGACAAAAGCAGTCCCACTACACGATGATAGGAGCACTTTTAGTTCATATATTTGTAATTTTGGATTATTATTTATCCCACTGCTGGAGGGTCTCAGTAGATGACGATGTTGATGATTCTATACTAGGCTACTCGAGGATCAGAGTCCGTCACAAAACACCCCCCGGGGCCACAAAACCCCCAACCCACAAGTCCATGATATTGCTTTACTCCCCCCATCTGTGGCTTCTAATTCTGTTTGGCTTCTAGACTCGGTGCCACCAACCATTTCACAAATAACGCCACCACTTTTATCAGTTCCACTCCATATGTTGGTACCCAATAATTTACCGTGATGGCATTGGATTACACATCAGTAACATTTTCATCTCTCCTCAATTTAAGTTCTTTAGCATCATAGATATAGTAACTTTTGTAATGTTAGAATATATCTCTATGTAAAGACTTTTCATTTAAGCAAGATCCTTTTTTGTGGTACCATCGATTATGGCCTATACTACCTGCCAGCGCTGAGTCCTCTAAAGTCACTATCTACTTTTATCATATCCACTTCCTATCACTTGTCTATCTAGCACCACTGCCTAGGTCATGTTGTGTTTTATACCATAATAAAATTTTTTAAAGCAATCTTGACATCTTTCTCAGGATCCCCATCGTCCTCTTGTATGGCACTTCATCTTAGCAAGACTCACAACCTCCCCTATTCCTTCACCACAAATAAATCTCACCCCTTAGAAATTATTTCATTTTGATATTCGGGACCCTTTCCCAAAAACTTTATCACGTGATCATAAACATTATGTTTTCTTCAATGATAATTTTGTCCAATCCTATTGATTCTACCCCTCACCATCAAGACCAATTTTTGAATGTATTCAAAACCTTTCATCACTTCATGAAGTTTAATGTTGGCTAGCTAGGTGTTAGAGATGATTGAAAATCTACTAGTGGGTTCTATATCTTCCTTGAGTCTAACCTTAGCCCTTGGTATTCTCATAAACAATGAATAGTAGTTCATTCCATTACCAAAATAGAATTCAAAAGTCTTGCTATCATTACTACAAAACTCATTTTGATTAAGGTTCTTTATGATCTCCATGCTTCACTCCCACAAGGTCCCACACTATGAAATGACAATCTCTCCCCCCTCTACTTGACAACCAACCTAATTTTTTATGCATAATAAAACATAATAAGATTGACTTTTATTTCAATTTGCTAACTTCTTCACTAAGGATCTTTTCTTTATATACTTTAAAGTGTTTTAGTCTAAATGAATTGTTCATCTTGCCTTGTTAACAAGTGGAAAGATATTAGCAAATAACAAGTAGAAAGATATTAGCAAATAGTGACATGTCAACATTCATGCCAAGTTCCAGCTCAGCCCTAATGGAAATTATGAGGTGCCACATTAGGAACACATCATGTGTCACATCAACCCTAGGACCAAGTTAGCGTTAGGCGACTTCAACAGAAATTGGCCACATGATTTCCAACCATGAAAATGGAAAGGAGATCAAGAGGTTTCCTTTCCCATTTCACGCCACATTTAATTCTCTAATCCTTTGAACATCCATAATTCTAGGTCCTTTGTCAATCATTGAGTGAAAACGCAGTAATATATAGATAGCTTTTCCGACAGTTTCCTTCCATTTCCGGCCGGCCAACTTCCTTTACTTCCTGTTCGCATAATTCTAGGTCCTTTTTCAATTGTACCTATGAAAAACCGTTCAATCTTCAGCGACGAGAAGTTTTCCATTAAATGTTTTTTTTTATTTTTTTATTGTTGATTAACAATACCACCTATCTTCTCAAAGAGCACGTTTAGTTGAGATGCTAGAAAAAGTTGTGGTTTTCTTAGATCCCCAAGAGTGACCAAAACTCTCTTGCAGGTAGCATAGAATTCCTTACCCACCGGGATTAGAGGGGACTTCACCCGAGATGTGGAAATGGATTCTCCATCATGCAACATTAACATTTATTTTTGGAATGTCACATTTCCAAATATCTGGAGAGTAGCTTAGTTGCAATTGAACATCATAGTTAGCTAGAATACTGAAGGTTGAGTGGCCAAAATTCGCTTATGCTCATGATTTTCGTAATTAGTCTGTTGTGTCAAATGCTTCCTATCTATGAAAATGACTCTCCAAGGCCTTCATCGAGCATGATGAGGCTTGGTGAAAAGAAAGGGAACCATTACATAGTAAGGAAGCCATTGATATAAAACGGATAAAAATAGGGAAGTTGCGGTACACCTAAGCTTCTTGATGCTACAGCGATCTCCAAGAAGAGATTTTCTGTCTATCAAACAAGAATAGAAAGCAATTCAAGACACTTTTCGTGATCTCTGGGTGTTCTTCTGTTATTATTTGAAATAGAAATTCTTTCACGTCTTCAGGGAGTGAATCAAAAGGTTCGCTTCATGTTGTTCTAAGTTACCTATGCCATTTTTTGTGAGGAATAGCTTAGGTGGTTACCTACCCTAGTGGTTTTTGTCTTTTTAATAGGAAAAGTTTGCTATTGTAAACGTTGATCAAATTTATGCTTCATTTCAAATGATTTTACGTTGCCATCTGCAGGACCAGGATTCCGCATCCATTTCAATGGGGTCGTCCAACATTTGATGCTGGAGATGCTTTGGCAATGATGGCTGCTTCTTTTGTTTCAACTGTAGAGGTTTGAACTCTTCAAAGCATTTCTTGACTAATTTTTCTAACTGATATTAATATAGGGATTGGCCTTTTCTTCTTGATGATTTTGAGAAGGCAATAAAGGTGAAGTCACACATGCATATCGATGGAAACATTGAAAGAAGAGCATCTCTCTTTATTAAATCCCTCAACACAAGTAGAAGAACAAAGAAGCAACTTTCTCATTTAAAACAAACAAATCTCGCTGAAGGGGAACTGGAGGATCTTGAAGAAGGAAAGCAATTAATAGAGTATTGGGAAACCCAAAATTATAAAATCGTTCTGTTCAAGAATGACCACAGAAAAGAAAATAATGCAAAAGAAAATGCTATCAACACTTAGAATTTTGGTGTAACATGTCCAACTTGTCCTACTTCACCTGGGTTATAGATTGGTTTATGTTATAAAATAAGCTGAAGAGCTCCACCGGGTGGTTTACCTTTCAAAATTTTCTGTCAGGGGCAGTTGTTTGTACTTGTGAAAACGCTTTGATGGGATACTAATGCTTATGTTCCTTTCTTGAAATTTTTTTTTTGATATAACTTCTCCCTTCATTTGAAGTAGTCTACAGGAACATATATTACGGCATCGATATATGGGGGGGCGACACCTATGCCTCCCTCTGTACATAGCCGTGCTTTAGTCTGGCAGGTAGCAAGGGATGGACTAATTTCTTGTTATTGTTGTTGGTATTTAGTAGATTTGGGACGTTAACTTCTCGTCAATTCCAGGGAATAGGCTCTCTTTTGCACAGCATTTTTGGCACGGGAAGTGGCAACAGTGCATCAGTGTAAACATTTCACTTCTACTAGCTTCTTCGTCACCTTTGTAATAGAATCTTCAGATTGGAACTGCAGCTAGTTTTAGTTAGGAGATCATGGAAGTCTTCACAAACATTTTTGATATACATATTGTGATGACACCTTGACCAAAAAAGAAAAAAGGAACATTACATTTTTTTTATGTTTAATCTGATTAAGGAGATTGTTTTTATAAATATGTTAGTTTATTCATTTAAGAACAAGAAAATACAAAGTCTTAAAGGCATAACTTAGTATGACAGCTCATTTAAAAGAAAATCAAATTTAAAATCTTCTAGTTATGACATAATAAAACATTTATATGAAAGAATTTAATATTCATAAATAATAATACTCTTCTATGCACTACACAAGGGTAGTATTTTAACAATCTTATTTTGAAAACATTTATGAGTTAAGAAGAATTATTATAATTTTGTGTAAGTTGATTTTGATGATCTATTAATTACATTGACAATGGATTTCACTTTAACAGAAATAAAAACTTAGAGAATCTTTTCAATACATGAGATCATAATATAAGATATTAGAATATTGCGTATATCACAAAAGCTTAAGCTAATTTTTTAACTGCTTTTATTGGAAGCTCTCTTACGATGCTTTACCAATATCAAACTTTTAACTCCTTTTTATGCACGTGTATTCTCAACACGCATGTGTATGTTTATGTCTCTGAAAGCATGTGTTCTGACTCTGTGGCCCTTGTTTCTTTCAAGTGAAAGTGCAGGTCTTTTGGGATTAACCGGGTTCGCAAGTCGAAGAGTCACTGAAGTATCGGCAGTATTAATGATTCTCTTCTCTGTTTTAGGTGATTATCTCATATATGGGGTTGTCATTGGTCCATCGTTACACGAATGTTCTTGAAACGTCTTTTCCACATCAATGTGGATCATTAAGCAATAATGGAATCAGGGTCTTGGCATTTCTCTTCGATCTTTTGATATATTTATTGCATTTACCTTAATGACTGATCTGACGGGTCCATGTAATCATGTCCCAGGAAAACCCGGGGCTCTCCTTGCTTCTGTTCCACACCCAATTACGGCGGCATTGAACTGTATTAATTATGGCTATGCGGGTACGTATGGCATTTCTCTGGTGATCAGGATAGATGGCAATTTTATTTTTGGTTTGTGTATTCATTTATTCGTTTCTGTAAAAGTAATACAGTACATAGTGGCATTAGAAATTAACCCGGTCAAAGGAGAAATGTATGCTGAAGGTGAAAATTAGATAGGTTACGAGTTGGGTTCGTGAAAAATAAGAGAGCAAATTGTGAGATGAATGCATATAAACTTAACTTTGTTCCTTTCCTTTTCTTTGGAACAAGTTGAATCATCTTCTTTAAACCTAAATTATGTGAAGGAAATCTTGCAAAACATAAATATACTTTGAAGTAGATTGTTGTTATCAATTTAAGACATCAAGCAAAGCTTGATGAGAGTCTAAATTATTAAAAAATAAAATAAAATATGTGATGAAAAACCAAATTTATTCATAGAAATGAAACATCCCCTTGCTATTCACAACGTTTTGATACTTTTGCATTAACTATATGTAGAACAGTATAAAGAAATGCCACCTGGTGATAAAGAGTAAACAAGAGTTCTAAATATCTGTCTTGAATATTCTGAATATGAATTCAATTTCTACAGATTGTTTTCTTTTTGTTGTTTACACAACATTGAACATCTTTCTTCCGGTTGAGCAGCTTCTTCTGGTCTTGGCCTTCTTCAATACTGCAATCTGACTACCAACAGAACAAAATTCATTCTGGGCTTTGCACTCTTCATGGGTCTTAGCGTGCCTCAATATTTCAACGCATTTCAGTCGGTGCCTGACCAGGGTCCTGTCCACACTGATTCTATATGGGTGTGTATGTTTACTGTTCCTGTATCCTCATCATTCTTCACTTTTTCGTATAGAAAACTTGAGTTATGTTGGTCTGCTTTGTTACAGTTTAACAAAACAATGCAAGTGATATTTTCATCGCCGGCAACAGTGGCAGCTATGGTTGCTTCCTTCTTAGACTCCACTTTGGAGCGCAGAGTAATCTGTAGTCGTAAAGATAATGGTTGGCCTTGGTGGGAGAAATTCAAGAAGTTTAACTCGGATCCTAGGAGCAAGTTCTATTCCCTACCTTTTGTTGACCTTAACAGGTTCTTTCCTTCATTTTGAATTTGGTTTTCTCGCTTCTTGTTGACTCAATGGACTTTCGAATCAAGAGCCGTGATCATGTTCAGATTGGTGATACTGAGATATTGGTCTTAGTGTTTGATCTAATTATTGGCTAGGATCAACTTGTTTCTGAAGTGGAAGAACCTGCTTAGATGTCTTGGTCGACTGTTCAAATGCTACAATCGTCATTTTCCCTCGGAAGGTAAGTAGATTTAGTTAATATGGGCATTTCAAAAATTACTATTTATGATTTCGCAAAGGGATATGATTTTGAAATGATTGAATATTTTTAGATACGGATGATGGTGGAAACGAATTTGTTGATTCGAAAGATATTGGCGATACTGATGAGATAGGACCTAATAATAATGGAGGACCTGAAGGTGATTATACCTTTGAGATTGATCAAGGAGATACTGACGACAGTGGAAATTCATCATAGTCTGAATAGCCCAGGTAAGCCCACACTAATTTATTAATTAATTTGAAAAATTAATCTTTAAAGACGTCAAAATCTTATTAATTCCAAACATTATCAAGACTTGAAAAGCAAATAAGAAACTCCATAATACTAGTCAAAGTCTATGTTGAAGACTAAAATCTATCATCTAAAATATATGATCTTTAAGTAATGTCTAAATGTAAACTTATTTTATTTTTCTTATGAATTTGCTTTTGGGTTGAACTTTAAATTTTTTCTACAATCCAAAATAACTTTGTCCAATACCTAAGAAAGCTTATTAACCCAAAAATAGTTTAATCTATGAAAATTCATAAATGTTTAGTGTGTTCAAAGCTAAGCTCAAGCATGGGATAACTGGGTAAAAGTTGTTTGCATTGCACCTTGAGCGGTACACGATTTTGGACTTTGAAAGTGCTTTGTTTGACGGACGTTCTTACAAATTGTTAAAATGGAGAACCTATTAGCTAAAACTAAAGGTGAATAGGGGTTTTGAGTCTATCACTAGAACCTATTAGCTAATACTTTTGGGTTGGGTTCACTAAAAGTTCTAATTTAAATACCTTCACAATTGGAATCTAGTGCGTATCTTACATTACCATTATACTAACCAATTATATTTCTTATATACACAAAAGCTTCTTTCTCTTATAAAACGATTTTTAAGGGAAGAAATAAATCTTTTAACATGGTACTAAAATTCATGTTTCAAATTAGAAGAGTCCCTATAGGAAGTACTTCTCCACACTTTGAACAAAAAAGGTACCTTGAAATTCAATGTGCATCCTATGTTATAATATATGGTGAAAATACATTGTTAGAGTTAAAAGGTTCAAAAACTCAATTAAAAGTTAACTTAATGATTGAAGGAGTAATTTTTTTAATTTAAATTTCACATCATGGATCTAACTTTTTGATATGAGACTCTCGTCTTCTACACATATTTCCACACATCGAATATTATTAGACTCAAGGTTATATTAGATAGGATAAATTTAACTTAAATTCTGATATCAGGTTAAAAAACTCAAAATTTTAACTTAAAAGTCAACTTAAAGGTTGGAGGAATAATTTTTTTTTAAGTTAAATTTTACCTTAGGAATCTTATCTATAAAGACTTATCTTGGTATGTTCGTGATGCAGGGCTGTGAAACTTCTACGTGGAAGGTGGGGTTGGGACCATCAAACTGGGTAGAGCAATAACTAAGCAAAACCACATGATCTGGTAAGCTATGGAATCTGTGGTCCACTGTCTCAAGTTGGGAACTGAGTTCTGGAACATGGTTTTCCAGATATGTGAAGTAATCGAGATCCTTGTTCTTGGATCCTCTCGTGGAAAAACGAGTTTAGTTTTTTGTGTTTTTCTTTCTCTTTTTAATTCTGCAAAGCCATTGAAATATGGCATTGAGTTCTGTGAAAGATAAGGAATTCCTTCCGTAAGAAAGATTCAATGACAAATGTCATACCGAGAGAGATATTGTATAAGGTTATCTCTCCGGTTGTTGTAACTAAATGAGAAATGTCGTCTTAGTTTTACCCTTGGCTTGGCAATGGAGGTTCTCTTCTCTTCTAGAAATACACTGTATGAATTAACATGTCAATAAATGCTTAGTTGAGTAATGAGCAACCGCTAATAAAACAAGATTATTACTCTCGTAACCACATTAAACTAAATTGGTTTGGTTACAAATAATATCCGAATTTGTATTACAACTACTACATTAAGCGATTACGGAAAAAATATCAACCATCTCTCTAGTTACTATTATGATTTAAAGCTCGGTTTGTAAAGCATGCAGAATTTATTAATATTGTTAAAAATTGTTTAAAAGCAGCGATTAGACAAATAGAGAAACTGATTTGCTGCAATTTTTCTATCACCATGGGCCGGACTTTGGGATTTTATGGCTTCCATGTTGCCTCCGGTGCTAATTATATAAGGTCGATTGGGTAATGATTTATTGTAGTCACCGTACGCAATTTCTCCCTATCTTTTCTCGGTGGGCGAGGTGATTGATTATGATTGTTACCTCGCCAAAGATTCAAAGAGACAAAAAATAAAATAAGAAGATTATTGCTCATGAGGGTCAATAACATTTTGTAATGTGTAATAATGAATAAAATAAAAATAAATTAAAAGAGAAAGAGGACTCATATCAAAGAAGTCAATCAAATGACTCAAGGTATCTACTTTTTTAGATGGTAGTATTGTCATGTGCCATGTGGCTAAGAAGTCATAATTGGACCTCTTTTTTCTCCCTCCTTTAACCTTGACCAACCTTTTTCAACTTTGATCTACAATGTAGCCAAAAGAAGGCTTATCAACAAGTCTTTTCCTTAAAATATGCATATAGATTTACATATTCGAGGAGTTCGATAGTTTATAAGTCCCATTTTTTATCTTATATTATCTCCCATAAATGTGTAAAAAGGTTCTAAATTTTTTTAGAGATTTCTCTCCAATAAAAATTTCCCATTTTTGGAATCACCTTCTTATTCCTTCATCCTTTTAAAAACACTGTCCCATCTTCTCCGCTAATTGGTACCAACTTTTACCATGTGTAATTGCCGAAGAAACGTTGTCATGACCCAATTTGATAGCTCTGAAAACTTCATTCTTCTAATGGTTCAATGCTCATATGATCTTGTAAGCTTTGAAGCCTTGATCGCCATAACATGGTTTTCCGGTAAATATGTGAAGTAATTGCAAAAGAGAGAGTTATCTTCTTCAAGGGTTATGGAGGTGCTCTTTTGGAAATACTATATATGAATTAACCCTAATTGTTCATGTGCATAAAAGTAGAGTTAACATAAATTGTAAAAGCTGATAAGATATAATATTATCAATTAATTAAGAAAATTAATATTTTTGTCAATTGAAATTTGTAGGATGATTAATAAACTATGGTGACATCAAAGCAACTATCTTAAATTTAAACCCTAACTACATATTGTACTTAACGCTTCAATTAAATACTTGTTTGTTAAACCTCACTTATTAAAACTAAGTATTAAATATTTATTAAACACTAAAACTTAAGAAGAATTATATCAAAACAAAATGATTATAAGTTTTCATGAGGAATAAAAACATATAATTAAAAATAATTATTTATCGTTAGCTATAATTCTTCCATTTAACAAAAAAAAAAAAAGCAAAAATTAGGGAAAGAGAAACCGATTTGCCTTTGGTGCTAATTATATAGGATCGATTGGCTAATGATTTATTATAGTCACTAGATACAATTTTGCAGTCTCTTTTTCTCTCTTTCGTTGGTGGAGCATTACTTGATATGATTGCTATCTCACCTATTACGAGATCCATCATCTTTTTTCTCCTTGCGTTGTGTCTTCTCTAACGTGACAAATGATTGGATAGAAAAACTCGAGAAGAAAAAAGGAAAAGAAATATGCGTGACCAACTTTTTGGAGTAGTAACGATTATTTAATAATAGTAAGTTAAAAATAAAAAAGAAAAAAGAAAAGGAAAGGGGAACCGATGTCAAGGAAGTCAATCGAATGCTTCAAGGTAGCAACTTTTAGTGGATGTACATTCATATGACATATGGGTAGCAAGTCATAATTGGACCTCTTTTTTATTGGTTTTCCCTCCTTTTACCTTGACCAAGCTTTTCAACTTCGATATAAAAAGAGTCCCAATCAACCGTTCCTTTAATGAAAATATTATATAGATTTAGATATTCTGTTTATTGTAGTTTTATAGTTTATTTCACTCATCTTAGCATTATTATCTTTTATAAATATGTGCTATGAATGCTCTGTAAAGACTTCCAAACTAGAATAAAATTTTTCAAATGATTCTTCTCAAACTTTTTTATTATTTTTGTTTTTTAAAATCTTTTGAATCTTCACCTATTAATAATCAATAACCCCCACAGCTCAGTAGAACATGGAAAAACTCCTAATTAAGAGGTATGAATTTGAGATATTTCTTCCTAAATAAAAATCTTCACCCTCCTGAAAAAAAAAAAATCTCACTTTCATTTTCAACCTTTCCATCTAACCTGTTTGAGATTGGTGCTTGTGCTGACAAGTTTGGCATTTCGGTGGAAAAAAACAAACCAATATCCCAATCCAATTTATTAAGCTGTCTAAAAGATTCCTACCTCTTAAATGCATAGGCCCATAAGGGAAAAATCTCTAATTTTCCGGGAATCATCAGGAAAACTCTACAACCATGAATCTAATTTCTTTTGGCACAACCAAAAAAAAAAATATTAAGAAGGAGCAAAGGAGCAAAACACATCCATCAATAATTCTTAAATAACTGAAAAATAATGGTAATAAATAAAAGAGAAAATCTTTTGGGGAGGGAGGAGAGAGAGAGAGAGAGAGAGAGAGAGGAGCTAATAAAGACTATGTTGTTTCCAAACACAAGCGAGCAACGAGCAAACTTAGCACCTTCCCACCATAACCAGTCAGAGTCGTCGCCGTCGCCGTCATACCGCCGGAAGCAATGCCGTCGCCTGTGCTAGCTGTCCGCTAGTCTGTGACTTCGTCAGTGGCAATGTCTTGCTCGCCGGACCACTCCTCCGCTGCCGGTGCTAGCCTGTACTGCAGCGAGGACGCCGGCGACGTTACCTCCTGGAGCGCCGACCGGTGGATCTCCCACCACCCCCCGGTGTGGTCCCTCTCCGCCCATTCTCCGCCGCCCGATGAATCGACCGTTTCCACGTTCATCGAGTCGGAGCCTCACCACATGCCCCAGCCGGACTACCTCAGACGCTGCCGCGACCGCTCGATCGACGTCACCGCTCGCCAGGACTCCATCAACTGGATCTTAAAGGTACAAGCTTTCTCGCCGGATTACGTACGTCTATACGTATAAAATCCGACGTAACGTATTCCGATAACGATACCCTGTATTGGTTGTGGTGTGAAACAGGTGCACGCGTATTATCAGTTCAGTCCAGTAACGGCATTCCTCTCGGTGAACTACTTGGACCGTTTTCTCTCGTCGCATTCTCTGCCTGTAAGATAATTTTCCCAGGAAAGTTTCAGACTTTCCGAGAAAACGCTCTGTTTGCGTGAGATTGTTCTGGCAGTGTAATCCATCCTCGTTCTTACTCTTTTTCCCTTTTCAGCAAGCGAATGGGTGGCCGTTTCAGCTGCTATCGGTGGCCTGTCTCTCTCTGGCGGCGAAAATGGAGGAGCCCCAGGTGCCACTGCTCCTAGACCTCCAAGTTTTCGAGACCAAGTTCGTGTTCGAAGCCCGGACGGTCCAGCGAATGGAGCTCTGGGTCATGACCATTCTTAATTGGAGGTTGCGCTCCGTCACGCCCTTCGATTTCCTACACTATTTCATCTCCAAGCTGCCATCTTCGTCTTCCTCTCCTTCCCCCGACCTCTACAACCGGGTATTCTCTGCTTCTTCGGATCTCATTCTCAGCACCACCCGCGGTAATCCAATGCCCAAACCCATTGTGTTTTCTCCATTGCCATAATAGCATTACTAATCTCCTCGATTATGTTTCAGTGATCGATTTCTTGGGTTTTGCGCCGTCGACGATAGCGGCGGCGGCGGTGCTTTGTGCCAGTGCCGAAGGTTCCGATTCGCCGGAACTGCCGGTGGTTTTCCACGAGAGAGTAAACAAAGTATTATTCCGTGGTCCTAGTATAATTTAGCGTTGTACTGTGGTGGTTTTGTGAATAAATGTTTGTTTTTTCCTTCCTGGGAAATTCGAAGAGGGAGCATAGAAAGCTGTGTAATATATTTTTTGGGGTTTTTTCTCGCCTTTTGGTACAGGAAATGGTGAGAAGCTGTCTCCAACTAATGCAAGAGTATCTGGTCGACACGTGTGCGGCAGCCCACCGGAAAGAGCGGAGAGCCGAACCGGCGCCGCCTCCCAGCCCTGTCGGCGTGCTCGACGCCGCAGCCTGTGGTAGCTGCGACACGCGTTCCGAGAACCCTGGCTCCACCGACGCTGAACCGCCACTCAAGCGGCTACGCTCCTCTGCCCCGGATGTACGGCAGCGATAGAGAAGTCCCCAGCCAGCCGTAGTTCTTTTTGTCGTAGATGGACGGTCAGGATTGCAGGAAGTAATTTTTCTTAATTTTATTAAATATTTTATTACCATAAATTATAAAAATACTTGAGGTCCTAGAGCTGTGGGAGAGGGGGGGCATTACTTTGTTATGGGCATTTTGGTCAATGAGAAAGATGCAGTTTTAATTACCCACACGCTTGTCTCTATTACGACCGTCCAATGATGTCTCAATTATTATGGAACAAACAAGAATGATCCCAAGCTGTCCAAAATGCCCTTCATGCTCCTTGATTCGAGCTCGTGTTTAACAAACCCCCAAGTGGATCTACGCCAGGTGTCCGACAGGAAGTACTTGTACGTTCGATCTCACACCTACGAAGTACATCTGATAAAAAAATAAAGACAATATCGGTTTAAAAGGGGCTGATTATTAAAATTCCGACAATTACTTAGGTTGTCGTTGGGGGAGGAGGGACGTGGGCATGACGGGTGAAAGCCACGTCAGAGGGGGGAAAGGAAGAGAGATGGAATTTGGAGGGAAAGAATGGGAGTGGAGAGACGATGGGAGACAGAGAGGTGGTATCAATCGGGTGTAAAGAGGGTGTGCAGTTGTACTAATTAGACCGAGGTAAAGATTTGATTTGATGGAGGGGGAGTCCACTAGACGTCACGTCACCTCGGAGCTTGTACGGGAAATAAGAAACCAAAAAGATTTGTACCTTGGAAGAAGATTGGCCTTGTTTGAAGTTGAGCTTCAACCTGTTTGATCACATGACACTCGTAAACTTCCTTAATGTCAAGTCGTATGAATTATTGTTTCTATTATTATTTTAAAAATATATATACCCCAATGTCAAATTTAAAAATAAAAAAATTATATCTTATTAACTTATCACTAAATTAATACATATTAAACAATATCATAATCGAATTTCAACCAGTATGATCACATGACACTCATAGGCCTCCTTAATGTTAAGTTGTATGAATTCTTATTTTTATGCATACACTTAAGTCTTATGTCTTATTAACTTATTGTTGAATTAATAAGTGTTTTAACCATATCATTGGATTGGACATAGAAGAATGTGATTTAAAATGTGAATTATGATCATAAAGTGAGATGTTACTATTTGGAGAATGTACACTTCCGAGGAGGATGATTTTGATGGGCAAAAGGCTTTTCGTGGGAACACACTGGCGGGGTTTACTGATCCAGATCACATTGCACTTGGTGAAGGTCATTCAATCTTTTTGTTTTTGGGGCTTTTGATGAGCCATTCCCCTTTCATCAGTTGCATTCTTCTATGCACCTTTTCCTCTGTATAGTAACATCACGATCTTCTCTTTTCCACCTTTGACAATATTTTACATCACAACGCCCCTTCATTCTATACCTGCTTTCTATACCTGCTTTCTTCTGCAACACGCCTTCCATCGCAGATTGTCAGCCAATGCATGCAACCTTTCTTCATCAGCACCTTCGAGTTGTTTTCTGCTTTGGACTAGTGGTTTCGACTGTGGCCGGGGCCACAGCCTGCGGTGGAATATAAAAGCTTAATTTAAAAGCTAATCCTAAGTGTTAGAGAATTTTTTTTTTAATTTAAACTTAGCTTCAATATGTTACTTTTTAAATGTAGGACTTACGGTCTTCAATGTGTTAATTTTAGATATAACTTTAAAAAAATGAATTTTTTTACTTAATATATTAAAATTTTAAGTCGGATATATAAATATTTTTTATATAAAAAATCTAACGCAATTTAAAAGTCAAAGTCCTATTTTAACGCTTCTTAGACGTAAATAAGCCAAATTCATATAAAAAACAATATTATAGTGTGAATGTCCAAACTTACAGTATGGTGAAAGGTATGTTACAATATAGATGTTTAACCCCACATTTTTTAGGGATTTTTTAAAATTTTGAATTCTATCTTTTGTCCATTTGTTTATAAATAAAGATTCTTATGAGAAGTATTGTCCATGTTCAATGTAAGAGAGGGTGTTAAATCCCATATGAAAAAAATTGATATTTAAAATATAATTTACGAAAAGTAATTTCACTTGATATATTAGGATCTTAAATTAAATATTAATTATTTCTATAAAATTTAACATATATATATTAAGATGTCACTCAAATATTAATGATATCAAAAGATAATAGGTTTAGTATAGGTATAATTTAGACTTTGATATCAAAAGTTAGAAGCATTTTTTTAATGAAAATTTTACACGAGGATTGCTCTCTCAGGGTGACACGTGATATCCTACATTAAATTTGGTCAAGCTCGGGCCCCGTTCCAGGCTGTATGAATGAGGGAGGAAGACGACGTTTTCATCAGATTTCCAGCCCGGGAGGAGCAGGGAATCAATGAAGCATGACTTTTTGGAAGACTTAATGCAGTATGGAATTCATGAATTATGTAGTTTATACATGTGAAAGCTGAGGCTAGACAGGGAATGGACCCCTCCATGCTCGCAAGGAGACAGGTCCCGGCACAGCCTTTTTGGCGTTGGTACTAAAAGTGTCCACCAGAGGCTTTAGGGAGTGACGAAAAAGGAGGGTCTGACCGGCCAGGACGCAGTCTGATGGAAAAGAAGCCAGTGCATGGGACAAACCAGCATTAACAAAATTTACAAGCCACCACCAACCCGCCACTTTCTTGTGTACGAGACCAAATACACCACCTGCGTCCCCAATCCACATCTCTTGCACTTTTCAGGAGCAAACCACATGCAACATTTTGGACCCTTTTTCTTTGCTTTTCTTTTCTTTCTTTCTCCTACACCCACCTCGAGCATACTGTGTTGTTAATCTTGGGAGGGCTGGAGATCGGAATTTCGAGTCAAAACACCAAGCAAACATATAGGAGACATAGGATTGAAGACAAAATCAACCATATGTTGATGTCAGATGTGGAAACCCTAAGCAATATCTTCCTTGGTTTGAAGAGGAAACCCAAGTTGGAACAAAGTCCTCTTAACCAAAGGGTGAATGACATACATAAGTTTTTGCCCTCTATTTAAAGTGTAAGTTAAAGTAAAATAATCAACAGATTAATAGCTCAATAGTTAACTACTAGTTGCCTAAGACTAAGTTTTGAATTCAAAACTCCATATCCAATGTTGATTTGTTCCCATCACATAAAACAACACCATTTTTTCATACTGATTGGTACAAAAATAACCGATCATAGTCATTTAAATCTCATTTTCTATCAATAATCACTAAATCCCATATATAGACTGTTCGGTGAATCTTATGTGAAAAGGGTAGACTTCTGAAGAAAACAAATACTGGTTATGTCGGATGAGTGTCGTGACAGTCTTGGCTAGGTTTCATGTGACTGAAAGTCAGGTAAATTACTATCTAAAGAAAGAAAGCAGAGACAATCCTTGCTAGGTTCATGGGATTGAAGTTTAGGATTCTGTCTGTATGCCAATGTTCGAGACAAGAGTTGAATAATAATCTCCCAATAAGAAAAAGACCGAGTAGGAACAAAAATAGGCAATAAAATAGACAAAGCATTGAAAATAAGGGAACTGGAAAACTTTGGATCCCACAAAGATTAGGAAAACCTATTAAAAATACAGCAAAATTAGATCTTCTACGCCTACACAATTGGAAAAGTCCAAAAGTCCCACTGTAAAAGATCTTTGGCCTCGTCTTTGAGATTTGACCAGTTTAAACTCTCTCTCTCTCTCCTCTCGACGTATAAGATTGGATGAGACAACACAATGGAAAGCCAAAAGCTTTGAATTTGAGTGTGATGGCAAGTCATCTTCAAAGAAGAAAGAAAAACAGAAAATCAAAACTGAGGATATGGAAAAGCTCTTTCTTATTTTTTTGCTTTTCTCCCATCAGATCCTCCCATGCCATAATTGTTAAAATGTCCATTTTTCCCCTCAATATTGATTGATAATAGAGGGAATCATGAGTATAATAAGGTAATTTATTGGTAATGTAAAATACAAATTTGGTTTTAACATGCTCCTTACTTCCGGTATAGAGAGACTTATTATGAGAACCTAATCTATAAGTGAATAAATACCTTATTTTAAATTTAAATTTTGTTGTCATGACAAAAAAAATTATTTTCTCACTTAAAATTACCTTATAAGAGAGAAGAATACTTTTACAAATTAAAAAATACAATATGGCAATATATTAACAAAGTGAAATGAAGCCAAAATTTATACAATAACATATCCACGGACAAAACTTATGTAAAGTTATGACATCTATGAGCTTTTAAGTTAACTTATGTCAAATAAATTCAAGTTGGCCCCAGTTTTTTGTACCTATTCTTACATGACCTTATAAAATGGTCTAAAGTTTTAGAGTTTACCTCCCAGGTTGGAGAAAATTCCAACCTTTTTTTATTTTCTTACATTTTCTGCTTCCAGTGAACTGCTAAACAGACAAGAACACTACTGGATGCAATTATGAAAGCATACAAAATTGAAGGGTAGATTGCAGATGTCTACCCTACATCATCATCCAGTTGCCATGTTTTTCCAAAGTCCGACACTGAGCAATAATTTTCCTGAAGTTGCTAAAAGTTCCAAAAACCTCACTAGGATCCCATTTGTTATCGAACTGAGCAATCATGACAAATAGTGAATATCGATGATTAATTTTCTTTAAGGTGTTCTTCTCGACGCATATCATCCATTTCTATATGATTCATGAACAATTTTTTGTCAGTGTGCTTTAATATGAGGGGAAGGGGGGGGCTGCGCGGGCGCGGTGTGGGGATGTAGACGATAAGCCTTAAAATAAATCAAGTACTTTTTTTTTTTTTTCTTTTAGGCAAATGGGTGCATGGATGGTTATCAAACTTAGGACTTCCTAGGCAAAGGAGGAACCAAACCACTAATAATTTTACTGAACTACTAGCAAAATAACAAAAGGTATTATACTACCTTCAAACGGAAAGAGGTGAGGTTATGCATGAATTGGGAGCAGAAAATGCATGGTGTTACAAGATGTAAATAATTGAGTGCCTTAACTGGGGTGCGACTGGTGGAACTATGCATGGAGGGTCTACAAGTTTCCAGTAGGTTCGTCCTATAATAACGAAGTCTATCTTTTATTTATTAGTTAAAGGGGGTGGGGGGCATGTCTCCAACCCCGAATTGATGGATCGGGGGGGCCTCCTCACTCCACTTGAATTGCAGTGTACTCTATAAAAGTTAGTAATAACAATATCATTAATGTAGATAGGTACGTCAATGACACATTGCCCTCTGGAGAGCAAATAGAGAAGATTCCATACCAAGTACCAATCGATGGACTAGAGCCAAAAGTTCTACCAATACTACAATAAATGAGTACTGGATTCCAGATCATGATTTTGATGATAAAGACTTGTTCATTTGTTTATTCACTCTATGAAGGATCGATGACTTTTCTTCGGTGTCTAAAAAGTATATTTGATTCCAATTCAAATTATTCTCCAAAGTTCTTTCTAGAATGAAAAGATTTAACTATAGATTTATATGTTTATGTCTTCTTTTGGTTATGTCTATTGTAATATGAACTCGTTTTTCTTTTTTTCTTCCTTCTCCTCTCATTAAGGGCATGTAATTGTTGGGTTATGATATATTTTGTTAAACTTTTCTTGATTTCAATTAAATAAATGAGATCCTTTAGAAAGGAAAAACAAAAAAAAAAGTACCAATCAGTCAGACACTTTTTTTACACAACAGAAAGCCTTCCATAATTTGTACCCCGCTAAGCCATGCATAAAACTCGAAACAAAAACAGTGCAACATTCTTGTGATTGAACGTACTAACCAGATGAGATGGCGAGTAAGAACAAAACCAAATGGGAGATTAGTTGATGAAAACTTTTCACAATTTCACCAGCCTTGTGACATTCGATTGAGCATTGGCCCTGACGCCTGATGGTAAAAGCAAACAAGAGGCATTGACTGAAATAGAAAAGCCGAACATAGTCATGTTAACCCCTAATGCCCGAAAAGAGTTAGGGATTAAGTTGGATTGGCTATGATTTGATATTTACTTGTGCTAAAGCTTTGTTGGGGCTTAACTTTAATTACAGAAAAGTTTGATAAGAATCATTTCACGAACATCCAACAATATGTGATATGTCGGAAAAAACGCAAATCAGACAAACAATTTACAGAGAAATGAAAGAAACACGTCCCTACCCTCATAAAAGTGCAAGCCACCTTCTCTATCGTGATCAGATATCTTGAAGTTGAATTTCTAAGATTTTGTGGTTTCCTGAAGGCCACCATCCTTTTCGCACACAGAAACAAAAGCGAGGGGCCGTCTCCTTGGTGCATTATGGTGTGTATACTGTCGACAGCCAGATAGCAGAAAAGGACTTACTACTGATCAAGGGAAAAAGGGTCAACTCAACTGTCAGAAAACATTTAAGGTTCGCCCCCAACAAATGGGGAAGTTAGCAGCTAATTCTGAAAATCATACCGTTTCCATCAAAGTTCAAATTCTGTCGGGGAAGGACAATTTCGCGTGACGCTTTTCTTTTTAATAGGCCAATCTAAAGAGAAAAAGTTATGAGTCTTAATGTAACAAACGTGGTCACTCAACCTAAACAAAGACACCTAACCCTACTAACATGATGGGCTCAATTATTTTTATATATTATCACACACAAGATCTCCATAAGCTTGATATGTCTCAGCCCCTGTAAGCCTATAACATTCAAGTATGATATTAAAATTTAAGTTTTAGGTAAGATATTTATTGCTTATAGGTTGCATTTATATAGGATGTTGACAAATGCATTTTAAATCTGAATTTGTGTTTCACATTGTTACTGTATTCATTTGTTATACTCTTTATATATAAAAAAATATTTACTTTTTTAAAAAGTAAATTGAAAAAAAAAAAAGAGTAGGTTTTCTAATAGTAGAATACTCCGAGCACTTAGCAATGGGAGCATGCATCTTATTGAACAAAGTTTATTACTTGTTAATACATTGATGTATAACAAGTTGGTCGACTAATGTATCTAAGTTTCTAGTAAAACACCATATAGCTTGTGGATAATACCTCTATTAAACATGTCTTAGCATGTTAGGAGTGGATGGTGTTTTGAAATCCATATTTATGTTTCACGTTCTAAATATATTGATTAATATGTTCTCTGATAGAATACTTCCAAGTATTCAGCAATGGAAGTATGCAACTAATTGAACAAAGTTCATTGTTAATACATTCATGGATAAAAGTCCAAACAGATATAGGGAGGGAAATCCATGCCCCTAAGCCTTGGCAAAGTTGATTCCTTGTTTCTCTGGCGTGGGACTAATCTTGTATAAGTGCTGCACATAATCACTCACAACCACCTTCTTGTAACCTCCAATCTCCATGGCTGCATCCTTCACAGGCTCAATCTCTGCCCGGGAAGGTGGATTGTAGAACAAAGCAACGGAGAATCGCTCAACATCCATCTGGGTGACAACTCTGTGCCATGGGCTTTTCAACCTCCCGTCGCTCATGATCTCCAGGATATCTCCCACATTCACCAGCAGACTGTCCTGCGGCCATGGCACGCTCAGCCACTTTTGGTCCTTGAGCACTTGGAGTCCACCGGAGGTGTCAAACTCCATTAACAGAGTGAGACCGCTTGCATCCGTATGTCCGGCAAGGCCCAGGGCAAGGTCAGGCCTCGGACACGGTGGGTAGTAGTTCACTCTGACTTTGATCTCACTGTCTGTGGGATCAAAGTTTTGGACAAACACGTGTCTTCAAGGGACAAGGATTCGGCCATGGCTTCAAGTAAGTCGTCCAAGACCTTTCTTGCTTCTGCGACGTATTCCTCTATGGCTTGCCTGCCATCAAAAGCCATTATTTGAACAAGTTGGGTTCACTTCGCAGGCCATCGTTTTTGCCTCGCCTAACAGTCTTCATCGACAAATTTGTGATACCCTTTTAGGTTTGGTGGTTTAATTGAATGAAAAGCTGATGATTAAAACAAATATAATACCATTTTCTGTTTTCATTAAGTAGATTCATGATAGTATTAATCAATATATTAGTGGACTAGTAATCTAGTGATTGGTTATTGATAGTTTAAGACTTAAGTTTGGCACCCTACAATTCCAAACCTCTTACTTAGCAAAATAAAGTACCAAATTTAATACTAATAGTTATTTAGAAAAAATTATCATGTAAATAATTGCATATGAAGGGTAATGTTAACTATGAACAACTATTTTGAAAAATTAAACAATAGAAGAAAGAAGTATGTTAAAAGATCATAATTATAATAAAAAAAAAAAAATTTTATAACAACCCAACTAAGTGTAACCTTTAAAGTTATAATCTAACACATCTAGAATAAAAGAAATATAAAAATATTCAATGGTGAAAGGAAAAAGGGTACAACTATTGTCATAAAAATCAAGAAAAATATAAAGGTGAGATTTCATTGACTAAGAACATAAAGCTTATAAATTATAATAAATATATGTAAGAACTCTAATATGTTCCAAACACCATCTTTAAGCTTAAGTGATGATTGATTGATTAAACAGTTTTATACTTCAACTCAAGTGATATATAAATACTTGACATTTTATTTAAAAACAAAAAAGTTATCATGTGACTTTAGTGATATTATCATTAAACTAAATGAGACTTCTATATCATTTGTAAGATATCGAGGTTTGCTTTGGAAGAGTACGTGGTGAAGAGTATATAGAAAATGGTTGATAAAGTTTCAAAATGTGGTGAATCAGAACCTATTGGAGGTGAAAGATCATGTTAAAAGCTTATTTCTTCTTTTAAAACTACTTTGCAAGAAAGAAAAATAGCTTTATATGTAAGAATTATATATTAATATATATGTCAAGTAAAACAAGTGCAGGAAATTTGCATGTCAAACTTGAGATCTCTTTGATTTTAGGTGGCATGAGCTCTAACTATGTTATATACCTGCCAAAAAAAATATTGTTTCAACATGTATCCTTACATTGGTTGTGTAGAAATATTTATTATATAAACTTAGTTCATGACTAAAATAATATCTCACTTAAAACATAACATATCATGTTAGAAAATCACTTCCTTTCTTAAAACCAACTCATAAAAGTTAAAAACACTTCTTATAATAGGCCAATGTATTAACATTATAAAACACACATAAGATTTTAATATAATAAGCTAAGTGTCAAGTGTGTGCCGTGTACATATCAATAGGGGCATTCTTTGACTTTTCACTGTATCACTGTACTTGATTCCTTGTTGATGCTTTTTATTCTTCTTCTCCTGCACAATTCATTCATTCATCTCTGTATCCTTGATAAACCGATATTTGTATTCATTCATAGGATTATAACAATATTTTACTAAGTTATTATGCAATCACCACTAAGTTCCTGTAAAACGTTTTGTGATTCACTAAGTTTACCTGAAATTAGTTGGTCTTCGAGGCCAAACATGGAGTCCTTCAGATGCTCCTTCAGGGGCTGCTTTCATGGTCAGCCGATCAATCCAATCCAGCGGCTGGTCATCGGAATTCACGAAATTCCGGCCGTAACCCATGTTGTCAACACTGACGTAAGACCCAACACTTGCTTTCTTCTCTTCAAAAGACAAGCCGAAGAACCCCTTCACAACATCCCTAACACCATGCAGAACACCGGAGGTTATGCCGTGGTCCATAATCAGGAACATGCCCCATTCTTTGGCCCCGCCGGCGAGCTTGGCTAGCTCTTGGGCTCGCTCCTGGGCCTCGGACCCCAATCGTAGCTTCGCCAAATTGATGCACGGGATGGCCTTGAGGTCTTGAATGGCTTGGTCCGCAACCGCCCTTGTGAACCTCTCCGGCAAGTGCTTAAGCCCCATGCGTGCTAGTTCCTGCACGACAGGCACCTTAGAGGTCCCTAAATGACCTCTTTGGTCTATGATGGCGGCTTCATGGAAGCATCCTTGATCTTCTTCCTTCATGGGTTCTCCCATGGAAGGGAAGGGAAAGGCTGTGCGTGATGGAGAATGTGATAAGCACCTAATTTTTTTTAAAAAAAAATCTTTAGGGAATCATATAATTAAACAATCAAAATCCTTCTTGGGTTGTCTAGATGCATATGAGAGTCGACCCAAAGACAAGACCAAATACAAAAGCACAGCTGAATGGACTTAACGATTTGGGAGAAAGCCCATCCCTCGGCCCAAATTGAGGTAAACTTGGAAATCAAATTGCTTAACAACTTCGAAATCAAATTTTTAATGATATGCGTGTAGAAATGAAGTCTTAGTTTAATGTATCTTTAGCCTTTGAATTATTTACTTGACTTCTATACTTGTCTTATTTTAAACTTGCCTTGTTAGTACGTCAAAAGTAATTGTTCGATTGCAAAATCTTTTCCCATATGTTTGTCTTGGTAATGCCGACATCTTATATCCTAACATCTAATATCAAATCACGTCCTATCCTGCTTTGTGATATTTTTTTTTATCCACATGTGATTAATATGTCAAATAAACACATTTATGATTGACGTATCAATTATTGCCCACATAATAGTGCGGTAGGATAAGATCAAATCCACTTATTTTAAAAGGAAAATGCCCAAATCAAAAACATCAATGATTCACTTTTTATAATTATTATTAGTATATATAAAATGTATAATAAGTTAGTATATTAACAAAATAAGACACACACTAAACTTCAACATGACAATTCATTATGAATGTAAGATATTAATACTCTATTAAATGACTTTTCTATTAAAAAAAATTTCTAAGGCATGAACAATACATTGATCATGTGAGATCTACACTAAATTTCAACAATTATGAAAAAATTATACATTTTTCTTGCTTGGTTGATCAACTACATCCACCAAAAAAAACAACTCATGTTCTACAAGAAATGTTTTATATAAATTTTTTAAAAGCATTTTATGTTGACTCGAGTTTTCTTCTATCAAATGCATTGACATTAAATACTCACAAATTAAAACACAAAAATTACATCCCAATCTTATTAACTAACAAAAAAAATTGTATGGAAGAAAGCTTATTTGTCTCAAAACAAAAAACTCTCATAATGTCATTTTAACCTCTCTCTTTTTTTTTCTAATTTTTGTAATTATATTATTGGGTATCTTTTTATATTTTTGTAAAGTAATTTTTTTAAATAAATTTATTGTGAAAAAAATAAAAATTGAGCAAACGCTTTTGAAAGCAAAGACAGTAGTGCTGGCCACCTGTCACCGACCCAACTTTCAACCCTCTACGGGTGGCGGATTAGATAGAGGAGATCCTATCCGAATCTTTCTCGTACCAAATCCTACATAAGAGGAGCACACCCCCACGCGCTGGCGAAGAGCGTGCAAGTTTAAAAGCCAGCTCGAAATCTTATCTGAATCTTTGTCCGCATCCGAAAAGCTGGGACCGGTGGCTGGTGTCGACGTGGCAGCAAACACACGGGCGCTCCCACGCCGTGTTTCCGTGGTGATGCGACGCATGGTCGGCCCTGGTACGTGCGTCCGTACGATGTACTTCTGCTACGCGACAAGACATAATTGACTAATGACCCAACAAATGGGTGGGCCTCACAACATGGGACTCTGGCCCGCCCGCTTCAACCGACTAGGTTCTTCCCCTCCGTGTCTCTCTTACAAGGGAACTCATTTTGGCCCAGATTTACCCTTCTATGCTTTGGTCTCCCAAACATAAACAAAAGTAAAAGTAAAACACAAGAAAAGATCTTAGGCTAAATGGTAATTTTCAATGGGACATTTTATGGCACTAATTGAATTGACTTGGTGTTCCATTATTAGTATAAAAGCAATTGAGTTATTTATCGTATTAACATGAACTGTTATTAATAATACTTGAGATTTTTTCTGTTCATTTCTTTTTAATAAAAGTAAAAATAAAATAAAAATAAAAAATATCTTAGGTTAAATGATAATTTTTAAAAAGATATTTTGGTGGCACTAATTAAATTAGGTTGAGTGTCACATTCTTAGTTTATAAGCAATAAGGTCATATGTCATATCACTATGGACCATTATTAATAATGTTTGTGATTTTCTTCTGTTCTTTTTGATAATAATGTGTCTTTGAAAAATAATTTAAGCATATTCTTTAAAAAGTGTGACACCAATTTCTTTCAAGTGTCCTTTTTGCTTAAAGGATTGAGAGGGACCTAGATTGGCGATCTTGTGGGTTTGATGGTAAAAGCCTTTACCCTAATTGTTCTGCTTGGATAGCTATTGATAACGAGTGATCCGAGGGGGAATTCCACATGGGCATTAAGATAATATGTTAGGTCACCGTTTGGCTTCTAGGAAAATCATTTTTGTTACCCTAAAACCATATAAAATTGCAGGATTCCATTAATTATGGGTCTCTCAATATGCATGTGAAGATGATTAATGGTATAGGATAAGCTTTGTTAGGCAGCTTTCTCCTTTTCTTGACTTCACATGCGTAATGGACTTTTTATGTTTTAGTTTTAGTGAATCGAAAACGAAGGTGTTGATCTTTTGCCATTTGTGCATCAAGCTCAGGAATTTCCTACCCACCACTTGTTATTAAAATATGGAACAAGTGGAGGGCTTGTCAAGTTTACACTAGGCCGGCGGACATAGGTCTGCTGAAGAAAAAGGAAACTAAAACTCCTATTTTAAATGGAATTTCTTCCATAAAAAAATGAAAACAACAGAGCAAGTGGGCCTCCGTGGTGCTAATTCTAGCTGTTCTGAAAATTGAACACTCAACAAGATTCAGGAGATGGCATTTTTCTAAGTGGTTATCCGTCTCCGTTGATGAACAGCTGCAGTACTTGGACAAATCAACTAATTAGGTAAGTTTGTGTACAAATGCAAAGCATGTTGACCAAGATATCAAATTGGAGAAAGTCCTTCAATGAGTGCCAAGTGCCCTTGTAATGGTATTAGAAATTTCTTCTCCTTTCTTGTGAAGAAAAAGGTGTTGAAATTTGGTAAGTATGTAGGTGCCTCTTATAAGCTAGTTTAAGAAAGGAAGGCAGCCTTTTAATATGATGTTAACATCATGTTTTAAGTGATGCATCTTTTTACCGTGAATTAGGTTCTGGTAAAGGGTGTCTTCTTAGAGTTAAAGTAAGTTGATGTGTTAAAATTTAATGTGTTTTATGTTACCCATATATTGATATATTTTGTGTTTTTGTATATAGAAGTATTTATTTTTTCTCTTATAAACTGATTTTAAAGAAAAGTGTGTGTTTTAACAGTTCAAGATACTATTTTGCCAAAGAAGAAGAGAACTTGAAGATACCATTTGTCTTTATGCCCATAATACAATTCCAAATAATTCCGAGGACAAAACATTGTTATTTTATTCGCTGATTGCTACAAAAACCTAACTCTAAGTGGTCCATCAGCTAAAGAGAAAGAAAATTTGCAGATACTATTTGCCGAAGAAGATGGGTGAAAAGGGAGGAGAAGACCATTTGGGCATGTTAGTAGAACCAGAGCAAGAAGTTTACATCGGAAGTAGAACCAAAGAATCACCAAGTGACAATTTTATAAGTGAAATTTAGTGCAGAAATTTAAGTTGAAGTGCGTGTGCACGTGCATACATGTGTGTGAATTTGTGGGAGGCTGCATATGCATATGCACACGTGCCCACATGCCTGTTGTGAGTTCTTAGAGGCTGGGTAATTTCTGCAAAGGAGTCTGAGATTATGAATGTGATGGCATGTGGATTCATAAAAACCCAGTCAACTGCAGCACCTTGCCCCAAGAAATTTCTACAGTCTGCACTCAATACTGTCGTGTCTAGACTCCTTTTTAAGTCCTCCTCAGAAATGCTCGAGCTAGTGGGGAAGACGGGGTCAGATCCTCCAATCACAAGACATGCAATAACCATTACATCAAAAACAAATATTATAGAACATAAAAAAATGTCAATGAAATATATCATATATTAATCATATAAGATAATCACTACTTTTAACATAATATGTTCTTTTAATAATAAGGGATTGTATTGAACTTAAATTCTGATATCATAAGATATAAAACAGATGTTTGAACATATAAATATTTATCATTATTATCAACATCTTGAAAAGCTATCACAAAAGCTAAAAAGGGTAACTATCAAATTTTTCTTGAAGAAGTAAATATGCAAGTACTTTCAAGGACAAAACTATAACTCTTCGTGTTTATAAATTTAAAGTTTAACTTAAAAGTTAATTTATGAGTTGAAAAAACTTTATACATAAAGGAAAAAGAAGACTCATTAACGCGTGTATAGAATGAAAGCAAGAGTTCTTTTAATCTTTGAGTCAACTTTTGTAGTAAACCCTAAAAGCTTATTTTTCAAGTGAAGATGGAGAAAGGAAAAGACATTTCTGGTGAAGGGATAGGTGTCCTTATAGCGTGGAAGGGGTAATGGAGGTGTACTCGGTTTGGTTAGTAGAGTACACGGTGCCTCGCTGTCTAGCATGTGACGACGTTGTGGCTTTCCCTTCTCTCTCTTACATGCGCCCACTATAACCCACCCAACTGGCAGCTTTGATTCATTCACATAGAGAGCCGAACAGGGGAGAGACAGGACAAAACTAGTCTAGGATTCGAGCCTGATTCGCTTTGGGTTTTTCCACCTTCTATTTTACACTTCTTGGAGGACTCCGAAACCAGAGAGAACCATTTCGTTTCGTGTTCTCGAGGTGTTTTGAGAGAGAGAGAGAAGGAGAGGGAGGGGTGTAGAAGAAAACCCAGTTCTTGGAAGATGAATGTGTTGGCTTCAGAATGCAGCAGCGGCTGCGATTCCGGGTGGACTTTGTATTTGGAGCAGTCGTTTCTTGCTCCGGATGGTTCGCGGAGAGATGGGGGGTTTATGGATAGAAGAAATGGTTTCTGTGATGTATATAAGGATAAACGAGTTGTGGAGGAAGAAGAGGACTTGTCGATGGTTTCTGATGCGTCTTCTGGACCTCCACATCTCCCGGAAGACGACGGCTCCTTCAACGATGATAATGGGTGCTTTTATCCGGCGTCCAGGACGGCCGCATTGGCGAAGAACGTCGGCAAACGGCAGAAAATCAAGGAAAACCGACGCCGAGAAGATCGGGAAATGAATGCTTTTCTTGATGACACCGCTAGTTCTCCTGTAATCAATTCGTCCGGGGTAAGTTCGGAGAAATTGTCTGTTCCTTGTTCATGCTTGTAGATTTTCCCAAATGGTTTCTTGAATACTGACTATAAAATTTTCTCTCTGGTGAAGAATCAAGCTTCAATGGAAAGCGTCTTGGATTTTTCACAGGGCTTCTCAGCTACTCATTTCCAGGTACTTGTTCCAGCTCTTCTCTGGGTTTTTGATTCAAGTTTTTAGTTCTCTTTTACAGCTCCTTAGCAAACCATGTTTACCATTGATGAATTCTTGCAGGGGACGGCAGCATTCCAAGACCAGTTCGGCTTCTTCAACCCCTCCCTATCTGCAAACCAACTTCAGAACAACCAGTTGAGTAATCATTAAACTAGTCCTGAAAGTTTCAATCTCTAACCCTTGATTCTCGGAAATTAATAGACCGAACCTTCCTCTTTGCAGGTGGTATGGAGGGAAGAGACTGGGAAGAATATGAACAGATTTCTCAGTTTCTGCAGCTGATAAGTTGTTAGTCAGGAAGCTGCTCTGAACGGAATGGTGGGATGGTTGTCAAAGTGAAAGGAACTGGATCTAAAAGGCGATCTTGCTCCTTTTCTTTCCTTTTCTTTCCTTTTAGCTGTCGATGCAGTAGGAAACAATCTGAGAGGATGGTGGAAATAAAATTCCTGTTGCAAATTATTTTTGCTTGTCAATGAACAGCGATACGAATCAGCCTTGTCTTGTAGCCCGTACCTAAATCAGCTACCGTGCGCTGTTTATATCACCAGTTTCATCTTTAGAATGTATTAGCTAACCATATTTTAGAGGCTAATGATATCATTTTGCAACCCTTCTCTGCTCTCTCCAAACTAAAACAGTTCTTGATAATCTTTCCTGCACTAAATTCTGCAGAAATCTTATCAAGATAACTATTGAAATCCCATTGAAATCTTATCAAGCATGTTGAACAAGAGAGTCTGGAACAGTAACTTCTAACAAGTCCAATCGTTCTTAATTGTCCAATGGACGGTAAAATAGTCCAACACGGTGTCTTTACCAAATCCCAGTTGTTAATTTCTAAACAATGGTAAAATAGTCCAACCTGTCCGCTTTTTCAGCCTGTGAAAGCAACAGATTAACCAAACAAGATAAGGTAAAACGTGGGAAACAGAGCAGAGAGAGACATAGACCTAAGACTATCGTGCAAGTCTATCAATCAATTTCAAAACTTGTACGTGGTTTTGATATTCTTTAATCCATAAATTTAGCTTTCAAGAAAGCAGGAGCAGGACGGAATGAAGTACCAGCAACCAAACTCTCAACTACGATATGATCCAAGTACACACTACATAATCATATTTTGATTAGGTCAGATTTAATCAAAACCAAGAAGTAAAACCAAATCCTAGAATACTTCTTCTGCCCTGAAAAGGACGAGACACTCATGTCTCTAAGAGTCCAGACAATGTTCCTTCCCTTCTGATGGTTCTATTTCTCATAATAACCAAAAGGTTTAGCCATAATTTGCATAGCAAATCATTAAAGACGAAAGTCATCTATTAGTTAGTTTTTGGATTAAATTTTGGATAACATAATAGTGATGGATGAGAGTCACATCTTATTCTTAAGTCGACTTTTAGATAGAATCAAACTTTATAATAGTCAATATAACGTGCAAGATTAGGCAGAAACACCGAACTTAATGTTAGAATATTTCATTTCCATTTCTTGACCCTTCTTTAGTCCCGGAAGATCCTGCCTGTGATCCTCCTGACCCAATGGAACATGCTCCATTTTGTTTAATCTGCCATCTTTATCTCATTCGGAAGGATCTTATTTTGAAACCATCTTACGTGATATATTTATATACGTGGCTCTGCTCTTTTCAAGCTTGTCTGCTCTTTAGCTGTCATCGGGCTTGATGTCATGCACAATTATGTATCTTCCCTCGATTTCTTTATTCCTCTAACTATTCCCAGTCAGTTCCTGTCCTATAAAATATCATCGTTTCTACAGGAAAGATAAAGGAAAGAAGGCACTTGCAAATTTAGGATGTCAAAATCCTAAGCTTTGCACACATGTTGTTTTCTCATATTCAATTCTCAGGTTCAGTAACGGGAGTCTCCATGTAGTCAACAAAATGCAAAGAAAAAAAAAGGGAAGAATGTAGAAGCCATGGAAGAGACAAAGCAAGGAAATAAACAAAAGGGGGTGGTCAGGTTTTGCCGCTCTGCATTCGGCCAGCAAGCAGAAAGGATAAGAAGCTAAGCGGTATGGGAGAAACTTCTTCTGCTCGCCAACCACCGCCAAGACAAAGCGGGGAAGGAAGGGGCTTCGCTGTTTCCATCTCCTGTGCCGTTTTAACTTCGGCTGTTCCCGTATCGTACGACAAAAGTCTCCATACCTCTTATCATCATCTCTGCCATGGAAATCAAGATGTTATGAGTCCCCAAGCATCGCGACACAAGGTACACTATATTGACCAACGGTTTTGCAGCATGCTGGGTGTTAAATTTAGACGTGGGTCTCAATGCTCTTAAAGTCTTGTCTGGAATGATATGTTTATGAATGTATTTTCTACTGTTGATTATAGAAAATGTAATATAGTCAATCTAAAGTTTTAAAACGTTAAGCGAAAGAATTTATATTTAAAATTATTATACGTTTATGTAGGACTTAACATGTTCTATTCCCTTGAATGTAAGAAATTATTTTTCATAAAAATCTTTATCCATTGTGTGCTACACTTAAGCTAACTCTTATATTATGTTATACATTATGGAAAATAGTTAATATCTAACTTAAAATCGTAATGAATTAAATGGAAGAATTCACTTCTTATATGTTGCTCTTCCAAGCTATTATATTTTTGGTGGAACTTTACATTTCCTTATGTTCAAGATGAGTAAAATGTTAATATGATATGTGTTCTTATTTTAGATTTATGATTATAGATAATGTTTAAATGTAAAAAATATTATTGCAACTCATAAGTTAACTTTGAACCTTTCAAATATACTCAATATGTCAAACATTATTTATTCTATCTTATTTAACTTTGAGTCTTAGATATGTTCTATGTATAAAAGAGTATTAATTATCAAAAATTTATATTAAAAAGATGAAATCATTAAGTGATATTTAAATATAAAAGATATCATTTAAACTCATGAACTAATATCTTAGGTAAATATCTATCTTATATCCGTAGAACCCTACAAATATGCTTCTTAAGTGATTGATGTGTACCCTACATCATTAATCCAAAGGACATAGTGTTTTTTTACACGGAACAGTGGTTTCGGTAAATGGACGTCGGCAATCCAATTTAAGGAAAGGTGCTGGTTTTTGGCTCCTTTGCCATTCACTTGTCATAATCAAACCCATGATGTATCCGGGGAAAGAACCAGAAAAAAAAATGGCCGTAAGATGCCTTCTGCCTTTGAAAAAAGGGAACCCCACTGCAAATCCTACGGCCTGCGTCGCCAAAATCGATCGTTTGCTGTCCTCTTGCCACTTCCAAAGCGTAGGATCACCTCCAAGCTCCGGTGTGGGAACACTATTCTATTTGTTTTCGCTAAACGACGAGCTACCTCGAGTGCAAGAAGCGAGGAGGAAAACATGTGGACACCGAGACTTCACGTGGCTATCTTCTGTCAAGAAGTTGCAGCAACTGTTCATGGGGTTCTAGAAAGGATTTGATGAATCTGTCCTCTTGCTTTATGGGGCTGTCGTGGTCTGGGACTTGCCGATACTTACAAAAGCTTCTTTTATATTTCGATCCTGTGAAGCAAAATATTGTTGTCCACAGCAGAAGCAAAAGATCTGCAGACCATCCAAACAGGAGGCACTGTGCATGAACAGTGATCGTAGGGTTCTTCATGATGATCTCATGGCTGCCTGGAGCACCATCTGCACAACTCAGATTGATATCATGTGCAGAAGGAGAACCCACATGCCATCATTCCAGGAAAAATCCATGTTCATTTTGCAGAAAGAACTTAGACCTGAAGCAATGCATGTATGCACCACCCAGAACGAGGATTATTTGTTGTTATGTGTAATTAAAACCTGTTACTTGGCCTGTAATCTTGTTCTTCAATCTGTCTCCAATCCAATTCAGGCATCTGCAGGGTTCTTTTATTGCTCAACTGGTTATCATTTCTTGTCTTTATTCAGCTGGATGAAGAAAAACAGTTCCCATTTAAGAAATCACTTTGAGTAGTTCCTGCAGCATTAAATAAGTTTCGGTGCTGATTGTTATCCTTTTTTGACATTGGAAACTCCATTCTTCACGCCACCTTTCACACCACCATGAATAGTCGGAAGAAAATGTTATTTTACATGCACTTGCGTAAAGCATTGCACCCTCTCACTGACATTCAACAATCCATCATAGGCCTTCTTGAAAACAGGCTTTTTACTTTTTTCTTTGTTTCTTTCTTTTTCTCTTTAACCTTCTCAGAAATACCAATACTACTAGGCAAAACCTTGGAGTAATAGAAAAACAAATTGCAACATATTTAACAGAAAACTTACCTTTTCCCTCAAAAACAGATTTATGGAAGAGATAAACATCTATCTATATATATATGTGAGCATGACAAATTAGTAGATAACAATATGAAATATATATTTGGACTTCAATAACTTTATCCTCTAAAAATACCATTCACAAGTAAAGGGAGATTTTACCAGAAAGTTTGGATTATCATCATATTAATTTAAAAAATATTTTAAAGAATTTAACCGATAGAAAAATTAAGAATTTTGAAAAAGTGATACATTGAAATTGTAAAGACCCTCCTTGGAGGGAAGAACGAGGGTTTCACTGTGAACATTGAAGAAGGCCAGTAGGCCCATATTTATGGCCGAGCTACGGCGCCCCAAAAATGTAAAGCCCAACCCACCTGGTATTAAGTTCTATAAATATAGGATGTAAAACACACACCAAGGGGTGGTGGCGCAGTTGGCTAGCGCGTAGGTCTCATAGCTTCTGAGTTATCCTGAGGTCGAGAGTTCGAGCCTCTCTCACCCCAAATAAGCTTTTTCTTTTTTAAAGGAAAAAAGATACTATATTTTAGAAATTTTAGGTTTTTTTAACGATTTTAATTTGTAAATGGATTAATCAACATTTTTAGGTTACATGGATTTGAATTCAATGAAATTTGATACTTGTCAAATGTATATAAAAAGAATACCAAGATATTGTTACGATCAATAAAGTGGTTTATATTGATCTTACACAAAGAAAAGAGTGAATTCTCACTACCTTTACAAACTAAATTGACTCCGTAAATTTTACTATTAAGGGTTATTGTGTGAACCTTTCCATTGTTAGGATGATATTGTTTCTTTTCTACTCTTTCATTGTTGAGTGAACCACTTAATTCTTTTAATAGGTTTTCTATTTTTGTGACTTTTATTTAATTATGAACTTATATCAAATGATGACATGATTTTAATGTATAAAATAAGATTCAATTAGTTTTGTAGGAAGCATAACCAAAGAATCACTTCAATCTTTATAAACTTTACACATGCAAAGACTTGGATTTCTAATTGGTAAAATAAAAGCTAGCATATATTTTGTTGTCTTGAGGACCAAAACTAAGAAGGAAATGAGAAAATCTCTCAAAATAAAATGCACAACAGCTTGGTGTAGTTGTTCTTATTGAAAGCCATATCTATTGCAAGAGAAGGAATTCTTAACTTTATTGATTTGTTAATTGTCTATAATCCCAAGAAGCTTTAGACCACAAATGGTACTCATTCAAACTGGCATTCTATACCCTAGTCATTTCATTTGAATTTTCATGGAAGAACTAATGATATCAACTTTTATGTTTGTTTAAATTGAACAAAGCAAGATTTATTGAAATTTCTTCTCCTAGAGTTTGGATCTATTAGTATAAACATATATGGTATAAAATGAATCTAAGATAAGAGAGATATAGTATCATAATTTAAGTTAATTATGCTTTATCTTATACAATCATAAGCCTAATAACACTAGATATGTGAAGAATGTGTACAAAATGATAACCTCATTTTGAAAGATAAAATACTTGAATTAAAGTTTAGATGAAAAAAGAAGACTCTTTAGTTTCTAAGATAATTTTTGAGTTAGACTTTAGACCTACAATTATGATATCAACTTTTAAACTACACATAATTACACACTAAATTGCTACTATATTCTCAAATGATTTCATTTGGATTTTCATGTAAGAAATTATGATATCAACATTCATGCTTGTTTAAATTCGACAAAGCAGGACCTGTTGAAAGTTTTTCATCTCCTAGAATTTAGATGTCTACATATAAACATATATGGTACAAAATGAACCCAAGATAGACTTCTTTCCGACCACATTGGTCTAATGGACGCTGCAGTAAATGGGTGAAATAAAAGTTGAAATTGTTGTTATCAAAAACATCTTACAGGATGCTTATACAGTTCCAGAAGAAATTCAAAATGTCTTTTCATTTGTTACTTCGAAGCCAATCAAGAATACCCTTTTCTGATTCTGAAAGTTCCTCCTTCCCCTTCAAAGATCCTTCCACAAACTCAAAGTAATCCTTGTAATTGCGCTTGTAATAACTGTCCAGTCTCTGTTAAAAAAAAAAAGCGACAGAAAAGAGAATAGGACATATGTTCTGCTTCAAAGGTCCATATGAAAGTCCCATGAAAAAGATTCATTACCTCCTTGTCATTTTTGGCCTTGTTGTCCTCTGACTTCTTCAAGTACCCTGAAAAGATCATCAAATTGGTAGTTAATCCAAGCAAAAGGGTGGAAGAAGAAGCCACATACATGGGAGAATTTGAGAAGCTTTGGTGTAGTACTTTTAAGAAGCTCAGTCCGGGAATCAGTGATTTCGGGAGCTGCAACCACTGTGGATAAGAGGAGGCCCCTTCTTCCTATATCTGACGCCGCGGCGGCTGCTGTAGGTGGGTTTTTCCTTTCTCGTCTATGGACTGCCTGCACGTTCGATGAAGCAAACCTGTTCACTGTAACAGTCAGTGCCATTAGTATGCTTTGGCCTATCGAGCTCATTGGAGAAATACCATTACAACTTCTTCAAACTCTCCCTCTCTTTCTCTCTCTCTCTCTGAGTTCTGGTACGAGGACAACCACTGGTTCTGTAGAGTTTTATGGATGACGATAAGGTTTTGTTCAGACTTTCTATTCTTAACTCATGTGGCTCAAATTAGTGAATAGAACCTTCTGAAACTCAAATTAGTAATTTTTTTCTATTAAATAAAAGGGGTTTGGGAAAAATGGGTGTCAATCCAAAACTACTAGTACCCAGCCATTAAGTTACTTATTCATTGAGAATGTTTATCTCTAATCAAATGTTTGAGCCTTAAAAAATTTTGTTAGGATTTCAAGAGCCGAGAAGAATGTGAATATAGTCTATCATAATTATATATATATTTATTGGAGATGGATGTAGAAAAATTTAAGGAATTTATTATGAGAGGAAAAGACTCAAATCTTAATGATAGAGTTTTCAAATGTTATTGAGTAGAACTCAAATTATATATATATTATTAGATGCAAAAACCTTAAACAATTTCTCATTATTTTCACCTTTTACCTATAGTTTTTATTGCTTTTTCCTAGTTTAGAAACAATGTTCAAATCAAAACGAACATCATCTCAACCAGGAGTGAATGGCATACACAAGTTTGCCAAATATGTCCTAATGTACAGTGGACCAAAATAATATCCGACTGCTCTGTTTTGTGCAACAAAACTTATTGTGGTTTCCGTAATCATTATTTAAAAAAAGTGATGGTAAATTTCGAGATCACACAAGCCTTAAAATTAATTCTATTTCACACAAGCCTTAAAATTAATTCTATGTATTTGGGGATAAATAAATCCATTTGTCCACAAAAGACATCAAACTATCACTATTTTGCGCATTTCATGCCCCATAAGTCACCTAAAAATTCTCTTTAGCGGCTCTCTCTCCTTGGTTGTTATGACAGCTGAGCAAATGACATAACATATAAAATTTCCCAAGTCTTATATTAATAAACAAGAGACATTAATTACCAACAAAGCTCTATATTACAATTGTCAAATGTTTGTTTTACACTTCTCCAAGCATGTCCGCAACAGACATTATTTGACAGTATCAAATGCGTATGTATGGTAGTAATCCAGAAACGAACGATGAACAGAAAGTTTGTGTTCATCTCCAGAAACAGCGGAAAGGAGGCACTCAAATGCCTCCAAAACAGATCCATAATGGGGTCCTTAACTACTCTAGCAAGCGCTTGTGCTTACACCAGGCTATAGCAGCCACGTATAAGAATATAGTGCCGGTGCAGCCACCGGCAACGGTCCACAAGAACTCCGGCATTCCTGCCTTTTTATCATCGAACAGATCAATATTGATATTCATGCCAAAAATTCCAGCGACCACAATAAAGGCACTCAAAACCAGAGTAGCTGTTGTCAACATGACCCCCATCTGCAGGAGATGATTCTGTTTGTCATCCAGCATTATGTTGATGTAGTCCTCTGTGTCGTCGACATACTCCCTCAGCTTCAAAGCCACAAAACATGATAAAATTAGAAAATTTGAAGCATTGTTGAGTTAGGGTGAAGTGGAATTAAAGCGCCAGTTATTATAGGAACTAAAAACATAAGAAGGTATTACGATGAGAGAAAACCCAATTTTTTCTGAGGTTAAAAGCTACTTGTTCATCAAATGAAGGAAAAAGATCAGAAAGACAAGTCTATTTACCACCAAAACAAAGATGGTCAGAAGGTGAAGATAATCTGCCCTCAACCAAGCAACAACTCCAAAGGGAGCACAACTTGATTTTAAAAATCCAATACAATGTGCCTTCAATGGCACGTCAAAGAGGAATTTTCACCAGAGATTCCCATGGAACTTAGGAAGCACGTGTTTGATGAAATCTTCTTTCCATGTGAGAGGTAAGAATAACCAAAGGAAAATCTGAATTATCTAACTACTAGTTTTGGCAGTTAGCAGTTAGCTTGGTAACATCTAAGAAACAAAAGTCCCTAAGAATTTAACTTCGTGAAAAGGCTGTATTTCAACTAAGAAGTCAGTCACTCTGCCCAAATCAGGCAGGCCTTTTAGATACAGAGAGCATTTTCTTCTGGTGACAAGCGTAGACCAACAGTTATTGGTAGAGAAAATTTTGGCTGGTGAATCCAAATACAGAGTACCAGCATTTGCACTTAAGAGTATGACTGACTGCTTTGGTGATATGATCATTGTTGTTGTCATTAACATTATTATTAGACAAGATCATTAACTGTTGAATTGTATTGTTCCACGAAATTGATATATTTGATGAGGTGAACTTCAACTAAGTGGACTACCTAAATTACTTTCCAGCTGTCACGCATCATAAGGCATGAAAAATAAAAAAAGTACATTTTAGTTTCCTCTTAATCTTGTTCCACCTATGAAAGTATCAGGTTTTTGCTTTAGGAGTTCAGTCTATCTACTTTTTGAAAAGCAGATATCATGTGAAGTGTCAACCTAGGTATGGCGGAGTCCATGTATTATCAAGTGAGAAACACAGAAAATCCATAGATGTAGTTCTGTACCGTGGATAGTTTGTTTAATGTGCCATCAATTTGTACAAAGTATGCCTCCAGTAGCATTTCGAGCTCCTCCACATCAAGGTTTTTGCCTGTAGCACTGTGACTAATACTAGTACGGGTCCCATGGCTGTCTCTACCAAGCAAATTACGAGAACTAAACACTTGCTCTGGGGAGTTTTCAATGTTTCGAAGCTCATCATTGTAACTAGCAAAACCACCACCTGCTTCTGGTGAGATTTCAGAAGGCATCCTAACAACAATAACATTGGGCATCTTTAGCATGGTGGATCGTAATGAAGCATTTGAAATGACATGAGTGATAGCAATGATAATGAGATCATTACGTGCCTGTCATACTTCTCAGAGTGAAGAACTTCATCATTCACTTCGTCATTCTCACTTAGAGAGGAAATAGAAGAATTTTCAAGCTCTTGCTGAACCAACTTGTCAGTAAGGTACATCTCAGCCATATCTTCATCATCATCTAGCAAATGTTCCAATTCATCCCTAACCTGGGAAGCAGCATGTGTATACCATATAATAAGTACTGAACTGGAACACACTCATGTAAACTTTTTGGCTAAATGAATGAATAATCTCATCTCAATCATTACTTTGGCAAAAAAATGTTCATTAGATCAAGCCGATCCAAATATGCAAGTGCTTTACAATCTTAAAACTACTCAACCTTTTGAACACGTCCAGTAATTGCAACCAAACGGCTTTTAATTTGACGGACACGCTCCAAATTGAGAGTACTGATCTTTGAAGTCAGCTTGTCTAAGGCTGGATGAGCCTCCTGTTCCAGCGTTTTTGCCTGATTCCAAAACACATATAACAAAAGAAATAAGTAGTAAACAAGACTGCAATGAAACAAAGAAAGACGAAAGAGGAAGAATAATCCTTTGAACTAGAAAGAAGGTTCTTTACTTCATTTTCCAAGACACTGCAAGCAGCCTCAAGGCATGCTTCCAGTGCAACAAATTCAAATGGAAGAACCTTCAATCCATCTTGATTATCGAGGCCTTGTTTGTCCTCTGCCTTGCCTTCCTCATCCTGATCCTGAAACTGTGGAAACCCTCCTTCAGAGAAGTCTCGAGGACTACTAGTCCTTGATTGCGGCTCTTCCAGATCGTACAAATTTGACCAGTTTGAATGATCCCCACCTTGCTCCTATACAAAACATATAACAGCAAACACAAAACAGAGAATAACAAACTGATTTAATGCAAATAATAAAAATTTCACTGGCATAGTAATTGCATTCACATTTACTAGAACCACCGCTCCACTATCACGAAACTGCGATAAAACTCAAGATTAAACATCCCAAACACAAGAACGAATGAAATTCAAGAAAGATGGCTAATTTGGGGTTAACTATAGAACAAACCCCATCTACGCATTTCACAGCGTAGTAAGAACAAACCCCCCATGTACAGAATCAACAAGATGGAGAAAGAACGAGAATCCGAAGACCGAACCTCCGCAGCAGTGGCTTGATGGTGGCGCATAATTCGCCGCTGCAGCTCCGCCACAAAAGGGGTCACAGATGGGTCCCGTGAGTTCAGCAACAGCACCTCCTGGGCGGTTATGATGGCCTTAATGTGCTCCAGGTTGATCACAATGGCCCGCTCTCGACCTAGCACAGTCGAGGGGTACGACAGCAGCGGATCCAGAATCCGAAGGTCCCGTGCCGGCAGACCCGTTCGCCGCATGATGCTATGCTTGCCCGCCTCAATCACCTGCGCCTGACCCGTCGCGTCCACCAGCAGCCAGGCCCGTACCCCGGTGCCCTTTTTCCGGTGGCCTCCACCGGCCGGCAGGGCGGCGGCCATCCGGCCAAGGTCATGGTCCTCCCCAACCTGGGCAAGGCTCGGTTTTGATAGGTGCGCGAGGTGCCCACCCGGACCACCCGGTCCACTCCTCATGGCTCGCCTCCCAAACGAGTTCAGGGACCAAGTTTCTTTTTCACTTGGATCATGCGAACGGCACTTTAAGCAACACTATCATTAGCATAGCTTCCTTGTGCTTTCCCTTCTTGTGGTTCTTCTCTTGGTAGCCCCTCTTGTTTGTAACTCTCAAAATAACATCAATATATATGTATTTACTTTGTATTATTAGAAAGTTAATTCTTTTTTAAATTAAATTAATTTTCATAAATAACACAACATATTAGTATATTAATAAGATGAAATATAGATTAAATTTTAACATATATATTTATCTTAATTTGACTAAAAACACATAACTTTAAACTTAAGTTTAATATTTTGAGAAGGTAATAAAAGAACATTAATGCATCATAGTCCAACAATGAGGTCATGTTATAACATCTTCATTTCTACAAGTAATCCTCCCGCATTCATTTTTGCATACCTACTCCACCTTCCAAAGGTGTTCTTTGTTTATCATATATTTGTAGGTAGCTCTAATTCTAGCATCTTCATTGCTTACTTGATAGTTCAAGTAGAGTTACTTGAAATCTTAGTCTTAAGGGATGGGGTAGGAGACAAACATCTTTTAAAAACGAAAGAAAAAAATTAAAGTGGACATCCTTGAATCTAGGTCTATCAATTAGTTGATAGATATGTTATTGCATTAGGGCACTGAGGGATAAGTTTTTAGACCATTGTTAAGGATATAGCTCTCTTCATATAAGGAAATGAATCATTTCCTACTTAGGTGTTCAATGTATTAAGAAACATCGATATTTAGGCATCATGAAGGTGATTTTACATCGGTTGACGAAGCATTTACATGATAAGGGAATTTGAGATGATCTACATTATAAACATGGTCCGAACCCGAGAATGCATGCTTCATCAAATACAAAGATTACAGGCAGTTCCAATAAATGGTCTCTTTCCCTTTAACGTTCAAGCAATCTCTTGTGTTTATACCACGCCAGGGAAGAGAGATACAAGAGTATGACCCCGGTGGCGCCGCCGCCACAAGTCCACAGGAAGTTGTGCATTCCATGGACTTGATCATCGAACAGCGGGATCCTGATGTTCATGCCCATAATGCCGGCCAACACGATGAAGATACTCAACGCAAGGGTTGCTGTTGATAGCATGACCCCCATTTGCAGAAGCTGGTTCTGTTTGTCATCCAGCGTTATGTTGATGTAGTCCTCCGTGTCGTCTATGTACTCCCTCAGCTTCAAAAGAGACAGGCACCAAGAGATAATTTTTATGTACTCATTGTCGAAAATTATTAAAAAAACTTAGTTTCACACAAAAAATTAAGATCATCAGGCAATAATGTTTTGTTGTATGAATTATGAGTTTACTCGTATTCAAAAGAGCACTAAAGAAAAAATTAAATTTGATACTATATTAAAAGTGTTGTTCCTATTTCAAAAATTGGCTCGTGAAGTAGAGGAATATACTAATATTTAACCAAGCATACACATACTCCATAGTAATATGGAATTAGATGTTTACATTGTTAATAAAAATCAGTAAAATTCAGCTTGAAATAAAAAAAAATGTAGAAAGAAAATCTATTTCTTCCTTAAAAGTAGTTTTCAAAGAAGGGATTATTTTTTATTTTAGAAATATTCTCATAGACAACATGGGTGCATAGATTATGGGTGTGAAAGAGACAAACTGATGGCTTGAAGCAAAATGTAGTCGTAAAATGGGGTTTGCATACCCTGCATAGTTTATTTAGGATACCGTCAACTTGCACGAAGTATGGCTCCAAGAGCATTTCAAGCTCCTTCACGTCGAGGATCTTCTCCACAGAACTCCGAGCTGCGCTTGTTTGGTTCTCATGGGAGTTGTCAGGATCTCGAAGTCCGCCTTCGTTTATGGGGGGTAATCCTTCCGCTTTCAAAGAGATTTCAGCGGGCCTCCTGAATAAATAGAATGGAAAATCTTAGATGTGACTAGATGGATAAGAATAGCTTCAGTATTAACATTCATTGTTGGATCTTGTTGGACCAAGAGGGAGCTTTGTATGTGTTTTATAAGCTTGATAATCTCTCTTCTTGCAAGGCCTTTTGAGAAAAAAAAAAAAGTGGACTAGACCTTTATTATGATATCAGAGTCAATTTCTTGGTATGGTCTAACTTAATCTTAAAAATAGATCATTTATTTTGTTGGTAGAACTAAGCTTAGTCCATAAGGAGTTGTTAAACTAAAGAAGTTTCACATCAATTAAGAGAGAGTTTGTTATGAACTTTATAAGTCTAAGCAACTAATTTTCTTGTAAGACTTTTTAAGAAAAATGTAGACTTGAGCATTCTGTCATTTATTATGTTAAAAATATGTGTATTGTCTTCTATTGTCTAAATTTTTAAAGGTTATTTTAAAAATGAAAATATGTACTTTCTTATTTTTTTAAGTTGATTATGATAAGAAACAAATATTTTTAACATGACATTAAAGTTTATGCTTAAGAACATAATTTCCATGCATATAACTTATCTCTAAAGTGGTTTGAAAGGATAACCTTAGAATAAGGACCATAACCTATGTTTTTCTTACGTCAACTATGAGTAGGAAATGAACTAAAAAATTAGCTTGTAAGAATAGAATGCATATTTTAGTTTAAAATGGATTCCAACATAGGATTAAGTAAAGTGAAATAACTCATATTGTTCTGATGTATTAGATGAAACTAATAATGATATTTAACTTACCCTTCTTCCATGTCTGATTTAGGACTTTCATAAACAATATCATCGTTGTCATCTATAGAGGAAGCAGAAGAGTTTTCTAGGTGCTGTTGAGCCAACTTTTCAGTCAAATACATCTGTGCCATATCTTCATCATCATCCAGTAAGTGTTCCAATTCATCCCTTACCTGCATATGAGCACGAGCACAATTAAAGCAAATATGTGACAAGTTCTTGTGGTGGTATCGTTTCAATATCATCTCGAGTAACTAACAAGGTCAAAATCTTAAAGCCATTCAACCTTTTGAACACGTCCAGTTATTGTAACCAAGCGGCTTTTGAGTTGGCGAACACGTTCTAAAGTGAGAGTGTTGATCTTCGATGTCAGCTTGGCTAAGGCAGAATTAGCCTCCTGCTCCAATGTCGTTGCCTGGTTTGGAGACAAGAAATAACGAAGAGTAAACAAAAGCATATTTAAAAATATATAATTTAAAATTTTAATATATTAAGCAAAGAATTTTTTTTTTATAGATTATTTTCTAATTTTTTATATTTTCATGTGAAATTTAACACACCTTTTTACCCTAAACGTGGAGCAATACTTTTCAAGTGAAGTAAAAGCCTAATACTTCCTAATAGTTTTTATACTAAGAATGAACCTAATATTATATTAGAAATTAAAAAGAATAACTTATATTTAACTTAAAATCTTAATACAATAGGAAGAGATATTCATTTATTTCCAAATTACTTTTTGAACTTTTATACTTTTTATGTAAAAACTCACTTGGCCTTCTAAGCAATTGCAAGCATCCTCAAGGCATGCCTCTAATGCCACAAACTCAAATGGAAGAACCTTTGACCCATCTTGGTTCTCAACATCAAGCTCTCCTTCCACCTTTGGTGATTCATCTTGATCCTTGAGCTCTGAGAATACTTTGGGTGTGCTTTCAGAACTATCAGCTCTTGAATGTAGTTTTTCCACTTCATGCCAATTCACCGCATCTGAACCATCAGGATTTGCTCCCTGTAAAAGCATCAAAGAGGAAGCATATAGATAAATCAAATTAATGCAAATATCAATCCTAACCCAAGATCAATCCTAAAAAGCTCTAACTGTGGCTATGTAGAAGGAGTTTCATGTGGGTAATCTAATATGTTTCAATATAAATTTGACAATCTAGGAGTAAAAAATTAATTACATCTGTATTGTCAATATAAAAGACTAGTTAGCATTTGAATTTGGGTTTTTTAAAATCACTTGTAAAGGAACAATATTAGACTTTATATCATATAACACTATTTAAATTCATCTACTTAATATGAGATCTGATCTTATAGAGTACTATAGACGTAGATCAACTCCTACACAACAAGTGGCCGTGTTCCTAACGATTTTACCATAGAGTTGGAGCTTATAGGAAAGAATAAGCCTTATAAATTAGTTCAATTTAAGTCTTTAGTGGTCGGACTTTTGTGTGACTTTAACTTTTAATTTCTAGTGTGAAGCAATCTTTTTAAAATATGTTTCCAGGTGTGTGTATATATATATATTAATAGGGATGTTTGACTTCTATTTATAAGATCTCTGGTCCAAGTACTTATTTGACTAGATGTTTGAAAAGTAATAAGACTAAATTTTGTATTTTAGGGTTCAATGATATTATTTTGGAATCATTATTTAGACACCCCTAAATTGTCTATGTCAAAAAGTCTATTGTCATCATTAATTTAAAATATCTTAGTTACATAATGGAGCACCAATAATTATTTAAACTTCAACACACTACTTGTAAAAATACAACAAGAAGAATAGCTTAATTTTAGAAATTATTAACAATTTTGTCCTTTGTTGACCAATGTTTTATATTATATGTCATTTACCAACCACACATATTATATGATCGTAGTTGAAGACAAAACATAACACCTAGATCTTGTCAATTATTTAGTTAGAAAAAGAATCAAGATTTATACAGGTATCACATTTCATAATCAAATTAAAAAAATTAGTTAAAAGATAAAGGTCAAAGACTCTTGATCCCATTTTTAGATTAAAAAAATAATTTTTGAACACGATATCAAAATTTAAGTTCAAGTATAATTTTTTTTTACATTCATGATTATTTTAAGAAAAGTATCTTGTCACTCTCAAGATGAAAAAACATGTTAAAAATGATGTCATATATATCTTAGTGCCTAAACTTTGTTCAAGATATCAATTTATGTAAAAGAAATATTTTTTTTTAATTAGGTAAAGTAGTTCAATATTTAAGGGCGGACCCTAGCTCAGTGGCGTTCTCTGAGTCTGAAAAAAAAAAAAAAAAAGTAGTTCAATATTCAATGGCTAGGCTACTAGCATATTAATAGAAAGATTCCAAATAAAAATGAGATTTATACAGTTGAATTCTTAAAAATTACGAAATTTGGCAGCTAAAAGGGGTCCAACCTGAGCTCTCGTGGCCTGGTGGTGATGCCCAAGGCGCCGCTGCAGCTCCTTCAGAAATGGCGTTACAGATGGGTCCCGAGAATTAAGAAGCAGAACGTCTTGGGCCGTAATTATGGCCCGAATATGGTCCAGATTGATCACTATAGCCCTCTCACGCCCCAGGATGGTTGATGGGTACGACAAAGGCGGGTCCAGGATCCGAATATCCCGAGCCGAAAGGCCCGTTTTCCTCATGATGAAATGCTTCCCGGCCTCCAGCACACGACTCTGACCCGTTCGGTCCACCAACATCCAGGCCCGGATACCCGTCATCTTCTTCCGTCCACCGGTGGAAGTAGGTGGGGTCCGAACTGGGCTGGCGTCGTCAACTGGTTCGGGACCGGACTTCGATTTCTTGCGAAGAGAAACACTCGTCGATTCCATCTCGGCGTTTGTCACTCGGCAGTTACTACCGAATGGCTTTTGTAGTTGGTAGTACGAGGTAAGCATGTCCCAGGTTGCAACTGGACGAGGTGATGCCGTTTCTTGGTGCGATCAGTGGAGAACTTAAAATATGATTGTCAAGGGCATTTTACTGAGGCAGGGAGCATCTGGTTTTCATATTTTAAGGTAGGAAGAAAGCAGAACTTCCACTCTAAATAAAGCCTATCCATCCATGGAGGTGTGCCTGTCAATTACGTCTTTTTTTATATGGTTAGAGATGGTGGCAATTTTCTTCTAACACTTGCTCGCTGTGCTTGCCGACTAATTCAAAAAAAGTAAACAACAAGGTTGTTCAACTTGCCTCAAATATACAGGGACTTGTATACTGAGTGATTGTTTTATATCTTATCTCGAATTATCATCATTTTAATATTGCCTTCATTTCTTAAAGGGTTTAAGAGAGGAGGTTATAATCTTTTTTAATAAAGTATTAGAATTAAGTGTTAGGAGCTTGAGTTTCAACTTAAAAGGTTAACATATTAGGTAGAGAAAACAAAATTCCTTATTAGCTCCTCATTTCTATCTCATGCAGGACAAATGCCACAAACCTTTTCATGGTAATTGGACTAGGCCTCCTAATTCTAATGAGCATGTTACATATTTTTCACCCAAATTAACAATATCAAATCCTTTGCTTATGTAGTTTGGGCATTGTCGTTGTAGTTAGAGTCAAAGTAAAATGGCCTTGATATCTCTATGTTATAGACTTAAATTCCAACTTAAAAGACTAATCTATTAGATGAACTAACTAAACCCCTTATGAGTTCCAAGATCTTGTAACTCTAATCTAATATGAGACAAATTTCACCACCTTCTTTAGGGTAATTGGCTGGGCCTCTCAATTCCACTAGACTTGTGACATAATGCTTAATTGTGATACCTTATTTCATACCAAGTCAGAATTCCACTTGTTCCATCATTCATAGACTAATCCACTTTAGAAATGAAAGAACATCTTAAATAGTTGTCATCTTACATCACTAATATATTAGTATAACATCTTGCTTATATATTTATGTGTTTTATATTCTTAGTGATTAGTTTTAGTGAAAATAGTTGAACTACTTTTAACATGAATCAATTGTTATTATTAAAGTAAAACCACCTATAAGCAACAACATTCCTTTTTCCTTAGTGTCATAAGCGAGATAAGTAAGAGAGCATATGGTTATCATACTTTAAGGTACAAAGAACGCAAAACTTCCACTCTAAAGCTTATCCATCTATGGAGGTGCTCCTATCAATTAAGTCTTGTATAGAGTTTATGGCAATTTTCTTCTAACATTTGCTTTGTGTGCTTGCTGACTAATTCAAAAAAGTAAACAAGAAGGTTGTTCAACTTGCCTCCACTATATAAGGACATGTATATTGAGTGATTGTTTTATATCTTATCTTGAATTGTCATCATCCTAATATTGCCTTCATTTCTTAAAGGTTTTAAGAGAGAAAGTTATGTTCTTTTTTAATATTTATAGTTAAGTATTATGAATTTAAATTCTTATTTATTGTAGAACAAACACCACTATCTTCTTTATTGGTAATTGGATTAAAATTTCCAATTCTAATAAGTCTACGATAGTTTTCCTCATCTAAATTTATAGTATTACGTCTCCTTGATATGATTATCTCTTGACAACTTTCATCATCTCTGCCTATCCATTTTGGGCATTGGCATTGTTGCTAAAGTTAAAGTAAAGTGCCATTGATGTCACTTTGTTATGGACTTGGATTCCAACTTAAAAACTAATCTATTAGTTAGAGTAACTATATAACTTCAAGATCATTAACTATTATCCAATATGGGACAAATCTCACCACCCTCTTCAAGGTAATTGGCGGGGCCTTTCAATTCCACTAGGCTTGTGACATAAGGCTCTAAGTGTGATATCTTGTTTCATACCAAGTCCATAAGAACTCCACCCATTCTAAATAGTTATTGTCTTACATCACTAATGTATTAGTATATATTACTTATATGTTTATGTGTTCTACTTTCTTAATGAATATATTTAGTGAAGATAATTGAGTTACTTTTAACATGAATAAATTGTTATTATTAAATTAGGACCACCCATAAATGACGACATTTCTTTTTCATTAGTGTCCTAAGTGAGTTGAGGAGATAGTTGAATTGCATTATTTTTTCAATATCTTATCTTTCGAGGTGTCAATGTTCTTGTCAATCTTAAGACAAGGATAGAAGATGATGACCTCCTTGACCCCCTTTTTATTTTATTTTATTTTATTTTATTTTTATGGATAAGGACCGAATCTGAAATCATTTGAAAAGTCTAAGTTTATTTGTGGTTTTCTGACCTCACGCACCCCAGAGAAAAAGTATTTGTTATATGAGGCATCTCATTAATGGTTCAGCAATTTGCTGCTTCATTTTATAAAAACGAGTACACTGAACCAAGTGGCTAAAAACTAGTAGCGAAGTATTTGGGAATACATCAAAAAAAATAATAATGGGGCTTTTCACCTTATGCAAGCTTCGTGCGTCTCCAACGAAAATCTTAAAACAGAGAGGCCAAGGCGAGCTTTGTCTTAGACAGCGTAGTGCGACAGCCATCTATCTGTCATTTCCAAACATTCTTTACCCTTGTATTCAGGAGCTGTGTGACCCCCTCCCTGTCCATGTAAACGGTGTCAAATTCTATTTATATTGTGCTTGTCTAAACTATTAGAAATTACGATTATATTTAAAGGTCGATTGAAAAATAAAAATGAGTATGAGTTTCATGCATGAAATGTGATGACCCTTGAACTTAATTTAATTTAAGAATACATAATCTTTTTTTTTTATAAACAAGATTTGAGTAATATAATATTTTTTGCCATACTTTTCTTAACAAAGATAGCTACAAAATTATATAACTAAAGTATGAATTTTATGTACCTTCACAGTTGCAAAAGTTAAGCCGTCTCCAGTGGATTTCCTGTACTTCTCTGTAAATCTGTGAAGCAAAATAAAGCAAAAGTATTAGAAATTACAAAAAATCACTTATAGTAAACTTAAAATTCTAAGATTTTAACTAAAAGAGCTTATTTTTTTTATAAATTACTTTCTAGACTTTTATATTTTTCATGTAAAATTTATCAATAAATATGATATTTTTCTTAAGATATCTTGAATTGCAAGATATTAAAGGAGATTAAATATTAGAAACCAACCCTGCAATTTGCCCATCAACAAACCATGGCCTCCAACCATCAACAATTGTCAAATTCAGAAACTTTATCCACGATTGAGTACCCACATACGGAATCATCATATCATGATCGCCACTGCAACAGTGACAAATAGAGGCAGAGGAATTGTCATATGGGATATAAATGATCAGTTTTTGAGTTAATCTTTCGACTTTGATGCGAATCAAGTTAAGGCCCATATCAAGGAGAAGCCCAATGATGTGAATCACGATTCGCATCAGACTTCATCACACAGCCAAAACAGAACCAAAATAGTGATCAGAAATCACCTGTAAATCAGTGCTCGATAACCCCTCTTGAGGAGTTCTTCATGATAAGGGACCACATTGTTGAGGTTGCTATCATAAGCCAAGCTCTTATTGCATCTCTTCCAATCTGTTATCGTCCCCTGTTTTCATAGCAAGAACATCTCACTGAAATTTGAACCAATCGATCTTTATAGCGACAGCTAAAGGCAATAAGAACCAGAAGTTCACCTACATTTCGAACCCCCAGAGCTTCTTGGACAATTTGTTCGTTGGCCCACATGTAAGAAAGCACATAATTGTTGTTCTGCAGGAAGTGCAATGGCCACATGTTAAGTTTGTCTATTCAGAAAAGTCTCTGTAAAGCACAAAATCAGACCAAAACGGAGCATACTCGACACCAATTCTCTTGGCGTTTGGTGGGTGATTGGATGATCTCATCAGGAATGTCTTCGAAAAATTTTCTTCCCCAGTTCATGGTTTTTGGTCTAGGGGTTGCAAAGCTACACTTGGGTTCCAAAATTTGTGCATCGTTTACTCCGATTGTGCACTGCAAATTCAGTGACAGAGTAAACAACAAAACAGAGAAACGAACAGGGGAAAATGATAACAAACAGCAGAGGATGCATGAAAATTTAGTCAAGAATCTCTAACCTCGGCAACAAGTCCGATATCGTCCATGCATGTTGAATCGCTTATGTTTGGATTAACATATTCTCCGTTGCAGCTTTCTTTGATTGACTGGAAAAGCATATACAGCGACAAATATTAAGATTGTTAGGGATAAAGCCTTATTCAGTGATTCATAACTAGAGTGGTCGGATTACGCTGTAAAGGCTGTCCGATATTAGTGTCACTCGGTGGAAATATTTGACTCTGGCATTGTCATCACCATGTTGATCTGTTACTGGGTTGCCAAGCATGTATCCCTGATTCAAGTTCACAGAACGTCCTGTTACTCCAAACTTTAAGAGCACAAAAGAACAAGAGACGAAAATGATCTGGAACACCCAGACAAGATCAAGTGCGTACTTGGAGATTCATGGCTGGTTCGCTCCCAGCTGTGTTCCCTGCAATGCCATAAACCATAAATCCTAAAGGTGATCAAGCTAGGGCTAGGTATTGTTAGAGACAAAAGTCTTGCATTGAAAATATATGATTCTTGTTTATCAGTCTAAAAAATAATTTTTCAATTTAAAAGTTAGTTCAAGAATTAGAAAATCTTTCCTTCATTTAAGTCTTGTTTTAAAGATGTTATCTTTCAGTATGCCTTTAATAGAGATACCAGGACTAGGTTTCTTGGAAATAAATGTTTACCATTTGATATCAGAAGAGTGACCTGGGGAACAATTACGCCTGAATAGGAATCTCCGGCGATGTAAAGTGGATTGTTGATGAATTTAGGATGCTCTGACAGCCACTGCATCAAAATTTACTATGAACAACTCTGAAGTTTTGGGGTGCTGAAAATATGTGACATGTTTCAATGTTTCAAGAGTTTTCTCACCTTCCTAAGGAAGAGATATACGGCATAAGGTGATGTAGTGTCGGAGCTGTAGTAACCTTCCTGGGTTGTAGAGTACGAGAAACCAGTACCGACAGGAGAGTCTAAAAATATTATGTTCGCAACCTGGAAAATGGCAAACCTTGCTTGTTGGTTAAAACGTAGAAAAACTGAAAAGATAGAGCCTTAAATTTGACATAGAAAATGCACTTGGTGGAGTTAAATTTACACCTCGGTCCATGCGTATGGGTTCTTCAGAAGTGTTGGAAAGCTACCATTGAAACTAGCGTAGTCAAAAGTTAGAGGTCCTGCACAACACAACAACACTTAGATATAAAAATTCTCCAAATTTTCTCTAATTTATCAAGTATTTTACATCTATAATACCTTTCTAGCTCATTAATTTGTGTTAAAATAATATCTTCCCCTAAATCACTCGTGAAAAGGAGAAATACTTTTACACAGAAAATGTATAGATCAATAGATTAACCATATAAAATACATTAAATTTTGATTTAAAATTACTTTATAAAAGGAAAAACATTTTCACCCAATAGATAAATATATTAACAATATTGGATATACATCCGATTTCAACCATTGTAGTAAACTTTCTTGTTAGTCAATGAATCCTATATAGAATTTGAAAGGGGTATGATAAATTACACCTAACTGTCAAAAATATGTTTGTTCTCTAAGCTGTCAAAAAGGTTTAATGTGTTGAATGCATGGACTTACAGAGCTGCTATGTTGACCATCATGGTTGGATTGAAAAGCACTTAACCCGAAGCAAAATCTTGTTAATTGCTTGTCCTTTTAGACACTTCTATTCAACAATGATTGAATATTTGGTGGAAAATATTATTTAATGTGGACTATAGTGTTGATTAATAAAATCAATGATGTGGATGGAAGTCAAGATAAAATGCAAATTTCAAACCGAGAAGATATTGTGGACGGCTTTTACCGATTTCATAAAGGAGGCCGGAAAGAGCAGAGCAACCAGGGCCGCCGGTGAGCCAAAGCAGAAGAGGGTCCCTTACTGGGTTTCTTTGTGACTCAATAAAATAGTAGAAAAGCTGTAAATCATCCATCTCCCCCACTTCGACATACCTATACCAAAGCCATTATCAGCAAAAGAAAGTGAAAAAAAAGAGACAAACACTACATTAAATGGTGGAGAACTAAAACAAACGTTCACCCAGTTTCCAGCTTAAATGGAAGTTTTCCGGCGTAGCCCGGCAGAGTGCTCAGGACTGAACCCGACGCTGCGATGCCGGAGAGGAGTGAAAAGACAAGCAAATGCAACCACATTGCCATGACGGATTCTTGATGAGGAGGAAAGCAAAAATGTGCTTATAGGAAGTTTATAATCATCAGGCGAATCTTGATTTCGATATTCCCTGAACCGTAGGTCTAAGTTGTGAAGGTTGGTTAGTAAGTTCTTCCACTTGAAGCTTTCACTCAAACAAGACTGGAAAATGTTAAAGAGATAGAAAGTTGCAGCTAACATTCGTTTTATTAAAAATCTTCTTGCAGTTCTGCTGTATCGATTTTAGGTACTGTATCTCTGGGGTGCACGAGTTTGTGGCGGCCCAGCAAAGAAACAAAGCTCTCGAAACTACGAACTTTGACTTACAGACATGAACGGAGAATGGGAGAATAAACTTCTTTTTTTTTTTTTCTTCTAGATATTGATAGCTTGACTTTTATCTTGTTTTCTGCAATTTGGAAAATCAGAAATTAAAATTTTAGTTTTAAGGACAATAGTTTTCTTTTTTGATTGACCCGATTGACAGGGAACTCCTTCCTGCTTTGGCTGCTGATATACAACGAAAGTTAGATGGGTAAGGAAGGGAATTGCAACCAACTTTCAAGAAATGACGATTAAACGGGTTGCCACCTAACTTAGCTATGCCACATGGTTCACATTTTTTTCATGCTCTATTTTTTTTTAATTTTATTTTATTTTTATTTTTATGGTTATTTAGTGAAGTTCGTAGAGAAGATTAATGACAAATATCATCTCTAGATCGAAGTCTTTCTCTTACAAGAATAGGATCAGTTTCCTTCCTCACTACCTTATTAGCAGCTGGTTCAGGTCCAAACACTAATAATAATAGTGCTTGCGCTACTCATAACTATTCTTGTAATCTCCCTTATGCTTGAACTTCCAACACAACAATTTCTGCCATTAAACAGTACTTTGGTTGATGTATTATCCATTGAAGATGAACAATGTACCGAGAGGATTAGTCACATACTTATTTTAAGCAAACATGAGCCCTCTAATATGATATCAAACATTAAATTTTAAATGAGGTATCACTTTATCATGATTGGCCCCCATGGAAAATAGTTTCTCATATTTAGGATGATAAAATACGTCAAATCTAGTGTGTTATCTATTGCTAATATTTGAACTCCTATGCTTTTATTGCAAATATATGAACTCTTTATACTTTTATTTTAAAGCCAGTTTTAAAGAAAAAAGTAAATATTTTAGTATGACATTAGATCTCAATGTCTTAAGTAAGAAATTCTTTTGTTTGTAGATTGGGTCTTTGTATGAAGTGTTTTCCATACTTGAGGTAAAGAAGTGCGTTTATGTTTGGTTTATATTTTACATTTTTAATATATTGACCTATTATACTTTCTATGTATGGACTTGTTCCTCTTTCTAATAAAACTAACAAAATTAAAAAAATTAAAAGGATCCAGAACTAGTGAAAGCAATGGCCCGGATGATTTATGCATTATCATATGGAAAGCAAAGACCCGGAGCTGAACCCAGTCCTTTGGTGTCTTCTGCTGCAAATCTAACGCCACGTGATTCCAAGATATAATAATGGTTCATGTCAAATCCCACCCAGCACTGTATACGATAAGGATACGACAAACCTACGCATTTCATAGAGGAGTGCACGCAGAACAGGACAAACAAGGCCTCCAGCAAGCCAAAGCTGGAGCGGGACTCCCGTCTGACTCCGTAAAATAATAAAATAGCTGCACTTCAATAAAATATAAAAGCAGAAGGTTTGTCATGTTCCATGAGTTTAGCATAATTGTTTTTTCTTTTGGGTGAGATAAAATGAACTTCTAAAAGCTAAATCTTACTACTAATCAGGTTTTAAGTTGAAAGGACTTATTAATATTATATTTTGAATTTAAACTTAATATTATATTAAAGTATAAGTAATTTTGTAGTTAAAATTAACTTTAAGAAAGGGAGTTAAATAAATTCTCACAAGAGTTTTTTAGTTGCAGGATCCCTTAGTGCATCGTTGCTAAAAACCATCATGTGAATGGTTCTAACAGTTAGGTTCGTACGGACTGAAGAAAGATCGGTGCGAATGGTAGGAAAAGCAGCATCTTACCTAGCTTTGCAAGAAGAAGTAGTTGTCCGAGAGACTGCTGATGTAAAAAGTAGTACTTTTCTGTGTGATTATGTTGCTATTCTAGTGAAGGTTAACACTTGATAGATTTTCTTATTTATTTTTAATAAATAAGGGTACGAGGTTATATATATCAAACTCAAAACCGCTATTAGCTTGTTGATTATAGCAAGTATATTGTTATATTTTGAACTTTTGCAATCTTTCTCTAGACATACATTTTTATCGAAGTATTCTGAGAGACAATAGTTCAGTAAGGAATTTGGAGAATTTGAGCTTAACGGAAGGAGCAACTCGACAACTACAGGATAGTAACTTCTGATTTTGTCAATCGGCAGCAAGTTTGACCATCTTTAAATATTCCAATCCACCAATATATACAAGCCTTTGACAATAATAACCCAATATTCCTATACATTCTTTCATTTCCCTTTTTGTTTAATTAGTTTAATACATATATATCATCAGTCATTTTGCTCGACGAAGTTCAAATTTTCCGACAAGTAGAAAGTTCCAAGAAGCCAATCAGGCTCGACAAACGTTGCTGTTCGTGTTTGTGGGGGAGGTTATGTAGAGCAGAAAGGATGTAGCATTGGATCATTTGTTAGACTTCTAGGTCCGGTTAGGTAATTGAAGAAAGGGGAACGAATAAAGGTGGTAGGAAATGGAAGTGTGACTTCTTACTTTTCCTCCACTGGTCATGTATTCATCCTCTTTCTCTGTTTACCTAAATAATTGAAAAGTTAAAAGAAAGGAGAAGAAAGGTGATGTATGTTGAATTCATATTAATAGTTTAGTGGTAAGGCTATTCGTGGTGAGTTCATATCACCCCTCCTTTTTTTACCTAATAAAATAAAACAAAATAAAATTCATATATATGTTATTCGATATTTTTTATTTATTTTAAGTATGCATAGGAGTGCAGAGAATAAGTGTCCAACCTATAACCTCCTAGGGAATGAAAGCCGTATGCTACTAATAGCTCCATTAGGCTACTAGTAAATTGACATGTTATTTGGTAATTTAGCATTATACTTTCTTGAAAACAAATTAAGACAAAAGTATCTAATAGAAGCTTGTCAAAGAACTTTTTCATTTAATCTTTCTGTTCTTACATCCCTGCTACGAAAAAGTTATAAACAAAAACGGAAACCTCTTCCTTTTCTTCTCTCGCCAAGATATAGGAGTTCAACAGATTCATACTTCATGAATATAGGAAAGGAAAGATTTTTATTTTTATTCATTGAAACAGGAAGAAAAGGTAGCAGATGCTGAGATTCCATGCTCGTGTTCATTACGCCATAAACATTCTTTCAGACTTTCAGTACAAATCAAGCTCACTCAGCTGCATAAATCGGTAACATCCAGTGTTAATTAGAGAGGGAAGTGACCTAACCACCTACTAATCATGGCAAGACATTCATTGGGCTTGTACTCCGGAGCTGTGTGGCCTGCTCCCTGCCAAGAGGAAAAAAAGAGTTAGCTTTTATTATTACTGGCATAGATCATTGTACAGAAAAACTAAACAGCTACTTATTCTTGCCTTTACAGTTGCAAATGTCAACCGGTACTTTTTATGTGAATACTGCATCGTGAACCTACAAGATCCAAGTCAAAGCAATCTGTGAGACAACTTTAAGTATTTGAATCAGCTAGAAATCTCATTTCAGGCTGTGGGTTTCTTAAGTAAGAAAATTCAGATAGAAAGCTACCCTGCGATTTGTCCATTGACAAACCATGGCCTCCAATCAATGGCTATGGTCAAATTTAGCGATGTTATCCATGCATGCGTCGCTATGTATGGAATTACCATGTCATGATCTCCACTGCATGTGTTAAGAGGAACAAAGATGGAAAAAAAATTACATTTGATACAATCTAGCCCTTGCAACAAAGAGAAGAACAAAAAACTATTAAAAATAAGCTTATATTCCAATTTAAAAGCTAGTTTATGAATTAAAAGAATAAATTTCATATTTAAAATTATCTAAGAATAGTTTATGTTTTATTTTATGAATATATGAATTTATTCATTTAAAAAGGAGGGAATACAAAGATATAGGAGTATACCCTAATATTATAAGATTATTTAAGAGAAAATTAAGTTTGAAATATTTCAACTATGACACAATGTGGGACTTCATTCTTAATAATCACAACAAGTTTTGTCTTAAGGATCAGAAAAGAACTCTTATAGCACCTGTAAACAAGAACTCGGTAGCCTTTCTTGATAAGGTTCCGGTGATAACTTAGACTGCTAGCTACATCGTATGTGTATTCCAAGCCCTTATTGCATCTCACCCACTCGCGGACGGTTCCCTGACATACTTTATGCATTTCAATGAAACTATTTCTACATGGAAATCTCATTATTTCAAAAGTTCACTCACCTCGCGAACGTGAAGAGCATTTTGAACAGTTTTGTCGTTCAACCAAATGTAGGAGTACAAATAGTTATAATACTGTCAAAGGAGTAGCCACTTTAGTTATATTGATATTCAATTTGTACAAGAATGCAACATAAACTAGTCGACAGCCGTCGTGTGTGAGTGAGAGAAAAGGGAAGTTTTTACCCGGCACCATTGAGGAGGTTCAGAATGATCAGAGGTCGATTGGCGAAGGAATTGGAAATCCTCACTAGAAGTGTCCAGATCCCATGCTGATTTGCGAGGTTTTGGGGATAATGGCTCGCATGATGGTTCCAATATGTTTGCCGTAAATATTTTTTCAATACACTGAAAATTCAAGACGTAAATCAATTCTAGCTGCCATATAATATACAAAGTGTAAGAAAAGATATTACTTAAGTTTACAAGGCACATTATAAGTGTTTTTCTCTTTGATGTAAGATTTTTTTGTCCAATATTTTTTTATAATCCAAGCTTAGTCCTTTTACAAGCAAAGGATTAGCTCATTTTTAGGATTGTGTTGGATTACATTGAAGAAGGACTAATTATGATATTATGTAAAATACTTAAGTTCATCTTTTCTCAAAAGGCTTTATTGTGAAAAGAAAATTTTCAAACTTATACTAGAAATTACAAATGTTCTTTTCTCCAATTAAGCAAACTTTACTAATAGGGACAGATCCTTTCGTGGAGCTCAAAATGTATTCTCACTTACCTCTGTATAGACTTTAAGATCATCCACGCATGCCGCGTTTCTGGGATCTACAATCATGTACTCTCCTCTGCAATTATTTTTAGCTGACTGGAATAAAAGAGTATCATATGATTTTGGTATGAGATTCACAAGTCATATATAGTTGGTGGGTCTTTTCCATGTTCCGTGAGCAAACATGGGAAACAGAGTAGTCACCTCGTATAGTTGATCTGATATAAGTGCCTTTAGGTGAGCAAATGGGACTCTTGCATTCAAATCATCATGTGAATTCGTCATTGGGTTTCCCATCGCATAACCCTGGTCCCAGTTTAAAGCAATTTGATCTCCATTATAAGACAAGAAGCACAAAACAAAAGGACACCAACGAACAAGAACCAACAAAAGTAAAAGAAGTTTGAAAACGGACCATGAGATTCATCGGCGGTTCCTTACTGACTTCATTACCTGCAATAAAGTAGCAAGAACAAGTAGCATCATAACATGCTAGAGATTATTGCTTCAGCAGAATTGAATTCATTATCATCTAACGTAAAGCCTTTGTGGTCTTCAATCTCTTTCCCAAAGTGTTCTTTTTTCTTTTGTTTTGTGGAAAATAGAAGAGTGAATAAAGAAAACAAATAAATGTAGTCTTCATTTATGTAAAGTTACCGTCTGATATTTCTTGTGCAACGATTGGTATAACTATGCCTGAATAAGAGTCTCCCATGATGTACAACGGATTTGTAAGGAACTTTGGGTGGGTTTTAAGAAACTGCAACACAACTCAAAAGATAATTTAGTTATTAATTCGTACATCAATATAGGCACTAAATTTTTCTGTGGAAAAACATTCTTACAGAGCCTTAAAAAATTCAATCGAGGTGGCTATGAGTCAAAAGGCTCAAAGTTCAACCCAAAATGTCTCATACTTCTCGTGTAGAACCTTGGTCTTACATGCATCATGCGATAAAGCAAACCTTTTTTGGGTTGCCAAAGTTCCCAGTTGAGTCATCACTATTTGCTGGTTTGTCCCGAGTGAATGGGATTGAGATGCTTATTTATATTCACTTAAAACTTTGGCTCACCTTCCTCATGAAAACATAGAGTTCTGATGCGGCTATTGTATCACTGACATTATATCCTTCCTCGCTGTTTGCATAAGAGAATCCAGTGCCAACCGGTGAATCCACAAAGATAATATTGGCAACCTAAGGATTTGACACTTTCTTTCAGTTTACATAAACACCAAACCAACAATCAAAATAATCTCTTTATTCTCATAGGAACCAAAAGAGGCAGGTAGAGTCTCAGACCTTTGTCCATGAGTATGGATTCACCTTCAACTTTGGTGAGCTTCTGTTGGAATTTTTGTAGTCGAATGCTAATGGACCTGCAAAGTAAATAAATGAAGGGCATTTCGGAGGGTGACTGAAAACGTGTATCACACCAAGAGTTGACTTAGTCCATCGGTCTCTCTCTCTCTCTCTCTCTCTCTCTCTCTCTCTCTAGGATGCACTTACCCTTTTTGATCACGTGTGCCAGCTTATTAAGAGAGTCAAAAGATTAGACCCCTTTGTATGGTAGGTAAAACTAACAAGAAGAGAATGTTCTACCCAATGACAAACAACTAATCTAATCATTCTTTTATGATTATTTAAAGAACTCTTGAATCAACGTTTTTGTCCAGCTTCTATTCTCTTCCCAAGTTTGGAAAGAAAGTGTCTCACAATTGGGATAATCCAAGTGAATCACCAATTATAAGCAGCCATTGATTCCACACATAATAAAGAGTTTTAAAAGATAATAAAAAGTAATTTCTGTAGTGATATGTATTAGAAGGAGAAGAGACAACTTAAATCTTAACTTATAAATTAAGAAAATAGTCTTATATCCAAATATTATTTAAATATTTTTTTGTTAAGGCTTTAGGTGTTATTATAGTACTAAAAAGCTTAAGCTTTTAAAACGCATACTCTATACCTTAAGAGTTCTTAACAGCAATGTCCAAAGCTTGTTAGCCATACAGACACTTCTTGTCAAGGTTCACAATTCTAATATAACCTGCTATTATTATGTTCAGCCTTATTACTATTAATAAGATTTGTTTGATGCCATTCTAATTTTCTAAAGGAAAAAAAAAGGAAAAAAAAAATTGCTGGCAGCAAGAGTTGTACTTGTAACTCGCAACAAGAGTGTTTCAATAGTTACTGGCCACTTGAGACCCCGACATTTTCAACGTCAAAATTCGTATCGACAATCAGACAATGAAGATGAGCCTAGTTTTCATGTTTCATCTGTTCTTTTCCTGGGATGTGCGGCATAAGTATCTTGTCATAATCCAAATTTTCCTTTACCAAAAAGATGCCCGGATGAATTACGTACCTATTTCAAACACGAGGCCGGAAAAACCCGAACAGCCAGGGCCACCGGTGAGCCAAAGTACAAGAGCGTCGTCTTCCGGGCTCCTCTCTGACTCGATAAAGTAGTAGAATAACTGCCCATCATCAAAGTCGCCGACGCCAATGTACCTTTAACACCAACAACCGATGCAGCACAGCCATCATACACAACGGTACATCCTGTTTGTCAGTGATCAATGAAGGAAGAAAAGCCTTACCCAGTTTCTAGTTTGAAAGGAAGATCTCCATCAAAACCTGGGAGCCTATTGATGACCCATTGTGATGCAACAACGTTGGCAACAGCCAAGAAGCAAACTACGCGCAAAAGCATTGTAATTACTCTGATACAGGAAATGTTGAAGCATTAACGTTTGTGGCGGGCAGCAGCCTTGGGATTATAAGTGAGCCCACTTCTGGTAGTACTGACAATTGATCCAGACCAAAAGGTCAAGAGGTCAGCATGCGTCTATCGACCGTTCTTATCAATTTATAGATAATGTGTTACCGGTTTCTTCGTCTGGGCTTTGGGTTTGGGCTTCTTTTATTTCTGGTTTGGGTTTTATGTAATGTTAGTACTTAATTTTGTAGTCCATTGGTCAGGGTTGGGTCAGCTTTAACAAGCTTAGTTTGGTTTTGTAGAGAGAACACTTATAGCGTTTTGTATCATGTTGTGGAAGTTGTTTTGTTGAATTTGAAAGTAGAACACATTTAGAGTTCTTGTTTGAGCCCCAAAAACTTTAACTTGTTACTCCCAAACTCACACTTTTTTAACTTAATAAATAATTGATTTTGCCTCAACACCTCGAGAACGTGCATACATGATACAAATGATTCTTCTAAAAAAGACTATAAATAAGAATATTATCAAAGAATATCAAAAAACAGCTCCTAATTTTCAAGGTGATAAAGTATGTCAAATCTAGTGTGTTCTCTATTACTAATATATGACCTCTTAGGCTTTATATATATATATGTATATCTTAAGGTCAGTTTTGAAGGACAAAGTGAACATTTTAATATGATATTAGACCTTAATGTTTTAGGTAAGACTTTCTTTTGTTTGTAGATTGGGTCTTTCTTTGAAGTGTTTTCTGTACTTGAGGTAAAGAAGTGCATTTAGGTCTGGTTTATATTTTGCATTTTTAATATATTGACCTATTATACTATCTATGTGTGGACTTGTTCCTCTTTCTTTAAACCAATTTTAATAAAATTATATTTCTAACAAAACTAACAAAATTAAAAAGATACTTGTCCTTTCGTTTACCTATCAAATGTCAAGAGGTACTTTCCATGAATATTGCATCATTAACCTACAATAGGCAAGTCAAAGCAATCTGTAACTCAACTTGTGGTTTTTGAGTCAGCTACGAACTCCATTTCAGGCTGGGTATTTACAAAAGTGGGTTGCTAAAATAAGAAAGTTATGATAGAAACCTACCCTTTAACTTTTCCATCAACAAATCAGTTTTAAAAAATAAAATAAGTTGTCTAATATAATATTAAATCACATGTTTCAAATAAGGCATCTATTTATCATGGATTGAGTACTTGTTGGAAATGATTCCTTCTACTTTGCAAAATAAGTGTGTTCCATATTATTTAATATATTAACATGTTACATTCCTTATATATAAACACAAATTATTTTTTTATAAGTCAATTTTAAGAAAAAAAGAGCTTCTAACAAAATTATTATATTAATATAAAATTTCAATTTAGGACATTATGAGTTCCCGGTTGGGTCTCTCTTACGAATTGGCGTCACATATTCGACCTACTTCCGGGGCTAGTGAAAGCAAAGGTCCAGAAGATTTATGCATTATCAAATCCTAGCATTGTATACGATAAGGTACGGCAAACCTACGTATTTCATAGAAGAGTGCAAGCAGAGCAGGACAAACAAGGCCTCCAGCAAGCCAAAGCAGGAGAGGGTCATCGTTGGGACTCCCGTCTGACTCAGTGAAATAATAAAATAGCTGCACTTCGTCTAACTGCCCCACCGCAATGTCCCTTAATAAAATATAAAAACCCAACGTTTGTCATGTTCCACGAGTTTAGCATTTTTTCTTTTCTTTTTGGGGGTGAGATAAAATGAACTTATAAAAGCTACATCTTAGTACTAATACAGTTTTAAGTTGAAAGGACTTATTAATATTATATTGTAAATCTAAACTTTAGTATTATATCAAAATATAAGTAATTTTGTGTTTAAAATTAACTTTAAGAAAGGGAATTAAATGGATTCTCACAAGAGCTTTTTAGTTGCAGGATCCCTTTGTGTATTGTTGCTAAAAAACCATCACGTGCATGGGTTTAACAGTTAGGTTCGTACGGAGTGAAGAAGGATAGGTACGAAAGGTAGGAAAGTATCATCTTACCTAGCTTTGCAATAAAAAGTAGTTGTCCGAGAGACTGCTGATGTTCAAATTTCAATGATAGCTCAAGCACTGAATTGCGTTCATTTAAACTTCGGCCACTACTTTTCTGGGGGGTTGTATCTGCTACTTGAGTGAAGGTCAACACTTGATAGATTTTCTTATTTATTTTTAATAAAGAAGGGTATGAGGTTATATATGTCAAACTCAAAACCTACTAGTAACTGAGCTATTAGCTTGTTGACTACACTAAGTGTTGGGATTTTGCCCTGTACTAAAAGTAGAGTTTTATTTTTGGAGCCTTATATGAGTTGGTATATCTTTTTTCTCATGAGTACTTTTGGAGGAATATTATTAGACCCAATTAATATGGTATTATAGAAGACTTTTCTTTTCTTTTCGGGTTGATAACCAAAGAAATCTTTTACATTGGTTGAATATCACTTTTTAGTAGGGAAAGGCCATGTTGACACTTCATTCTTGGGGCCTTATATGTGTTAGTATTTCTTTTCTTTTATGAGTATTTTTGCAAAAATACTATTGGGCCCACTTAATACTAAATATATTCTTACTTTGAACTTTTGCAGTCTTTCCCTATACATACATTTTTATCGAAGTATTCTGGGTCTTGAGTCCAAATCACCATGACTTAATTTCAAATGATGTGTAACTACTGAGAGACAATAGTTTGGGAAGGTATTTAGAGAATTTGAGCTTTACCGAAGGAGCAACTCGACAACCACAAGATAATAACTTCTGACTTTTTCAATTAGCCGAAAGTCTGACATCTTTAAATATTCCAATCCACCAAAATATACAGACCTTTGACAATAATAACCCGATATTCCTCTATATTCTTTCATTTCCCTTTTTGTTTAATTAGTTTCTATACATATCATCAGTCATTTTGTCCAACAAAGTTAAAATTCTCCGACAAGTAGAAAGTTCCAAGAACCCAATCAGGCTCGAAAAACGTTGCTGTTCGTGTTTGGGTGGGAGGTTATGTAGAGCAGAAAGGATGTAGCATTGCAAATAAACTTGCCTGGATCATCTGTTAGACTTTTAGGTCCAGTTAGGTAAGGAAAGAAAGGGGAATGAATAAAGGTGGAAGGAAAATGGAAGCGTGACTTTTTACTTTTCCTTCATTGGTCATATATTCATCCTCTTTCTCTGCTTATCTCTCTGTTCTTACGCCCCTCCTACGAAAAAGTTTTAAACAAAAACGGAACCTCTTCCTTTTCTTCTCACACCAAGATGTAGGAGCTTATCAGATTCACACTTCATGAATAGGAAATGAAGGATTTTTATTTTTATTCATTGAAACAGGAAGAAAAGGGAGGAGAAGTTGAAGATGCTGAGATTCCACGCTCGAGTTCATTACACCATAAATATTCTTTCAGACTTTCAGTACAAGTCAAGCTCACTCAGCTGCATAAATCTAAAGTACACTGTTAATTAGAGAGGGAAGCGACCTAACCACCTACGAAGCATGTCAAGACATTCCTTGGGCTTGTACTCCGGAGCTGTGTGGCCTGCTCCCTGCCAAGAGGAAAAAAGAGTTAGCTTTTGTTATTGCTGGCATAGATCATTCTACAGAAAAACTAAAACAGATACTTATTCTTGCCTTTACAGTTGCAAATGTCAACCGGTACTTTTTATGTGAATACTGCATCGTGTACCTACAAGATCCAAGTCAAAGCAATCTATGAGACAACTTGAAGTATTTGAATCAGCTAGAAATCCCATTTCAGGCTGTGGGTTTCTAAAGTAAGAAAATTCAGATAGAAAGCTACCCTGCAATTTGTCCATTGACAAACCATGGCCTCCAATCAATTTTTATGGTCAAATTCAGCGATGTTATCCATGCATGCGTAGCTATGTATGGAACAACCATGTCATGATCTCCACTGCATGTGTTAAGAGGAACAAACATGGAAAACCATTACATTTGACATAATCAAACTCTTGCGGCAAAGAGAGAGAAAACTATTAGAAATAAACTTATAGTCTATTTAATAGCTAGTTTATAAATTAAGAGCACAATTTTCATATTTAAAATTATCTAAGAATAATTTACTTTTCATATGAGACTTTCATCCTTAATAATAATTACGAGATGGTTTGCTTGAAGCATTAGAAAAGAACTCTTATACTACCTATAAACAAGAACTCTGTAGCCTTTCTTGATGAGGTTCCGGTGATAACTTAAACTACTAGGAACATCGTATGTGTATTCCAAGCTCCTGTTGCATCTCACCCACCCGCTGACGGTTCCCTGACATGCTTTATGTATTTCAATGAAACCATTTCTACGTGGAGACCTCATTATTTCAAAAGTTAACTCACCTCGCGAACATGAAGAGCATTTTGAACAGTTTTGTCGTTCAACCAAATGTAGGAGTACAAATAGTTATTATACTGTCAAAGGAGAAGCCACTTTAGTTATATTGATATTCAATTTGCACAAGAATGCAATATAAACTAGTCGACAGCTATGGCGTCAAGTGTTAGTGAGAGAATGGGGAAGTTTTTACCCGGCACCATTCAGGAGGTTCAGAATGATCAGAGGTCGATTGGCGAAGGAATTGGAAATCCTCACTAAAAGTATCCAGATCCCATGCTGATTTTTGAGGTTTTGGGGATAATCGCCCGCATAATGGTTCCAATATGTTCGCCGTAAATATCTTTTCAGTACACTGAAAATTCAAGAAGTAAATCAATTCTAGTTGCCATATGATATAGAAAAAGTAAGAAGTCATGCCTCTTTAACCGGTAGTCAGTGCTGCTGGCCGGGGATTGCGAAAGGCTCATGTTCATTTTTCCTCAAAAATTTCATTATGAAATACATTATAAGTGTTTTTTTTTTCTAATGTAAGATATTGTTTCTAATGTTTTCTTATAATCTAAGCTTGGTCTTTTCACCGGTAAAGGACGGATCCACATTTAGGATTGAATTAGATCACTTGAAAGAAGGATTGATAATGATACTATGTAAAACATTTATGTTTATTTTTTTTTAAAAGGCTTTATTAGGAAAATAAAATTTCCAAACTTATACTGTATATTACAAATGTTCTTTTCTCCAATTAAACAAACTTAACTAATAGGGACAGATGCTTTGTAAAGCTGAAAATGTATTCTCACTTACCTCAGTATATACTTTAAGATCATTCACACATGCCGCGTTTCTTGGATCTACATTGATGTACTCCCCTTTGCAATTATTTTTAGCTGACTGGAATAGAAGAGGATCATATGTTTTTGGTATGAGATTCGCAAGTCATAGATAAGAAATTCAGAACACATTTTCGGGACTAGACAAAATTGGTGGATCTTTTCCATGTTCTGCGAACAAACATGGGAAACAGAATAACACCCACTAGCTTCTGACTAAATACATAAACTATATAGCTATTTAATGGCATTTCTACCTTGCTGGTTACCCAGTACGGTAAGAAAACAAAAGCAGGAACGAAAGTCACCTCGTATAGTTGATCTGATATAAGCGCCTTTAGGTTAGCATATGGGATTCTTGCATTCGGATCATCATGTGTACTTGTTATTGGGTTTCCCTCCGCGTAACCCTGGTCCCCGTTTATAGCAATTTGATTTCCATTATAAGATAAGAAGCACAAAACGAAAGGACACCAATGAACAAGAACCAACAAAAGTAAAGGAAGTTTGAAAACGTACCACGAGATTCATCGGCGGTTCCTTACTGGCTTCATTACCTGCAATAAAATAGCAAGAACAAGTAGCATCTTAACATGCTAGAGATTATTGCTTCAGCAGAATTGAATTCATTACATCTAACGTCAAGCCTTTGTGTTCTTTAATCTCTTTCCCAAAGTTTTCTCTATTTTTTTGTTTTTTTTGGGGTAACCTAGAACCATTACCAAGCTTTGCTTAATAGTTTAAACTAAAAAGCAATGACATGCTTTAGTCAATTAAAAATGCTGTCAAAGATATTTGAACCTAGAATACTTGTTTTAGGTTAATCAAAGGTAATCTTTTTCATTTGTTTTGTTAAAAAAGAGAAGAGTGAACAAAGAAAGCAAATAACTATAGTCTTCATTATGTAAAGTTACCATCTGATATTTGTTTCACAACCATTGGTACAACTATGCCTGAATAAGAGTCTCCCATGATGTACAGTGGGTTTGTAAGGAACTTCGGGTGAGCTTTAAGAAACTGCAACACAACTCAAAAGATAATTTAATTATTAACTTGTACATCAATTTAGGTACTAACTTCTTTGTGGAAAAATGTAGTCATAAAAATTCAATCAAGTGAGTTAGAAGGCCAAAAAATTCAATTCAAAAGTTAATTCAACAATTAGAGAAACAATTTTTTATTTAAATTTTATTACAAAGGATCACCCTTCTAGTGCAGGACTTTGTCATACACATACCATGCAATAACCTTTTTCTAATTGCCAAAGTTTCCAGTTAGCTCATCACTATTTGCTGGATTGGCCCAATTGAATGGCGATTAACATGCTTATTTATATTTATGTAGCAAATTTGGCTCACCTTCCTCATGAAAACATAGAGTTCTGCTGCGGCTATTGTATCACTGACATTATATCCTTTCGGGCTATTTGCATAAGAGAATCCAGTGCCAACCGGTGAATCCACAAAGATAACATTAGCAACCTAAAGATTTGATGACACTTGCTTTCAGTTTAGATAAACACCGAACCAACAATCAAAAAAACCTATTAATTCTGATAGGAACCAAAGGAGGCAGCTGGAGTTTCAGACCTTTGTCCACGAGTATGGATTCACCATCAACTTTGGTGAGCTCCTGTCGGAATTTTTATAGTCGAATGCTAATGGACCTGCAAAGTAGTGGGACTTGAATAAATAAATGAAAAACGTGTATCGCACCAAGACTTGCCTCGGCCAGTCGCTCTCTCTCTCTCTCTAAGACGCACTTCCCCTTCTTGATCACGTGTACTAGCTTATAAAGAGAGTCAAAAAGATAAGACCCCCTTGTCTGGTAGGTAAAACTAACAAGAAAATGTTTTACCCATTGATGCACTACTAACCTAACAATTCTTTTATGATTATTTGAAGAACTCTTGAATCAACATTTTTGTCTAGCTTCTATTCTCTTCCCAGGTTTGGAAAGAAAGTGTCTCACAATTAGGATAATCCAAGTGAATCACCAATTGCAATGCAGCCATTGATTCCACACATAATAAAGAGATTTAAGAAATAATAAAAGGTTATTTTTATAGTCATATGTATTAGAAGGTGAAGAGTCAATTTGAATCTTAACTTATAAACTAAGAAAATAGTCTTATATTCAAATATTATTTAAATATTTTTTGTGTTAAAACATTGGGCATTATTACTGTGCCCAAAGCTTAAGCTTTTAGTAAAAACACATGTTATCCCTTAAGAGATCTTAACATCAATGTACAAAGTTTGTTAGCCACATAGACACTTCTTGTCAAGCTTAACAATCCTAAAGCAAATTTTTGTTATTATACTTAGCCTTATTACTATTAATAAGATTTGCTACTTATTTTCCCATTAAAAAAAAAAAAAACGAACCCTACTGCAGCAACAATTGCTGGCCACTTGAGACTTCCGACCAAACCCGACATTTTGCAGGTCAAACTTTCGTACTCGACGATCTGTTAATGAAAGTAGAATCTAGACTTCATCTTTCATCTGTTCTTTTTCTAGGATGTGCAGCATAAGTATCTTGTCATAATCGAAAGTTTCCTGTACTCTACCAAAAAGATGAATTACGTACCTATTTCAAACACGAGGCCCGAAAAACCTGAACAGCCAGGGCCACCGGTGAGCCATAGTACAAGAGCGTCGTCTTCCGGGCTCCTCTCAGACTCGATAAAGTAGTAGAATAACTGCCCATCATCCAAGTCGCCGACGCCAATATACCTTTAACACCAACAACCGATGCAGCACAGCCGTATTACATAACGAAACACCCTGTTTATCAGTGATCAATGAGGGAAGAAAAGCCTTACCCAGTTTCTAGTTTGAAAGGAAGATCTCCATCAAACCCCGGGAGCCTGTTGATGACCCACTGTGATGCAGCAACGCTGGCAATAGCCAAGAAGCAAAGTACGCGAAAAAGCATTGTAATAACTCTGCTATAGGAAAAGTTGAAGCATTAACGTTTCTGGCCGGCGGCAGCCTTGGGTTTATAACTGAACCTACTTCTGGTAGTACTGACAATTGATCCAGACCAAAAGGTCAAGTAGTCAGCATGCGCCTATCCACCGTTCTGCTTATTAATTTATAGATCATACTTACAGTTGCTGTTTAAGTTGGTGCAAACCAATCGACACAATGATAATTACTTTTGAGACTATCATGATTATGGAGTAATAGTCATAAAAGGGAAGTTGTCCATGTACAATTAGTAAGTTTTGTTACACTAAATTTACAGTGAACTGTTATGCTTTAGAGCTGAAAAAAGGTTGTCGATGTGTTGACATTGTGGGCGTTTGATGTGTTTCTTTGGTTTAAATTCTTTCATATGCTAAACCCATTTTCCTGGTTAGTCCCATTCATTTTGTTTTATATTTAACATGTAAACACATTCATTTTGTTTTTTAAGCAAATGTGAATAGATTATAACAGAGTGATTTCCATCCAAAAATGGCTTCCGTCAGTTTCTCATTAGTATATTCATTATATTTGCTTATGATTCCACTGCATTTCTTCAAAAGTATACACACACTCATGTATGCACTCAGTGTCTTGATTTTTGTCTTATGGAAGTGACAATGGTGCCTATTGAAGTGTCGACACACTCTTACATTCAAGGCCAATCAATGGCGTCGTGATTGAAGAAAGCCGAGTCACTCAATTAATTCAAAAACAGATACAAAGTTGCGGAGTATAATAATGCTAATTTGATAGGACGAATCTTCTTCTTTATGAATATTAACGTTTACATGAAGACATTTTGGAGACAAAGTAGGAAAACGACATATGTTGTACTGTAGTGAGATATTAGAATATTTATTTTAGTCCTTTCCTTTTCGAACTTGAAGCCGACATCTACCCACCAGATACAGAAGCTTATCAGATTCGCACTTCATGAATAGAAATTGAAAGATTTTCATTCTTTTTTGTAAGAAAGGTGGATGAGAGTGAAGCCGATTTTCCAGGTTCGTGTTCATTACACCAATAAAATTATTTCAGACTTCCAGTACAAACCAAGCTCAGTCAGCTGCAAAAATTGGTGAAGTCCTCTGTTGACTAGAGAGGGTAGTAAGATAACCACCTATGAATCATGGCAAGACATTCATTGGATTTGCATTCTGGAGCCGTGTGGCCCCCTCCCTGTCAAGAGGCAAATGGAAGAGTGAGCTTCTGTCAGTACTTTCAAAAATTTATTTTTACAGAACAAATAAACAGATGCTTACTCTTGCCTTGACATTTGCAGATGTCAGACGGTGTTTTTTTCCGTGAATACTGCATCATGAACTTACAAGAGCCAAGTCAAAGCAATCTGTGAGACAACTTTAAATTCCTGAATCAGCTCGAAGTTCCATTTCAGGCTGTGGGTTGCTGAATAAAAAGTTCAGATAGAAAGCTACCTGCAACTTGTCCATCGACAAACCATGGTCTCCAATCAAGGGCTATGGTCAAATTCAGCGATGTTATCCATGCATGCGTAGCTATGTAGGGTAAAGGCATGCCATGATCTCCACTGCATGTGCTGAGAGGAACAAACACGGAAAACCTTTACATTTGATACAATCGAACCCTTGCAACAAAGAGAGGAACAAGCCTTAGAACCACTTGAAAATTTGTCTGTAAGCATCAGAAAAGTACTCTTACTTTGCCTGTAAAGGAGAACTCGGTAGCCCTTCTTGATAAGGTTCCGGTGGCAGCTTTGGCTGCTAGAAACATCATATGCGTATTCCAAGTTCTTATTGCATCTCATCCACTCGGTGATGGTTCCCTGACATATTTTGTGTATTTCAATGAAGCTATTTCTACTTGGAGATTCATAACTTCAAAAGTTAACTCACCTCTCGAGAAGAGCTTTCTGAACAGTTTTGTCGTTCAACCAAATGTAGGAGAACAAATAGTTATAATGCTGCCAAAGAAGTACCTATTTTAGTTACATTGACACTTAAAGTTTAAACACAGAATGCATCATAAACTAGTCGACAGCTATGGCGTCGTGTGTGAGTGAGAGAAAGGGGAAGTTTTTACCCGGCACCATTGAACAGGTTCAGCAAGGAGGAGGTATTGGAAATCCTCAGTGACGGTCTCGCATGTTGGTTCCAGTATTTGTGAAATTTTTATTTTCTCAGTACAATGAAAATTCAAGATGTAACTCGATTCCAGCTACCACCGGCCGGAGACATGCCTCCTCAAGCAAAGTTTATGAACAGGGACTGAACTCTAGTATTCCCACTTACCTCTGTGAACACCTTAAGATCGTCCATACATGGCGCGTTGCATGGATCTACATTCCTGTACCCGCCCTAGCAAATTTTTTAGTGGACTAGAAAAAAAAAAAAAAAACAGAGGATGGCAAGTTTTTAGTATGTGATAAAACAAAAGCATTTGTGTTTTAAGAACATACACGGTTACAAAGAGATCAAGAATAAACTTATTCGAGCTATATTCTAAAAATAATCATGAACAATCTATGGACCAATGGACAAACTACTGACAACACAAAGAAATAAAGCAATAGACATTAAAGGGCTCTTATGTTTATAAGGTCTGAACTCCGTGTGAGTAGCTGCTACTTAGAACTAAGAGATTCCAAGTTCAATGCTCCCAAAGTGTGAGTGGGTGTGTGAATTAAAAAACTAAAAAATAAAAGGCTCCAATGCAGTTGGAGCATCATTTTCTCAACTGTATGAGATTCAGAAGTCATAGATTGGAAATTTGGAACCCATTTTCCTCAGTAGACATAATTTGGATTCTCTGAACTAGACATAATATGTGGGCCTCTACATATTCCGTGTTAACCTTTTCTCATCAAACTAACATGGGAAATAGAATATGATCTACTAGCTATAAATATATACATCAACTTTTTAGCTATTTACAGTCTTACAATCTTTCTATCTTGCTGTTTAGACAGTACGGTAAGCAACTAGAACAGGAACAAAAGTCACCTCATATAGTTGATCTGATATAAGCGCCTTTAGGTGAATAAATGGGACTCTTGCATTCAGATCGTCACGTGAATTTGTCACTGGGTTTCCAAGCACATGTCCCTGGTCCCAGTTTATAGCAGTTTTCTCTGCAAGATTAGAAGCACAAACAAAAGGACGCCAGAACCAACTAAAGCAAAAGAAATCTGGAAATATACCTTGAGATTCATCGGCGATTCCTTCTTACCGATGTCATTACCTGCAGTAACATAGCAAGAACAAGTAGCATCTTAAGATGTTTTCTTCCATTATCTCGGCTGAATTCAAATCATCAATATATAGCGATAAACCTTTGTTTTCCAAGTGTTTTTTTGGGGAAAATTGGAAGACTGAATCAAGAAAGAAAACAAGGATGTCATTCATTTATGTGAAGTTACCGTCTGATATCTTTGCACAACGATTGGTGCAACTATCCCTGAATAAGAGTCTCCCATGACTTACAATGGATTTGTAAGGAACTTCGGGTGTGCTTTTAGCCACTGCATCACAACTCAAAACTTAACGAATTCTTAACTTGCAGAGCCATTAAAACCTTTTCTGGTTGCCAAAGTTCCCAGTGAGCTCGTCAAGATTTGCTGGTTTGTCCCGATTGATTAAGATAGTTGTTGATATTTATGTACAACTTTGGCTCACCTCCTTAGAAAATCATAGAGTTCTGCTGCCGCGATTGTATCGCTGACATTATATCCTTCCGGGCTTTTTCATAAGAGAATCCAGTGCCAACCGGAGTATCCACAAAGATTATATTAGCAACCCAAAAATTTGATGTGACTTAAAGTAAGTTATAAACGCCTAAGCAACGATCAAAATAACCTCCTAATTCTCATGGAAACCAAAGTAGGCAGCTAAATCTCGGACCTTTGTCCACGAGTATGGATTTAGCTTTAACTTCGGAGAGCTCCCTTTGGAATTTTTGTAGTCAAATGCTATGGACCTACAAAGTACTAAATAAATGAAAAGTATTTCTAAGAGTGAATGCTCAAACTTGTGGGACATAGTTGCCTAGCCTACTAGTTTAAAGGTGAGTTAGCAAACAGTGACAGTGAAGTCTGGGGTTTTCATACTCTACATGTATAAATTTGGGTATGTAATTGTAATAAATAAAAAGATTTAAAAAGAAACTGGTGGGACATGAATAAATGAACAAAAAATGAAGTATCACATCAAGACTTGTCTCCTTCTGTCGTGCTTGAAATGATGTTAGTTTAGTCTTTAATATGCACCAATCTTTCTTAATCACATGTGCTTTCATATAAAGAGAGGTAAAAGATCATACCACTTTGTTTGGTAGGTAAAACAAACTCAAGGAATGTTCTGCCCATTCATTGACAATAAATACTTTTTTCTTATATAATATTTTTTGCGAATAGTCAGATATTTTATATATTTTAAAATTTATAGTTCATAATATTTTTATAGTCACTTGATTAACCCTTCAATTAACATTTATTGCATCATAATTTTTTTTGGGATTGGAAAAAATTGATTGGTCGTGTTCATTTGCCAAAATCCAAGTTCCTTATAGTCAAGAAAAACGGTGCGACGGATGAACTACGCACCTATCTCATACACCAAACCAGAAAAAGCTGAACAGCCGGGGCCACCGGTGTGCCAAAGCACAAGAGCGTCGTCTTCTGGGCTCCTCTCAGACTCGATAAAGTAGTAGAATGACTGCACGCCATCCAAGTCGCCTACGCCTATGTACCTATAACAACAACAACCGATGCAGCACAGCCATAGTACATATCGATACATCCTGTTTATCAGTGACCAATGAGGCAAGAAAAGCCTTACTCAGTTTCTAGTTTGAAAGGAAGATCTCCATGAAACCCCGGGAGGCTATTGATGACCCATTGTGATGCAACAACGTTGGCAAAGCCAAGAAGCAAACTACGCGCATCACCATTTTGCGAATGCTGCGGCGGGAAATGTTTAATTAACGTTTGAGGCAAGGGTTGGTAGCCTTGGGATTATAACCAAGCCAGCTTTCGTTAATAACGACAGCTGATACTTACCAAAGGGTCAACTGGCTTGCAGGCGCACAACCAACGTTCTACCTATGAACTTTGAGACAATAAATACGGTAGCTCATTTGGTTGGACCAAACCAATACACCCAGAATGATAATTACTTTTGTGAATAACTTTTGGTCCTATCATGAGAAAAAGTATTTATTGCGTCGTGAATGAGGAATGCCGAGTCAATGGATTCAAAAACTTATTAAAAACTGTTGAATATGACAACGGGAATATGCTAGTACGAATCTTCTTGTTTATGAATATTGAAGTCCACGTGAAGACAACAAATGCTGTATTGTAGTGAGATATTAGAATATTTCTTTTATTCCTTTCTGATGTTTACATGCCTATATCAACACTGCATACATATCATAAACCCTAAAGCAATATGGAAAACTATAATTCCCAGCTCTTTATGTTTGGCTTTCTCCTTCCCATAGGTTTTCTCTTCTTCGTAGTCATCTTTCTGTCGTCTTCATAGTCATCGCTTTGTGACAAAAACAACTCTTTCACTGATGTGCCTACCTTTCCATCAATCATGCTTTGAGTGAATAAGCTCAAACAAACTAATAATTATTAATGATAAGAATACGACTAATGAATAATTTACATGTGTTTTTTTAGTGTTTAGACTAGGCAAACTTGATGAAACATTCTTGTACAACTAAGTATTCATAAAAACATCAAGCATTAGAACTCTGAACTATAATAAATAATTAAAGCAAGAAAATAAAATAAAATCTTTTATTAATACAAACTTACATTTTCACCTAAAACAAAAACATACGACTAATGATTTCGCCTTTCATGGCTCATCTCCATGGATGAAAGTAACAATCCGCTTGAGTAAGGCTGCAGAATTTTCGCACGCAGGATTGATCAGATGGAATACATGGTCCTCTCCGGGGGTCTCCATGACATCCACAGCCCCTCCCCACCCACTCTTTGCCAGTAACTCACGGTAATACCAGCCCCTATCCTTCAGGAAGTCCTTCTCAGCAACACAAATCAGCACTTTCCCGCACCCCAGGCTACCAAGTTTCGGATCCGACGCCGGGTTTATATATGGATCATCAGTCCCACTTGTTGCCGGGAACGAAAAACGCCACAAACGATCCACCGTCTCTTTCTTCTCAGGCTGTCCCAGCTCACCAGCAATCGGCTCTTTGCCCATGAAATACGGATGCACCAGAACAATCCCTTCCAGATTAACACCGGATAACCCTTCTGCGCCCACCTTCAAGGCCATTTGATGCGCAATGTTAGCCCCGGCGCTGTCCCCGGCCAAAAACACTCTGCCAAAATCTGGATGGCTTTTCAACCACTCATCAGGACCCTTTCCATCAACATGGGACGCAACCCATTTAAGCACATCCCACGAATCATGGTAGGCAGTGGGAAGAGGGTGTTCGGGGGCTCTTCTATAGTCTACAGAGACCGCAACAACATTAGCTTCGCCCACAATGGAGTTAAGGTACCTGTGGTACCCTGGAGAGAAAGCGGTTTCGATGCAAAAGGCTCCACCATGAAAGTAAACCAGGAGAGGAAGCTTGTTTTGGGTTTGGCTGGCGGCTTTTGGAATGTAAAGCCTGGCCGCCACTCCTGTTTCCGGTGAGATAACTACATCTCTGGATTCCACGCCGGTTTGAGGATCAAAAGATGGGGCTACGAACTCAGTCCCCATAAGTCGCTCTATTCGACCATCTTTGAAGATTTTGAAAACGGGAGAGAAGTCAAGGGCCACTTCACTGTCGCTTGAATCCATAGGCAGAGAGGAGGAAGAAGAAGAACAGGAAGGTACAATTTGGAGACGAAGAGTTATTTGGCTTACGAAAGAGATAAGGCCAGGATTCTGTTGAGCAAAGCGTGAAGAAGGGGAGATAGTATTTATTAGGCTGGTCAGCTGGATAAGAACGAGAAGCATTCAACGCCGTTCATTGTGAGCCAGCGTACTCTCAACGTTGAGAGTTATGTAGCTGGACCAAAAAAGGAATTATGTGATTTCCTTGAATTCTAAACAAAAGACTAAGCCATTGATGATGATCTTAACCATATTTTAGGAAAGTTTCTTGTTTTAGGTCAACTTGACAATCAATAAGAAGAGAAAATGACCAATACGGTCTTACTAGATGAGTTCAATTTTTTTCTTTAAAGTGAATGAGCTTAATATTCTAAAATTTAGTTATTTAAAATATAAACCTTTAAATATAATGATATGAAACAAAAGTTAGAGGTCATGTTGGCTTAAAAGGCGCAAATGACTTATTTTTAAACGAAAAACATAAAAAAGACGACAAAAAAGAAAAAGCAAATTCAACCAGTGATTTTTAAATGTCTCACCCACATGTCATTTTAACATGATGGGGTAAGCCGCACGTTATTTCAGGGTGTAGGGAATCACATGCTGTTTTAATATAGCCAAGGATAAGTAAAGAGATGCTTTATTAAAGCATATAGTTGTTAAAGCTAAATGAAAAAAAATTACCAAATAAAACATTGCTTAGGAAAGGCCTAATTGACACGTTGTATAAAGGATAGAACGAAACATCTTTTAAATAGAAACTTGAGGTCATTTAAAATATTTTTTTTCTATTACAACTCACACATAGAGGGAAGGGAGAAGAAGTTTAAATCCTCAACCCGGTGGACTTGCTAGTCAAGGGTCTTTACTTGGTTACCACTAGGCTAGGGGAGTCCCCCAACGTGAGGTCATGTTGGCTTAAAAGTTGTAAATGACATATTTTTAAACAATGAGCCAAAAAAGATGAAAAAAAAAGAAAGCAAATTCAACAAGTGATTTTAAAAGCATCCTTGACATGTCGTTTGAATGATATAGGGTAACCAACACGTTGTTTCAATCTAAAGGGTTAATTCACATGTTGTGCCGTTAACCCTAGAGTTCTTAAAGATAAATGCAAAAAGACAATGAAAAGAAAAGAAAATGAAACATCACTTAGGAATAGCCTCATTGACACTTTTTACAAAGGATGTAATGGAATATCTTTCAACTGGAAACTAGAGATGATGTTGACTAAAGGGTGTAAATGACATAGTTTTAAACAACAAATATAAAGGCAAAGCAAATGAATTTTATATGCTCACCCTCATGTCGTGTTAGTGTGAAGGGGTAATTTACGTGTCATTTTAGCTTGAAAGGACAAGTCATATACTGTTTTAGCCTTAAAAGACAATTCAAATGTTGGCTTATTTTCTTAGAAGTCACATGCTATTTTAACACAACCAAAAATAAGTATGAAGATGTTTGAACAAAACTTATAATTTTCAAAGGTAAATGTAAAAAAAACAAAGACCAAAAAGAAACATTAAACATTGCTTAGGAAAGGCCTAAATGAAATTTTTTATAAAGTATATAATGGAATGTCATTCAATTGGAAACTAAAGGGTATATTGGTTTAAAAGGCATAAATGACGTACTTTTAAACATTAAACATAAGAAAGAAGGCAAACAAAAAAAGAAAAAGAAAAGAAAAAGAAAAAAAAAAAACAAAGAAGCAAATTTGCAAGTGAATTTATATGCCTAAACCACAAGGCTCTTCACGGGCGAAAAACAAGCACAAGATGCTTGAACAACGCTTATAATTGTCAAAGGTAAATGGTAAAAATGACCAAGAAGAAACATTGCTTAGGAAATGCGTAGTTAACACTTTGTATAAAGGACAAAATGGAACGCCTTTCAAATGTAAACTATAAAGACATTTCAGAGACTAGTCATCCCTTCCTGATCGGAATACGATCAATGCTTCCGTCGCTCAGGGCTCACCACCATGGATGAAAGAAACAATCCGCTTCAGCATGGCAGCGGCGTTTTCGCTGCCAGGGCTGCGCAGATGGAATACATGGTCCTCTCCGGGGGCCTCCATGACATCCACAGCCCCTCCCCATCCACTCTTCGCTAGTAACTCACGGTAATACCAGCCCCTGTCCTTCTCAACGTCCTTCTCAGCAACACAAACCAGCACTTTCCCACACCCCAGGCTACCAAGTTTCGGATCCGACGCCGGGTTTATATATGGATCATCAGTCCCACTTGTCGCCGGGAACGAAAAACGCCACAAACGATCCAGCTTCTCTCTCATCTCAGCTTGGCCCAGTTCACCATCAGTTGGCTCCTTGCCCATGAAATATGGATGCACCAGAACAATCCCTTCAAGATTAACACTGGCTAACCCTTCTGCGCCCACCCTCAAGGCCATGTGGTGCGCGATGTTTGCCCCGGCGCTGTCCCCGGCCAAAAACACTCTGTCCAAATCTGCATGGCTTTTCAACCATTCATCAGGACCCTTTCCATCAACATGGGACGCAACCCATTTAAGCACATCCCACGAATCATGGTAGGCAGTGGGAAGAGGGTGTTCAGGGGCTTTTCTGTAGTCTACGGAGACCGCAACAACATTGGCTTTGCCCACAACGGAGTTAACGTACCTGTGGTACACCGGGGAGAACGGGGTTTCGATGCAAAAGCCTCCACCATGAAAGTAAACCAGGAGCGGAAGCTTGCTTTGGGTTTGGCTGGCGGCTTTCGGAATATAAAGCCTGGCCGACACCCCTGTTTCCGGCGAGATAACCACATCTCTGGATTCCACGCCGGTTTGAGGATCAAGAGATGGGGGTACGAACTCAGTGTCCACAAATCGCTCTATTCGACCATCTTTGTAGGCTTTGAAAGCGGGAGAAAAGTCAATGTACGGTTCACTGTTGCTAGAATCCATAGGAAGATAGGAAGAGCAAGAACTGGAAGGTAAAATTTGGAGAGTTATTTGCCTCACGAAAGAGATAAGGCAAGGATTATATAGAGCACGTGAAGTAGACGACACATATGAAAAATCTGCTAAGATAGTACTTGGAGTCTGGTCATCTGGATAAGAACGAAGGCGTACAATACCTTTCATGTGTACCGGCTAACTTTCAAGGTTACTTCGCTGGCTTGCCTTTTGCAGATGAACTTAAAAAAGGAATTATGTAATATCCTTACATCCTGATTATTTTGACCATACATTAGGCAAATTCCCTGGTTTATGTCAATGTGAAAAAAATCACAAAAAGAATTGACGACTAATACAATCTTATTATATAAGTTCAAATTGTCCTTTAATAAGGAACATGAATTATGATATCATAGAAAGAAGTTCCTGTGTTATCTTAAAAACTAACTTAAACGTGAATGAATAAACCATATGTAATAAAAAAACCTGATTGTGTTAGCAATATGAAACTGTACATCCACATTGATAACAAGTTGGAAGAGAAAGAAACTTGTAAAATCTTAAATTTTTGATCTAGAAAGTATAAGCTGTTAATAATTTAGACTTAAAAAATAATGGAGCGCCATGTAGAGGGTAATGTTGAACAAAGCTAGTATTTGTGTTTAATTGTTTTAGGTACAGCCAAAAATCTACTATGTTAACAGAAGGCTAATTGTACCCATGTATTCTCTCCCTATAAAAACAAGAGAAATTCTACAAAGGAAACCGGAGTCTACTTTCACCACACACGACATACTAAGCTGATGCGGGAGTCGAGTCAACAGATGACGAGGCAAGAACGCGCATGGAAAGTGCGTGTGGAGAGACATGCATAGATGGTGCATCTAGAGACGGCGAGTGTGGAGTGCGTGGCACGTGAGGTGCCTAAGGCTTTAACACTTTAATTCCAACAATAATACAAACTATAGCAGAAATAGAGCAAAGATGCATATAATTTAAATAGAAACCACAATAGAAAGTAGAACACTTGTTTCCACTATAAGCCGTGGAAAACAAGTTGCACAACATTTAAACAACATCAATGTTTGACTGAAGACACACTGATAACTATTTAAATTATTCACAAAAGACTTTAAGTTCTCCTATTTTAACTATTTCATTCTCTTTTATTTAAAAAGAAAAAAAAATTACCTTGATGTTGGATGATTAAGGCTATTAAATGTAAAAGTTTTGTAGTGTTTCTACTAATTGCTTTGTATTATATTTAGAGAGAAAGAAATAAAAGAAGATTTAATAGTAAAAATTTAGATAAAATGACCATTATAATTTAAATTAAGAAGGATGTGAGAGACAAGATTTTATTTCGTTTCATTAATTAGGACAATGTAACCTATAACTTGTAATAAGCTTTTGCAAAAAATATTGAAATTTATTAAATGCAGTTTTTAAACTTAAATGAAAATATAGTAACTAAACAATTATATTTTCTTTGATAATATATAATACTTGACTAAGTGTTCTAAATATTAAAATCTGGTCAGTATATATTACCAAGTTGTAGATTTCTACCTTGAACAAAAAAGGAAGATGTGCATGAATTTACCTCTTGTTGACTTGAACAAGAGGACATTCCGGGTCATGTGTGAGTTCACACCCCCACACGATAAAACAAGCCCCCAATTTTTAACTTTGTCCGTATATGGTTTTTATATATATTATACAGTGTGTTTGTTGTCACATACAAAAGGATGTGTAACCCACAAATCTCTGTTAGTCGCGGCACATCAATCTCACATGTCGAGTCCGTCGCCCAAATTGCCTTCAGCTACTAAAGCAGAACCTCTCAAATCCAAAATTACCCAAAGTTATCATTATGAGTTTCTTTGTCGAGTAAGAGCTTAGTTCTATGTAGATCAGGTATCGCATTGTGCAAATCAAGCTCTAATACCAGTTCGTCGAGTATCCATGCAAATTGCGTAACAAATTCATAATCAACAACTGATAGCTTGCCTTTTGTGGTGGTAGTAGTGCCACTATTGGAAGTTTGCATGCAAAGATAACTTGGATAAACAAAACGCAGTAGGTTGTAAACAACATTGTAATAACTTATGGAAGATTGACGTCATAATGTCTCCTGATTACTTTTCAAACGGAGGAATAACAAAGCAACATGGAGCCCTTCCGTCAATTATTCTTGTATTTTGAGCTTGACTACAGCTCATAGTCATTATTACTGATCGGAACTTGTTGCAAGAGAGAGATGACGTGGGTGCTAATATGCTACTATCAAGGGGACTGAATGATGTGGCAGAATCATTGGAGAAGGGAAAGAAGGGTGACGAAGAAGGTGCAAGTGGCTAATAACACGTAGCCACTTTAGAAGGAAGAGTCCTAACCGTTGATTGTAAATAAATAATAGATGTAAGGCTAAGATTACTCTAGCAGTTACAGAGAATCACAAGAGGTTGTAAAAGGGAACGAGAGTGGGCTGTGAGGGTATCCAATTTCTATTTTCAATCAAAGACATTCTCTTGAACATTTTATGGAGGTGTCTCCCTCATATAGAGACGAGTGTGTGTGAGCTTTGTTTCTTAACCCGCAGCAATAGGGAAAAAGAAGCAGAGAGGCAAGTGGACGGATTGGGATTTTCCAGTCCAACCTCTTGGGCGTATCATGAGATCCCAATCTAAGGCTCTCGGCGATATTCTGTTTTCTGATTCTACAGCGGGAAACCATACGGACTGCAACAAATTGGTTCCATTGTCGGGACCTGCCGATCGTTTTGACGCAGTTTCAAATATGGCACGCAATCCAAATACCAACGAGAGTGGGGAAATTGATTGAAAATTAGAAGCTATGTCTGAAATGTTTCAGCAAATGTTGGCCGCCATGAATCACAAGATTGATTCCATTCAAGCCGAGGTCCGTCAGGAAAAGGGAGAATCATCGTCAGGAAAGAAGACAGGAGGGGAAACACCCAATGGGAGCACTTCTAACTCCAATCAGACAAAAACGGGGGCTCCTCGTTTTGATTTCCCAACCTATGATGGGAAAGATGACCCATCGGATTGGATAATGCAGGCTGAGCAATTCTTTACTTTTAATCAAACCCCTCTGGAAGAACGAGTTCCAATTGCATCTTGGAATATGGAAGGTGACGCTTAAGTAATGCTACAACTGGCCAAGAATGATCGTCCTGGGCATACAATAACCTGGGAGGAGCTGACAATGGAGCTTGCTGAACGATTTGGACCCACCAAATTCAATGATCACTGTGGTGAATTGGTAAGACTTTAGCAAACTGGTTCTGTTGAATCTTATCAAGCTCAATTTTCTCGTTTATTGATGCATGCGGGTTCTTTATCTGCTGCTCAACAAGTTAGCATTTTTGTTAGTGGGTTAAAGGAATGCATTAAAGTTGATGTTATGGCTGCTAAACCTCCAACATTGTCCTCTGGTATTGGGTATGCCAAACTTTATGAAATTAAGGATAACTCCTACAAAATGCCCTCTGTTCCACAATATAGAAGACAAACGATTGTTAATCAAGGACTAGTTAAGCCAGCCTTACCAATAAAAAGGCTAACACCTGCAGAGATGGCGGAGAGAAGGACAAAAGGGTTGTGTTTTAATTGTGATGAACGTTTTGGCCCTGAACATAGATGCAAAAAGTTGTTTTTGTTGGAAGGTGTGGAGGTTGGGGAAGAAACTAGATGGGAAGTAGTTAGAAAGGAACCAACAGAAGTAGTGAGGGAAAATGAGGTGAGAGTGGAAGAAGAAGAACTCCCATTAATCTCTTTGAATGCTATTACAGGAACTAGGAAACCACAAACCATGAGAATAGTTGGTAGTATAGGCAAACCTGGGATTCAGGCAGTATTTCTGGTGGATTCGGGGAGTACTCACAATTTCATTAGTGATTGTATAGCCACTCAGTTACAATTAAGGCCAGATGTACATGGAAGGTTTGAGGTAATAGTGGCCAATGGCGAACGAGTGTGCAGTGGGGGAGTTTGTAATGGTGTGGACATTAACTTGCAAGGGAATAAGATGTGTGTAGATTTTTATATTCTGCCAGTTCATGGTTTAGGAGTAGTGCTGGGAACACAGTGGTTGCAAACACTTGGAGACATATTATGGAGTTTTGCAAGTATGAGGATGGAATTCACTTTAGCAGGAAAGAAAGTGAAGTTGAAAGGAGATAAATTAATTCCTAACCGAGTGGTGAATGTAAAGCAATTTGGCAAGGACGTTAGGAAGGAGTTGTTGGGAGTAATTCTGCACATTAGGAGTGGGGAAGAGGTTAGTAACAATAAACAATATGGTGGGGAGTTACAGCAACTATTGAAGGAATACAATAATATTTTCCAGAAATCACATGGATTGCCACCAAACAGAACAAGAGATCATCAAATTCCACTGAAAGAAGGGGTAAAGGCAATGACATCAAAGACTTACAGGTATCCATATTTTCAAAAACAAGAGATTGAACGGTTGGTTAAGGAGTTATTAGAGGAAGGTATAGTAAGACCCAGCAGTAGCCCGTTTTCATCCCCAGTCTTGTTAATAAAAAAAAAAAGATGGCTCTTGGAGATTCTGTGTGGATTACAGAAATCTGAACAGCAACACTGTTAGAGATGAATTTCCAATCCCCACTGTGGATGAATTACTAGATGAGCTTCATGGGGCTAAGTATTTCTCAAAGCTGGATCTACGATCTGGATACCACCAGATTAGGATGCACCCTGCTGACATCGAAAAGACAGCTTTTCAAACCCTCTTGGGCCATTATGAATTTCTAGTAATGCCCTTTGGACTTAAGAATGCCCCCTCCACATTTCAGGGGTTAATGAATGAGGTATTCTCAGAATTTTTGGGGAAGTTTGTTTTAGTTTTTTTTTATGACATCTTGATCTATAGTAAGAATTAGGAAGACCACTTAACACATGTCAAAATAGTATTAATGACACTCCAACAACATCAGTTATATGTTAAGCTTGAGAAATGTAGTTTTGGAGAAGCATCTATATAGTATTTAGGCCATGTAATTTCTGGAGAAGGGATTGGGGTGGATCCATAAAAGATATCTGCAATGTTGGATTGGCCAGTACCTCAGAATGTGAAGTCCTTGCGGGGATTCTTGGGCTTAACTGGTTACTACTGGAAGTTCATAAAGCAGTATGGCAAGGTGGTAGCACCCTTAACAGAACTCCTGAAGAAGAATAATTTTACTTGGAATGCAGCGGCTGAGATAGCTTTCCTAGAATTGAAGAAACTAATGACAGAAGCTCCCATTTTGCATATACCTGATTTTTCTATCCCTTTTATAGTAGAATGTGGTGCATCAGGTAGTGGGATTAGTGCAGTGTTACTCCAGGAGGATAAACCAGTAGCTTACTTTAGTCATGCTCTGAAAGGGAGGAATGTACTTCTGTCCACATATGACAAAGAGATGATGGCACTGATTTTAGCAGTTAAGAAGTGGCGACAATATCTTTTGGGGAAGCAATTTATTGTCAAAACGGATCAGAGAAGCCTCCAATATTTGTGGGACCAGAAAATTATCACTCCGGCACAGTAGAAATGGTTAACTAAACTGCTAAGGTATGATTTCATAGTTCAATATAAGTATGGAAAAGAAAATATTAGGGCAGATGCCTTGTCCAGGAAGGAGGAGAACAATGGAATAGAAGGAACAAGGGGCATAATAGCAACATCAGAGCCACAACCAACAAAGATCAGTTTAGATTTCCAGAAAGGGGTACACTATAAGACACTGCGGGAATTGGAAGGAAGTTGGATTATGGGGGAACTGCAGGAAGATTATGAAATGATTTTAGTAGACAATGATTTTGATCCGAAACAAGGACTGGCACAAGAAAGTAAAGCCCCAGAGATTACAGTAGGGAGCCACAAGCAGATGGAGTACCAGGCCATCTCAGAACCAGTACCAAGGTGGCTGACTCCTATCAGAGAGGAGATTGCAAGTAATCAGGAAACTCTAGAGTTAATTAGAAAGATTAAAGAAGGAGAATTAGAAGACTTTTGGGAATTTCGGGAAGGAGTGCTCTTCTACAAAGGATGCATCTACTTACCAGCTAGATCTGAACTCATTCCAATCCTACTGCAAGAACTGCATTCAGCCACTCATGAAGGTTATGGTAAGACCTTACAGAGAGTGAGAGCCATTTTTTTCTGGAAGGGGATGACTACAGATGTGAAGGAACACGTGAGACAATGTGATACTTGCCAGAGAATTAAATGTGAGAATACTAAACCCAGTGGACTTCTCCAACCACTGCCAATACCAGAAAAGGTGTGGGTAGATGTCTCAATGGATTTTATTGAGGGCCTGCCTCTTTCTAAAGGTAAGACAAGCATCATGGTGGTGGTAGATAGGCTATCTAAAATGGCACATTTTATCCCACTTTCCCACCCTTATACAGCGGTATCAGTAGCGCAAGCATACTATGGGAATATATTGGAGTTATATAGGGTGCCGCATACCATTGTATGTGATCGTGATGCTGTATTCACCAGTACATTTTGGCGACAACTTTTTGAGCTTCAGGGTACTCGATTCAATTTCTCTTCGGCCTATCACCCCCAGACAGATGGACAAACTGAAGTGGTGAATAGATCAGTGGAAATGTATTTGAGGGGATTTGTATTGGATCAACATAAGGAGTGGGTACGTTGGCTGCCATGGGCAGAATTATGCTACAACACTAGTGTCCATGGGGCTATTGGTATGACACCATTTGAAGTTGTGTATGGACGCAAACCGCCCACCTTATTGTCATATGTTCCAGGAACTACAGCAATAGATTCTGTGGATAAAGAGTTACAGAATAGAGATGCAGTTTTGAAGTTGCTAAAAGAAAGGTTGCAGGTAGCACAAAATCGTATGAAGCATTATTATGATCTGAAGCACAAGGAGGTGAGATTTGAGGTGGGTGACTTCGTCTATCTGAAATTATAGCCCTACAAGCAAACTTCAGTGGCATTAAGGAAGGGAAATAAGTTGCTGGCCCGTTATTATGGACCCTTCGAAATTCTGCAACGTGTGGGGGAAGTAGCTTATCACCTGAAGTTACCAGAAGATTCTCATATTCATGCTGTTTTTCATGTCTCTCAACTTAAGAAGTTCATTGGACCATCTACAGTTGTGCAATCACAGCTTCCAACATATCTTGCACAACGGGATTAATTGATTGCCTTACCACAGGCAGTGCTGGACAGTAGGACAATAAAGGGCTGTAAGTAATTACTGATACACTAGCAAGGCCTGTCTTCTGCAGAAGCGACCTGGGAGGATCTACAGCAGATGCAAGCACGATTTCCTCATCTGAACCTTGAGGACAAGGTTCTCAATAAGGAGGGAGGAATGTTGCAAGAGAGAGATGACGTGGGTGCTAATATGCTACTATTAAGGGGACTGAATGATGTGGCAGAATCATTGGAGAAGGGAAAGAAGGGTGACGAAGAAGGTGCAAGTGGCTAATAACACGTAGCCACTTTAGAAGGAAGAGTCCTAACCGTTGATTGTAAATAAATAATAGATGTAAGGCTAAGATTACTCCGGCAGTTACAGAGAATCACAAGAGGTTGTAAAAGGGAACGGGAGTGGGCTGTGAGGGTATCCAATTTCTATTTTCAATCAAAGACATTCTGTTGAACGTTTTATGGAGGTGTCTCCCTCATATAGAGACGAGTGTGTGTGAGCTTTGTTTCTTAACCCGCAACAATAGGGAAAAAGAAGTAGAGGCAAGTGGACAAATTGGGATTTTCTAGTCCAACCTCTTGGGCATATCACGAGATCCCAATCTAAGGCTCTTGGCGGTATTTTGTTTTCTGATTCTACAGCGGGAAACCATACAGACTGCAACAGAACTGCTCAAAGCTCCTTCTCATGGATGAAAGAAACAATCCGCTTAAGCATGGCCACAGAATTCTCGGAACCTGGATTGACGATATGGAATGCATGGTCCTCTCTGGGGGCCTCCGTGACATCCACAACGCCTCCCCATCCACTCTTCTCCAATAACTTCCGGTAATGCTGACCCCTGTCCCTCAAAAAGTCCTTCTCGGCAACACAAACCAGCACCTTCCAACAACCAAGGCTCCCAAGCTTCGGATCCGACGCTGGGATTATATATGGATCATCACTTCCACTCGTCGCCGGGAATGTGTAACGCCATAAACGGCCCAGCGTCTCTTTGCTCTCGGTCCTGGCCTTTTCGCCACCAATTGGCTCTTTGCCCAAGAAATATGGATGCACCAGAACAACCCCTTCAAGCTTAACACCAGCTAAGCCTTTCGTGCCCACCTTTAAGGCCATATGGTGTGCGATGTTAGCCTCTGCGCTATCCCCGGCAAAGAACACCCTGTCAAAATCTGCATGGCCTTTTAACCATTCATCGGGACCCATTCCATCAACATGGGATGCAACCCATTTAAGCACATCCCATGAGTCATGGTAGGCAATGGGAAGAGGATGTTTGGGCGCTTTTCTGTACTCTATAGAGACAGCAACAACATTGGCTTCCCCAACAAAGTGGTTAAGGTACCTATGGTACTCATCGCATAAAACTGTTACATAGAAAAAGCCTCCACCATGAATGTAAACCAGAAGAGGAAACTTTTTCTGGGTTTGTTTGGTGCCTTTTGGAATGTAAAGCCTGGCAGCTACGCCTGTTTCCAGTGAGATAACTACATCCTTCGATTGCACGCTAGTTAGAGGATCAAGAGATGGAGGTGCAATCTTTTCTCCTACAAATCTCTCTATTCGGTTGTCTTTGTAGATTTTGAAAATGGGAGGGAAGTCAATGGCTACATCACTGTTGGTCGAATCCATAGTTAAGAGAAGAAGAAGAAAGACAACAATGCAAAACTACAATTGAAAACCGGGGCTTCTCTGGCTCATGGAAGACAAAAAGCTAAGTTTTTGTAGCATAAATGGACGAGAGCATGTATGGACTTGGTGAGAACAACGAAGCAGAAGAAAATAGCCGAGATAGTTTTAGCTTGGTCATCTAGAAGAGAAAGAAAAATATACGTCGTCTTCTTTTGACAATCGCTATACAATACGTTAAGCAAGAATATCGCTCTGATGAACACGACTATAATTGTTAAAAAAAAAAAAGTTATCCACTCCCTTAGTAAATATCGCTTCTTTTAATTATCAATTTTAAGGAATGAAATCAAGTCCTTTCTTTATGATATTAAGGTTTAATTTAAGTATGATATTTTAGGTTTTTATAACTTTTCTCTCATAGGTTCATTTAATTACTTGTAAATTTGTTCATGTTCAAAGTGAAAAAAACATATAAATGATTTCATATTGTTATTATCTTGGTTTAACATCATTTTTAAAGGTTAGATATCTTACTTTTTTAATGCCAACTTTTTTTTTTCCTAAAAAGGAAGCTAAGCCTTTCAATCACTTATAAAGATAATGTAATAATGTGTTCCTAATTATAAAGAGGATTATATTTGAAGTTGTTCTTACCAATTAAGATGTGGTTAATTAGTCTTACATAAGTACATAAATTATTAAAAATCTTGTTTAAAAAATCATGGATTCTATCACTTATTGAGACAAGTTTTGAAATGGATATTAAGTTTTTTAATATGGTATTAGAGCAAGAATTCCTCTTAACACCTCATGGGCTTCTATTGATTTGAGTCTATGTAGCACATAATGCAGCGTTATGATGAGGGGATGTATTAAGATATAACCAATAAGTCTCACATTAAGGAAATTATTAAAAATCTTGTTTATAAGAGAATGAATTCCACAATCTCTTGAGTTGATTTTTGAAATGAATGTTGGGCTTCTTAATATTACCCATTAGCTAAGGTGTAAAATTTTAGCTTTGATATTTAATTTCCTATTAAGTAGCTATAGATAATTCCATCAAACTAATACATTGTGATGATGTTTGAAATTAAAAAATAAATAAATGTCTTCATCAATAGGATTAATTTCGGAATAATTAATGCATCCTTGACAAATTAAAATACATCACCTTTCAATTCAACTTTCTGATATGGTGGACATGATAACAGCTACCAAATCAAAATAAAGATATGTTTTCTTTTCACGACCAAATGACAAGTAGTGGGGGGTAGCCTTTCTTCTTGCCTTGAAGGTTATTTTTCACTCCGACAATTAGAGTGCAACTCTTGTGCAATAGTTTGCTTTGAGAACATATAATATCTAGGGTTTTTGGGGACCCTAATCAATTTTTCCAATTATGTTAAATGGTTTTGGAGGAATGGAGTAAATAGCCAAAGCTTTCTGTTACAACATCAGCTTGTTGATCATTGTTCCATCCCTTATGGATATGACACTCATGAAGTGTGACAATCTTGCATGGGCATTGCTTGGTGAACGTGTAGAAGTTGATGAGGTGTATCATTAAGTGCTTCATGCGGCATTTCTTCTTCATTGCGCCATGGATTGGTGTTTGTGCAGGAGGTAAGAGTGATGTAAATGTCGATGAAGATTGCATTTGTTGTAATCCAAGATGATAATCGTTAGTTCTTTAGCTTGGCCAAATGAGTTTTATAATTGGACTCATCGCTAAGATTACATAGCATGATTATGGGTATCCTGCTTTTAATCGTGTAAAGGTGTGCATATTTGATATTTGAAATCCAATTGTGTTGCATGTCAATTAGATCGTTTCACTGGGGTAACTTTCTTATGTAAAAGTCATCTAGGATGTTTTACAAAGCATTATGTTTATATGATTTGAAGTCTATGTAGCCTTTGTACTAGTTGTGTGGGCCAAGTGATTAGGCCCATGAGATTTTATCTATTTATGATTAGCCTTTAATTATGATTGAAGTGGGCTGGTCAAGCTTGGTTAGATCATCTAGTTGTTTAATGAACTTGGTAGCCCAGTCGGTTAGTGCGTGTGGCACGTTAACAAATTTAGTATAGTTTAACTAGAAATCTTCAGGCAATAACTTTTGAATTTGTTGAAGATTTGCATAAATCTTATTGTAATGTATTACGAAATACCTTAGCACCCCACTCTTGATGATTTTAAGCATTGTTTTTGTATTTTTTGTTGTAAGCACATCGTCACAAATTTCATTTACATCCTTCTTAATTTTAGAAGATTTGAACTCCCTAAAATCTTTAAAATTGTCATATTGTGTTATATAGTCAAGAACTGCTTTCTTGTCTTTGGCTCCTTGAATGTGTGGAAGGAAATGTGGTGATCTAGTTGTAGATTTATAGATATCAAAGAAACTATGTTTTGTAGTATGGAATTTTCACTCAAATTGTATGAAAGAGTGTAGAAGAGGTTGTCCATCATCATATATCTCCTAGGAAACTTTAATGAAGGTGGGATTCTTGTTTAAAAGTTGTTTAAGTTTCTCAAGAGTTATTTCTTTGGGAATTGGGCATTGTGGGTACGTGAGGAAGATGTTTTTCACATATATGTGAAAACTTAAAAGGTTTTGGGGCATATTTATTTATTAATAGGTGTGTATAGTGTAATAGAGATTTAAATAGCTTAGGAGAGGAGGTTGTACTCACATTGACCGTACATGCACCATTCCTTTGAAAACTTTGTAATATGATTAGTGTTGGTGTGAATTACATGTGGCATGATATATAAGGGGGTACTATATTCGAAGTGTGTTATATAATATTAATAGCTTGCTCCATGAGCTATGGCCATGTAGTGAGGTGTAATTGGCTATCTACATTGCAATTGGAACTTTGTTCACCCTTTAATTTGAATTTAACTGTTAAATTCATAGGTCAACATATAAGCTTTACATCTAGAGGGTTGGGTTATGAATGGAGTTTCGGGTTGACAATTCATGAGTTGCCCACCCTCAAGGCCATTTGATGAGCAATGTTAGCCCCAACGCTATCCTTGGCCAAAAACACTCTGCCAAAATTTGCATGGCTTTTCAACTATTCATCAAGACTCTTTCCATCAACATGGGATGTAACCCATTTAAGCACATCCCACGAATAATTGTAGGTAATGGAAAAAGGTTGCTTAGGGGCTATTCTATAGGCTATAGAGGCTACAACAACATTAACTTTACCTATAATGGAGTTAAGGCACCTATGGTACCTTGGAGAGAAAGTGGTTTCGATGCAAAAGGCTCTACCATGAAAGTAAACCAGGAGAGGAAGCTTGTTTTGGGTTCGGTTGTTGGTTTTTGGGATGTAAAGCTTGGTTGACATTCTTGTTTCTAGTGAGATAACTACATCTTTGGATTCCATGCCACTTCGAGGATTAAAAGATGGGGCTACAAACTCAATCCCCATAAGTCGTTTTATTCAACCATCTTTGAAGATTTTGAAAATGGGAGACAAGTCAACGGCCACCTCACTGTCACTTGAGTCCATAGACAAAAAGAAAGAAGAAGAAGAACAAGAACAAGAAGGTACAATTTGGAGATGAAGATTTATTTGCCTACGAAAGAGATAAGGCCAAGATTTTATAGAGCAAAGCATGAAGAAGGGGAGATAGTATTTATTAGGCTAGTTAGCTAGATAAGAAGGAGAAGCATTCAATGCCTTTCATTGTGAGCCAACATACTCTCAATGTTACTTCACTAGCTAACCTTTTGCAACTAAACTAAAAAAAAAAAAAAAGGAATTATGTGATTTCCTTGAATTCTAAACAAAAGACTAAGCAATTGATGATGATCTTAAACATATTTTAGGCAAATTTCTTGTTTTATGTTAACTTGATAGTTAATAACAAGAGAAAATGAACAATACAATCTTACCAAACGAGTTCAATTTTTTACTTCAAAGTGAATGTGCTTAATATTTTAAAATTTAGTTATTTAAAATATAAACATTTAAATATAATTATACTAAATAAAAGTTAAAGGTCATGTTGGCTTAAAAGGCCTCGACAATGTATTTTTAAACAATAATATCTGGTTTGTTCTCAGCTTTTCAAACACTAATTTAATGTGCCTAACATGTTCCTCCTAGCTTCTACAAAACACCAAAATGTCATTAAAAAAAAAAAAAAAACTAAAACAAAGCTACCAAGATAGTCTTTGAATACCTTATTCATCAAATTGTAAAATGTTAAAGGGGCATTGTAAATGTCAAATGGCATAACAAGGAACTTATAATGTCTTTGTGGAGTTTGGAAGCCTTTTTTTATACATCTTTAGAGCACATCCTGATATGGTAACATCCAAATTGCAAGTTTACTTTTGTAAATAGTTTGGCTCCATTCAATTCATCTAAAAGCTCATTTACTGTCAGTATAAGGAACCCATCCTTCATTATTTCCCTATTCAAAGACCTATAATCCACACATATCCTTCAAGATTTATCTTTCTTTTTTACTAATATTATTGGTGAGGAACAAAAGCTACTATTATCATAAATAATACCTTTTGACAGCATTTCTTGCACCACTTTTTCAATTTCCAATTTTTGCACACAAGGATACCTATAGGACTTGTTCTTGATAACCTTGCTTTCATCCTTTAACACAATTTTATGCTCATGTGCTCTAGGAGAAGGTAATTTGTGTGGCTTCTATAAAATTTCCTCATAATCATCAAGCAAGGCAGTAAATGTTTTCGACTAGGATTTATCTACTATTTTCCTAGTAGCCTAAGCTACTGTCTTCAACTGTAAAACAACTCCTTGCTTTTGATTCCATAATAACTTACTCAAGTTAACACCTTCTATCACCTTATTAGGCTTTCTTTTTTCACCCAAAAGTGTAACCTTTTCACCTTTTAACATGAATGACATCCTTAATTGTGAGAACTCTTAATTGATCATTCCTAAAGTCTACAACCATTGTATTCCCAAAATAATTGCTAAGTTAGGCAAAGGCAGTACCAAAACATCAACTTCTAGCTTAACCCTTTGCAATTCAAGAGTAATAACTCAACATAATCCCAGTCCTTGGATCTTTTCTCCACTAGCCATTTCAACACTAAACCTTCCTAACTTGTCAACCTTCAAATGTATTTTCTTGGCTAGCTTATCACTTATAAAGTTATAAGTGCTGCCAGAATCAACCAAAACTAAAACTAGTACTCGAGTTCTTCCCATTGTCCCTTGGAACCTCATTGTTATAGGGCATTGCACAACAAATATTGCAACCACTGATATTATTCTTAATTCCCCTTGCGTTTCTTTTGTTTCATGTGCCCTATCTTCTTTTTCTTCTTCCCCTGGAAATAGACTTTCTAATAAGAAAACTTTTATGCATCTATGCCTTGGGAAATACTTGTCATTACAATTAAAACATAAACCTTTTTCTCTTCTATCCGTGATCTCAAGTCGTCTAAGCCTTTTTACTAGTAATATGTTCTCATTACCTTCCCATTTCTCTTCTCCCTCATTATTAGCAATCAATATTTTTATCACAGAACCTGAATTCCCCTTATTTGCCATTTCTTTGGCTTGAAACAATCTAGCAAATCCAATTGCTACTAACAAAATGGGAGGGTAATGTGCAATAACATCTAGCCTTATACATTCCTTTAAACCATAAACAAAATTTGATGATCAATTTCTAATTTTCTAGATCTTAAAAGCAATTTACCAAATTGAGATTGATATTCTTGAACTGACCTAGCATGTTTGAGTTTGATGAGCTTCTCAAAGTGATCTTGGAAAATAATTGGACCAAATTGTTTCACTAGCTTTTCAACTAAAGCTATCCAAGAAATGTTTCTTCTTCCATATTCCTCTTTCATTAACTTGATAGTAGCCTTAACAGCTTAACAACAGACTTAACTATTTAATAATTAAATCCACCTCTTTCCTTTTGAAGCTTTCGACTGCCTGTTGCAAAGAGCAAGTCATATGTTGTTTTAGCCTTAAAAGACAATTCAGATGTTGTCTTAGCTTCTAGGAAATCACACGCTATTTTAACACAACCAAAAAATTGATCTAAAAGAAACATTAAACATTGCTTAGGAAAGGCCCAAATGACACTTTTTATGAAGGATATAATGTGTCTTTTAATTGGAAACTAAAGGGCATAAATGACGTATTTTTAAACAATAAACATTAAAAGGAGGGCCAAAAAAAGCAAATTTGCAAGTCAATTTATATGCCTCAAGCACACCTCACAGCGGAAAACAAGTACAAGATGCTAAACAAAGCTTATAATTGTCAAAGGTAAATGGTAAAAATGACCACGATGAAACATTGCTTAGGAAATGCGTAATTAACACTTTGTGTAAGGGACATAATGGAACGTCTTTTATATGTAAACTATAAAGACATTTCAAAGACAATTCTCAAGGATTGGCCTCTTTGAGGTCATCCCTTTGTGACAAAAACAACTCTTTCAGACGTGTTCGCCTTTCCATCCGTTATGCTTCGAGTGAATAAGCTCAAACAAACTAGTCATTATAACTGATCGGAATACGACCAATGCTTCCGTCGCTCAGGGCTCACCGCCATGAATGAAAGAAACAATCCGCTTCAGCATAGCGGCAGCGTTTTGGCAATCAGGGCTGCGCAGATGGAATACATGGTCCTCTCCGGGGGTCTCCATGACATCCACAGCCCCTCCCCATCTACTCTTCGCCAGTAACTCACGGTAATACCAGCCCCTGTCCTTCACAACGTCCTTCTCAGCAACACAAACGAGCACTTTCCCACATCCCAGGCTCCCAAGTTTCGGATCCGACGCCGGGTTTATATACGGGTCATCGGTCCCACTCGTCGCCGGGAACGAAAAACGCCACAAACGATCCAGCATCTCTATCCTCTCAGCCTGGCCCAGCTCACCACCGGTTGGCTCCTTGCCCATGAAATACGGATGCACCAGAACAATCCCTTCCAGATTAGCACCGGCTAACCCTTCTGTGCCCACCCTCAAGGCCATGTGATGGGCGATGTTAGCCCCGGCGCTGTCTCCGGCCAAAAAAACCCTGTCGAAGTCTGCATGGCTTTTCAACCATTCATCAGGACCCTTTCCATGAACATGGGATGCAACCCATTTAAGCACATCCCACGAATCAGGGTACGCAGTGGGAAGAGGGTGTTCGGGGGCTTTTCTGTAGTCTACAGAGACCGCAACAACATTGGCTTCGTGCACAACGGAGTTAAAATACCTGTTGTACACCGGGGAGAAAGGGGTTTCGATGCAGAATCCTCCACCGTGAAAGTAAACTAGAACGGGAAGCTTGCTTTGGTTTTGGCTGGCGGATTTCGGAATGTAGAGCCTGGCCGACACCCCTGTTTCCGGCGAGATAACTACATCTCTAGATTCCACTCTGGTTTGAGGATCAAGAGATGGGGGTACGACCTCAGTGCCCACAAATCGCTCTATTCGACCATTTTTGTAGGCTTTGAAAGCGGGAGAGAAGTCAATGTACACTTCACTGTTGCTAGAATCCATAGGAAGATGGGAAGAGCAGGAACTGGAAGGTACAATTCGGAGAGTTATTTGCCTTACGAAAGAGATAAGGCAAGGATTATATAAAGCACGTGAAGTAGGCGATACACGTGAAAAATCTGCTGTGGTATCTGTTGTAGTGTGGTCATCCGGAGAAGAACGAAAGGCATACAAAACCTTTTCATGTGTACCGGCTAACTTTCAACGTTATTTCACTGGCTTGCCTTTTGCAGCTGAACTTAAAAAAGGAATTATGTGATGATTTTAACTATATATTAGGCAAATTCCGTGGTATATGTCAACGTGAAAAAATCATAAAAGAAAAGTGATGACTAATAAAGTTTAATTTTTTCTTTAAAATTTATAATTTTGAAATATAGGCGTTGGAAGTTTAAGAAAGTTATTAACTAAAGTATTGATACATGAGATAATTATCATTCTGAAGATTACATTCTATCCCTGGTGTAAAAAGGAAATTATGAAGACTTTATGAAAAAAAAAAGTCATGGTACAAAATCTATAGGAAGAGAGGAAGAACAAGCACAGGAAGGTTCAATTTGGAGAGTTATTTGCGTTACGAAAGAGACAAGGCAAGGATTACATAGAGCCCGTGAAGTAGGCGACACACATGGAAAATCTGCTAAGACAGTACTTGGAGTCTGGTCATCTAGATAAGAACGAAAGGCGTACAACAACTTTCATGTGTATCGGCGAACTTTCAAGGTTACTTCGCTGGCTTGCTTTTTGCAGATGAACTTAAAAAAGGAATTATGTAATATCCTTACAGGCTAAGCATCGTGATGATTTTGACCACACACTAGGCAAATTCCATGTTTTATGTCAACGTGGAAAAATCACAAAAAGAAGTGATGACTAATAGAGTCTTATTCTATGAGTTCAAACTGCCCTTTAATAAGGAACATGAATTATGATATCATAAGAAGAGGTTCGTATATCATCTTAAAAACTAACTTAAACGTGAATGAATAAACCATACATAATCAAAAACCCTGATTTACATCTTAGCAATATGAAATTGGACATCCACATTGACAACAAGTTGGAAGAGAAAGCAACTTGTGAAATCTTAAATTTTTTGATCCAGAAAGTATAAGTTGTGAATAATTTAGACTTAAAATAATAGGGCGCCGTGTTGAGGGCAATGTTGAAAATCGAGTATTTGTGTTTAATTGTTTTCCGTACTGCCAAAAATCTACTATGTTAACAGAACGCTATATGTACCCATGCATTCTCTCTATAAAAACAAGAGAAATTATACAAAGGAAACCGGAGTCTAATTCGCCACACACTGCAGTCTAACACACACCTAGTTTCACATACACATCCCCTTGCAAGCATCCTAACTTGTTAAGGACCCAAGTTAATGTTTCCATCAAATGCTTTAGTGAAAATATATGGATCGTGATCATCGAGAATGATGATTGGCCTAAAAACTCAGAACACATGACAATGGAAAATTTGTGTTTATATCCCATTTAGAGATAATGAAATAAAAAAGGATTTAGTGGCAAAATTTTAAACAAGTTAACCATTATTGTTAAAATTAAGAAAGACATGGGAGGCAAGATTTCATCAATCAGGATATTGAAGCTTATAATTTGTAATAAATTTTTGTAAATTTTTTGAGATTTACTAAATATAATTTTTGAACTTAAATGAATATATTGCAATTGAATAATTGTATTTTTTTTTGTGATATATAATATTTGACCTTTCAAAAAAAAAAAAAGTACTAAATCTTTTAAATACTGAAATCTAGTCATTAGTATAGACTACGAAGGTGCGGATTTCTAACTTGAAGAGGAACAAAGAGGAAGATGTGCGTGAATTTCTCGCTTGTTGATTTGAAAAAGAGGACTTCCATGGTCACCCGTGAGTTCAACCCCACAAGATAAAAAAGCCCCCACTTTTCAACTTTGTCCGGACACGCTTTTTATATATTATACAGCGTGTTTGTTTTCACATACAAAAGCGAGTGACCCACAATTCTCTGCTAGTCGCGGCATGTAGATCTCACATTTCGAGTCCGTCGCCCAAATTGACTTCAGCTACGAAAACAGAACCTCTCAAATCCAAGAATACCCAAAGTTATCATTATGAGTTTCTTTGTCGAGTAAGAGCTTAGTTTTATGTAGATCAAGATCGCATTGTGCAAATCAAGCTTTAATGCCAATTTGTTAAGAATCCATGCAAATTGCGTAACAAATTCACAATCAACAACTGATAGGTTGCTTTATGTGGAAGTTGCATGCAAGACAATTTGGATAAACAAAACACAGTAAGCTGTAAACAACATTCTAATAACTTATGGAAGATTGACGTCATAATGTCTCCTGATTACTTTTCAAACGGACGAATGACAATGCAATAAGGAGCCCTTCCATCATTTATTCTTGTACTTCGAGCCTGGCTACAGCTGATAGTTATTATTACTGATCGGAACTGCTCAGAGCTCCCTCCCCATGGATGAAAGAAACAATCCGCTTAAGCATGGCCACCGAATTCTCGGAACCAGGATTGACCATATGGAATGCATGGTCCTCTCCGGCGGCCTCCATGACATCCACAACGCCTTTCCACCCACTCTTCCCCAACAACTCTCGGTAATGCAAGCCTCTGTTCTTCAAAAAGTCCTTCTCGGCCACACAAACCAGCACTTTCCGGCACCCAAGGCTCCCCAGTTTCGGATCCGACGCTGGGTTTATATATGGATCATCACTTCCACTTGTCGCCGGGAACGTATAACGCCACAAACGATCCAGCGTCTCTTTGTTCTCGGCCCTGGCCTTTTCGCCACTAATTGGCTCTTTGCCCAAGAAATATGGGTGAACCAGAACAATCCCTTCTAGCTTAACACCAGCTAAGCCTTCGGTGCCCACCTTCAAGGCCATATGATGCCCGATGTTAGCCCCTGCGCTGTCCCCGGCCAAGAACACCCTGTCAAAATCTGCATGGGCTTTTAACCATCCATCGGGACCCTTTCCATCAACATGGGACGCAACCCATTTTAGGACATCCCACGAATCATCGTAGGCAGCGGGAAGAGGATGTTCGGGGGCTCTTCTGTACTCTACAGAGACAGCAACAACTTTGGCTTCCCCCACAAAGTGGTTAAGGTACCAGTGGTACTCTGGGCAGAAGGCGGTTGCGAAGCAAAAGCCTCCACCATGAAAGTAAACCAGGAGAGGAAGCTTCTTTTTGGCTTGGTTGGCGTTTTTTGGAATGTAAAGCCTGGCAGATACGCCTGTTTTGGGGGAGATCAGTACATCTCTGGATTCCACACCGGTTTGAGGATCAACACATGGGGGTACGACCTCGTTTCCTGCAAATCTCTCTATTTGGTCGTCTTTGTAGACTTTGAAAAGGGGAGAGAAATCAATTGCTACCTCACGGCCGATTGAACCCATAGCAAGAGAAGAGGAAGAATAAGAACACAAAGCTAGAATTTGGGGACGCGAGTTTCTGTGGTTTGTGGAAGAGGAAAAGCTAGGTTTATATAGTACAGATGCACGAGGACGTGTACACAGTTAGTGAAAAAAATGTGGCACAAAAGGATAGCCGAGGTAATTCTAGCTTGCTCATCTAGAAGACAAAGAAAGTTATACGACGCCTTCTTTTGACAAGCGCAATAAAACATGTTAAGAATACTGCTTTTGCTTGAATATGAGAATACATGTTAAATAATACTTATCCATCTGGTTAATATCTTAATACTATATCTATTCTCTTAACTAATAATTTTAAGTAATGAAATTATATCATTTTCATTATATTAGAGTTTGGTTCAAATACAACATCTCGTTGTGATTGAATTTTTTTGATTTTCATCTCATAGTTTTACTTAATTACTTGTTCATGTTTAAGATAGAAAAATGTATAAAATAGTAATTAGCTCATTTGATTCAGTTAAGAGTAAGTTCTGTTTGAAATCTTTTGGATTCATATGTAATACTCAAGTGTATGATTTTAAGTATATGCATTTGAAAAAAAAAAAGAATTCATTTTTAAGGATTTATATTTCACACTCATTTAATATCATCTTTTTTTTTTTCAAAAAAAAAAAAAAAGAAGTTAAGCCTTTTCGAATATTTGTAAATATTTGAACAATACCATGTGCAGGTGTCATTCTTGAATTTAAAATTCAATATAATATTAAAATGTATTTAATTTTCTCTTGATAAACACTGCTCTTTTAACACCCAAATCAATGGGAGGATGATGTTTGGAATCGTTCTAATTCAATGCTGATGGTGTGAAGTTTCAGATTTGTTATTCAATTCCCTAACAGATTGACTTATTTGTTCTAGTCATGAAAGAAAGTCTTGTTTTGTCAATATTTAATTCATTAACTTGAGAATTATTATACATTATGTTTTCATAACAATCGAGAAACAACTGAAAGAGATTCTACACAAGAACAAATTTGACTGGCACCTGGACTGGGAATTTCTTCGAGTAAATTGACTGGTACCTTTAGAATATAGGGCCAAAGTACATCAAATCGGACGATTAGTGCTTTCAAGATTACGGTCAGGGTATGGTAATCAAGACAACCTTGCTACTCTGGTGAACGTGGCCCCCGACCGCGGATGAACGTGACAACACGCCATTAGACCAGAAATTAAATGGGTTGCTGGTTACGATCATTGACCCTTCTTGATCATAAATATCTAGAAGTGTTGTTTCTCACAGAAATTCTGGAAAGTCCCCACAAAAATTAGTTTTTGCACTCAATGGAATATGGCATTATTCCTATAATGGTCATTGCCCAAAAAAAAGAAAAAAAAAGAAAAGAAAATAAATGGTCATTGCCAAACAAACACTGGGTTAGAACCCATAATCAACTCTTGTATAACTTCAGACATTATTATTTAATGAAAGCATAAAGTATACATTTAATAAGCCCCAAATCAACCTTAAAGCAAAGCCGTCAAAAGAAACTTTTCCTTTTTTTTTTTTTTCTTTTTTTGGCCCTGTACTAATCGTTATTCCTGACCCTGTTTACGCATATACAATGTTGGGCCGATATTTGGTCTATTAAAGGAGGTAAGTCATTGTGGTTTCTGTCTTCAGATAATAAAATTGGAGAGTTATCACATCGGCGTCCATATCTATATCTATATAGATAAAAAATGTAAGTGTTAAGTTTTAATTATGTAAGTTTATTTTCACTTCTTTAGTTAACTTTTAAAGAGAGATAAAATTTACTTTATATAGTATCATAATTCAAATTCTCCCCTCATACCCCTATAGACTATGTGAGTTTAGTCCATGCAAAAAGCTAATCTCACATTATAGTAAGGGGGCCATAAGAATTCTCCCTTAGCACCTTTATGATTTTTGAGAGATAGTACGGGTGTTCTTTTTTTAGGTAGGCAAAAGGGAAGGGGATTGTATATCAAACCTGAAAATTTCTTTGGTCTCAAACAATGTTAGCTATCAATTGAGCTGGGTGCTTGCTAATTAATCCAAGTAAGATGATTTGAGTTCAATTTATATTGTTAAGGTCTAAGTTAGACTTCCAGTTGATTTTTAGGTAGGTTCTTGACTATTTTTCGCCAAGGCCTTGCTGCCATTCTATACGCCCCTTAAAGAAGGACATTTCACCTACCAGAATAATGGAATAAATGGTCCTTCAAGAAGGACATTTCACCAACCAGAGTAATGGAATAAGTGGTCCCAGCCCTAGTCTCACAAGAACTTGAACAGGGGATCGGTTCATTATAGCAGTTGACTTGGTACTCCACCCGAAAGAGGTTTGGTAGCTTTTCCGGCTAAATAATATTTTAGTTGGAAGAGGAAACAACTTGGAAAATCTTGGAATTTTTGAGCCAAAAAGTGTAAATTGTTGGGAATTTAGACTTAAAAATGATTTTGCGCCATCTATAGGATAGTGTTGAATAAAGCTATTGTTTGTGTTTAATTGTTTTCTGTTTAGCGAAAAATCTTACATGTTATCCGAACACCAATTTCGTACCCTATGTGTTCTCTCGGTAAAAACAAGAGAAATTCTGCAAACAAAACAACAGTCTGCTGTCATCACACACTGCGATCTAACAAACAGAAACTAATGTTTTCATCAAATGTTTTAATATCAAACTTCGATCAACGTTTGGTCTTTGGCTTTGATGTTGCAAATTCAAAATAGTTATGAAATCGATCCCAAGGCTAATGATTCACACAGACAATAAAACAAAATATATACAAAAAAGAAGAAGAAAAAGACAGATTTTGCATATAAACTAGTAAAGGAGTATGAAAGATTCAAGTGTTAAACTTCGGTTTTCTTTAGTTTTAGGTAGCATGAGCTCCAATTGACATACATACTTGCCAAAATATTTTCACTGTTGCTAATTAAAAGGGAAGTCATAATATTTAAATAACACCAAAGCCCAAACACCATGGTTTAGATTCCTAAGCTTGAGGAGGAACAAAAAAGAAGGGATGCTTGAATTTTTATTTTTCTTTTTTATTTGAAAAGAGGACTTCTTTTGGTAATGTGGTCACCCATGAGTTCAGCCCCGAAAAGAAAAGAAACCATCTTTTCAACTTTGTTTCTTTTCTCTCTATGGTGTGTTTCTTGTCATGGGTAAAAGTGCGTGCGATCCACGTCTCTGTTAGTCGCGGACCCCGTCGTCCAAGGTGACTTCAGCTACCAAGAATATCTTAAATCCAAAATCACAGAAAAAGAAAAAAAAAAAAACCAAGGAAGAAATACATCAAAGTTATCTATCAGATTTTTTTATTTTTAAATGAAGTCACATCATAAATGTCTTTAATGTCAAACTTGACACTTTTCAGACAACATTTATTCTCAATTGAATTAGACACTTATTGACAAAAAACCAAAGTTCTTTCTTAATTGCAAAAGAAGCTTTAATAACAAATCTGTTAAAGATTTAGGTAGATTGTGTAACAATTACATACCCAATAAGTAAAAAAAACCTAGAAGATGGATTAGATTATCTTTATGTTTGCATGGAAGAAAAAAATTTCACTTCTTTTGGAGTTCCATTTATTTGGGAGTCATCATATTTTCTATTAAAACTTTCTTCTTTTGATTATTGTCACCAAATTTTTCCAAAATTATACAACAAAATTAAGAAATCCCATATCACCATTAAAAAACCTCTAATTAACACAGATATATTTTTTGTCATTGATCCTAATTACGACTTCATACATCACGTTCCCACCAGTAGAAACAGACGGCAATCACATGGTAGGGCTAGAAAATCGGTGCCGATTGATAGGCAGCCTTATGTGGTGGTGACAGTGCCGCTATTGGAAGTTGTTGTACAGACAATTTTGATAAACAAGACAAAGCAAGTTGTAAACATCATTCTAATAATTCTAACAATTACTTGTTGAATAATCAAGAAACGACGGTGCAGCACAGAAACGTATATCCTTCCATCAATTATTTTTACGGACCGGAATTGCTCAGACCACATTCCCATGGATGAAAGAAACAATACGCTTAAGCATGGCCACAGAATTCTCGGAATTAGGATGGAACATATGGAATGCATGGTCCTCTCCGGGGGCCTCCATGACATCCACAGCGCCTCCCCACCCACTCTTCTCCAGTAATTCCCGGTAATGCCAACCCCTGTCCCTCAAAAAGTCCTTCTCGGCAACACAAACCAGCACCTTCCGGCACCCAAGGCTCCCCAGTTTCGGATCCGACGCAGGGTTTATATACGGATCATCACTCCCACTTGTCGCCGGGAACGTATAACGCCACAAATGATCCAGGATCTCTTTGTATTCAATCCTGGACTGTTCGCCACCAATTGGCTCTTTGCCCAAGAAATATGGATGCACCAGAACAATCCCTTCTAGCTTAACACCAGCCAACCCTTCGCTGCCCACCTTCAAGGCCATGTGGTGCGCGATGGTAGCCCCGGCGCTGTCTCCGGCAAAAAACACCATGTCCAAATCTGCATGGCTTTTCAACCATTCATCAGGACCCTTTCCATCAACATGCGTCGCAACCCATTTTAGGACATCCCACGAATCGTCGTAGGCAGCGGGAAGAGGATGTTCAGGGGCTCTTCTGTACTCTATAGAGACGGCAACAACATTGGCTTCCCCCACAAAGTGGTTAAGGTACCTGTGGTACTCCTCGCATAAAGCGGTTGCGAAGCAAAAGCCTCCACCATGGAAGTATACCAGAAGAGGAAACTTTTTCTGGGTTTGTTTGGTGCCTTTTGGAATGTAAAGCCTGGCAGCTACGCCGGTTTCCGGTGAGATAACTACATCCTTCGATTCCACGCCGGTTAGAGGATCAAGAGATGGAGGTACGATCTTTTCTCCTGCAAATCTCTCTATTCGGTTGTCTTTGTAGATTTTGAAAAGGGGAGAGAAGTCAATGGCTACATCACTGTTGGTCGAATCCATAGTAAGAGAAGAAGAAGAAAGACAACAGCGCAAAACTACAATTGGAAACCGGGGCTTCTCTGGCTTATGGAAGACAAAAAGCTAAGTTTTTTGTAGCAGAGATGGACAAGAGCGTGTATGGTGATACAACGAAGCAGAAGAAAATAGCCGAGATACTTTTAGCTTGGTCATCTAGAAGAGAGAGAAAAGAAAACGACGTCTTCTTTTGACAATTGCTATACAATAATTTAAGCAAGAATATCGCTCTGTATGAACGTGACTATAATCGTTAAAATAATAGTTATCCACTCCCTTAGTAACTTTATATTTTATTGCTTCTTTTAATTATCAATTTTAAGTGATGAAATCAAGTCCTTTCGTTATGATATTAAGGTTTAGTTTAAGTATGATATTATAACTTTTCTCTCATAGTTTCATTTACTTGTAAATTTGTTTATGTTCAAAGTGAAAAAAACATATAAATTATTTCATATTGTTATTATCTTGTTTTAATATCATTTTTACAGGTTAGATATCTTACTTTTCTAATGCCAATTTTTTTTTTCTAGAAAAGAAGCAAAACCTTCCAATTACTTATAAAAATAAATGTAATAATTTGTTCTCAATTATAAAGAGGATCATACTTGAAATCATTCTTACCTATTAAGATGTGGTTAATAAGTCTTATATAGGTAAAGAAATTATTAAAAATCTTGTTTAAAAAATAATGAATCCTATCACTTATTAAGACAACTTTTGAAATGGATATTAAGTTTCTTAATATGATATCAAAGCAAGAATTTCTCTTCACACCTCATAGGTTCCCATTGATTTGAGTCTATGTAGCACATAATGTAACATTGTAATGAGGGAATGTATTAAGATATAAGCAATGAGTCTATATTAAGGAAATATTAAAGATCTTCTTTATAAGATAATGAATTTCAAAATCTCTTGAATTAATTTTTGAAATGAAAGTTGATCTTCTTAATATTACCCATTAGCTAAGGTGTAAAATTTTAGCTTTGATATTTAATTTCCTATTAAGGAGATATAGATAATTCCATCAAACTAATACATAGTGATGATGTTTGAATTAGAAGAGATAAATGTCTTCGTCAATAGGATTACTTTCGGAATAATTAACGCGTCCTTGACAATTATAATACATCACCTTTCAATTCAACTTTCTGATAAAGTGGACATGATAACAGCTACCAAAAAAGATAAAGATACGTTTTCTTTTCACGACCAAATGACAGGTAGTGGGGGTAGCACTTGTTAGGCCAAAGTGACCCGTGCCTTGTGGATCACCATAAATGCAAGTCCTGACATGATCGAAAAGAGACGATCCTAATTAAAAATAAGAAAATAAGAAAGTGTGAATCATGCTTGATCCACAACATCATTTCTTGTCTCCTTTAAGCCCTTGTTTATCAGTTGAAATTAAATAGGTTTGTTTTGTAATAGAAATTGGAATTATCATTTTCTTATATATATTAATGTTGATGGTATAATAAATTGACTTTTTTGCAGGCTAATGGGCATCGTATTCGCCGATCTTGTACTGGACGTGATCAGTGTAGCTGTGGACAAGTGAGAGAATAGCGCAATTCTTATTTGGCATACTAAAACACCTCCTTTTATAATTAACAATGGTCGCGTGGGGGCTGTAAAAAATTGGAGAAATAGATAGTAGAGGACCCAAAAAGATGGAAGGTCAGGTTCCTCTTTCTACGAAGCTTAAAGTAAATTTTGATGACTCAATAAATTAGTACAAAGGTGATTAAAGATAGCAAAAGCCTATGCCTATTAAGGATATTGTTGTGGAAAGTTGACTTCAGACGGCTAAACTAATTGTTCCTAGATTGTGTGCTCCTTGTGTCTAGAAAAGATCATGTTTAAACTAAAATGTTTCTAATTCACAGCTATAATCGCTAAGACCTACCTTCTACTACTAATTGATTATCGATCCTTGCTCTTTCAAAACCTTCTTTAGGGGTGGGTAGGATTAGATGTATTGGCATGGCGTACTCTTTATATAAGGGATGGGAAAACTTAATGTAAAGAAAACTAGGATAGATTCTTGCATGGCATAATGTAACTGGGTGTAGTTATCTCAAACATTACACACTGCACGCAGTTCTATCTTCCATTTTCTTATTTGGTTCTTGCCATCTTTGGTATTAGTGAACTAACTATATATACCACTTTTAGTTGGAAGGTCCCTTAACTTCCATACAGTAAAGTTAATTTTATCTTTCCAACTGAGTAGAGTTTATTACCAAATTAATGTGGGGGCTTATAAATAAGCAGGTAGTTGTGGTGACTCAATTGTCAATTTCATAAACCTTAATCTCCACTAATAGCCAATTTAACTAAAGTAGTAAAACTTGAACTTGATATCAACTACCAACTAGTATTTGTGAAAGTAGAATTGTTTAATGATTACTCCAAAATTGTTCCTTTTTTAAGCTTGCACCACATGACAAATGGGAATGCAAGACCCTCGTAATAACATGCAAGATAGAGAGTCGCACCCAAACCCGGAACAAGCACATTCATATTCAAGAATACAATATTCAAATTCATATTCAAAGATGCTTGTAAGATTTTCAGTGTTCAATTTCTATGAACCGAAGCTTTCAAAAGGAATCTATGACAGGTCGGTTCTGCCATATGATTTTCAAGTCAACCATGTTGGAGATTTCCAAGATTTCCAAATTGGGGAAGGCAACCTGCAGAGAGTTCATCTCGTTTTTAATGACGGACCAAACCATAATCACTCATACAAGGAAAGATAAGAGATGAAAAGGGATTTTCAGTAAAAATGAATGCAAAGGCAGAGGAATAGGTGAAAAAATGTTTACCATTTCACTAAAGAAAGGTTTCGGAATAGTATGTGAGCTCTCCCCTGCATCAATTTCCTTGTGTTCTTTACCAGTCTTCCTTGCCCCGGCCCTGTCGCCGGCAAAAACCACCCTGTCCAAGTCTGCATGGCTTTTCAACCATTCATCAGGACCCTTTCCATCAACATGGTGTTAGAAAATCTGGCCTCAAACAAGGCTATTTTGCAAGATCAAAACATCAATCATGGAGCAAAATGGGTTTCGGTTAACAAATAATAGTTGTTAGAAAACATACTGGCTTTCTCCATTTCTTTAGCTATAGGATGGCTTCAAGCCTTTCTCTCTATTCTCTCCAACTTAAGCTTGATGAGATAGCATAGATCACCGTAGATCGGAAAAGCGAGTGAAGGTGAAAGTGAATTGCAGAGAGAGACTCATGCTGTGAACAGTGTTTTTCGAGAGTATTCTTAAAGTTCTAATGTGTGTTTTGTGTATTAAATAGGCACGAGCTCGATGATGTGGCAAAATGCCTTTAGGGCATTTTTCTACTAACAAAAGCAGTGAAATAGAATCTAACCACCTTCATTAAATTCTCCTTATAACAAATTACAATATATAGATATGGAGAGTTAAAGAAGGGACTTAACCAATTAAATAACTTGTCCATACAAATAGATCAACTCATCACAAACTATAAGATGGACAAAACTCATATTCAATAATAACAAATAAGCAATAAGGGTATATAAATATGTACACTACATGCACAATTATAATGGATTAACAAATACATCGACTAATCACGGTAGGAAATTTTAGTTTCTACTCATTGATATAAGCTCATGTTATATGAACTTATACAATAAGCCAACACATGGGACGAAACCCATTTAGGACATCCCACGAATCATCGTAGGCAGGGGGAAGAGGATGTTCGGGGGCTCTTCTGTACTCTATAGAGGCAGCAACAACATTAGCTTCCCCCACGAAGTGGTTCAGGTACCTGTGGTACTCCTCGCATAAAGCTGTTGCGAAGCAAAAGCCTCCACCATGAAAGTAAACCAGAAGAGGAAACTTTTTCTGGGTTTGTTTGGTGTCTTTTGGAATGTAAACCCTGGCAGCTACGCCTGTTTCCGGTGAGATAACTACATCCTTCGATTCCACGCCGGTTAGAGGATCAAGAGACGGAGGTACGATCCTTTCTCCTACAAATCTCTCTATTCGGTTGTCTTCGTAGATTTTGAAAAGGGGAGAGAAGTCAATGGCTACATCACTATTGGTCAAATCCATAGTAAGAGAATAAGAAGAAAGACACAACGCAAAACTAAAATTGGAAACCGGGGCTTCTCTGGCCTATGGAAGACAAAAGCTAAGTTTTTGTAGCAGAGATGGACGAGAGCGTGTTGGACGAAAGTGAGAACAACGAAGCAGAAGAAAATAGCCGAGATACTTTTAGCTTGGTCATCTAGAAGGGGAAGAAAAGTATCCGACGTCTTCTTTCGTCAATCGCTATACAATCCGTTAAGCAAGAATATCGCTCTGTATGAACGCGACTATGATTTTAGGTTTTTATAACTTTACTCTCATAGTTTCATTTAATTACTTGTTCATTTATTCATGTTCAAAGCGAAAAAAACATATAAATTATTCCATATTGTTATTATCTTGATTTAATATCATTTCTACAAGTTAGATCTCTTACTTTTTTAATAACAGTTTTTTTTCTTCTAGAAAAGAAGCCAAACCTTTCAATCACTTATAAAAATAATGTAAATTTGTTCTCCATTATAAAGAGGATGATACTTGAAATTATTCTTATATGTTAAGGTGTGACTAATGAGTTCTATATAGGTAAAAAATGTTATTAAAAATCTTGTTTCTAAAATGGTGGATTCCATCACTTCTTGAAATGACTTTTGAAATAGATATTGTGTTTCTTAATATTGTATTAAAACAAAGATTCCTCTCAGCACCTCATGGGCTCCCATTAGTTTGAGCCTATGTAGCACATAATGCAACATCGTGATGAAGGGATGTATTAAGATGTGAATAATGAGTCTCACGTGAAATAAATTATTAAAAATTTTGTTTATAAGATAACAAATTCTATAATCTCGAGTTCATTTTTGAAATGAACGTTGAGCTTCTTAATATTATCCATTATCTATGGTGTAAAATTTTAGCTTTGACATTGAATTTCTTATTAAGTGGCTGTAGATAATTCCGTCAAACTGATACATTGTGATGATGTTTGAATTAGAAAAGATAAATGTCTTCGTCAATAGGATTACTTTCGGAATACTTAATCGCGTCCCTGGCAATTATAATACATCACCTTTCAATTCAACTTTGATATGGTGGACATGATAACAGCTACCAAAAAAGATAAAGATACGTGTCTTTTCACGACCAAATGAAGTTAGTGGGGGCAGCACTTCTTCGACTAAAGTGACCCGTGCCTTCTGGATCACCATAAATGCAAGTCCTGACATGATCGAAAAGAGGCGCTCCTGATTAAAAATAAGAAAATAAGAAAGTGTGAATCATGCTGGATCCACAACGTCATTTATTGTCTTGTTTATCGGTTAAATTAATTAAATAAGTTTGTTTTATAATAGAAATTGGAATTATCATTTTCCTCTATATAGTAGTATTGATGGTATAATAACTTGAGTTTTTTGCAGGCTAATGAGCGTCGTATTATTGGTGAATCCAGAAGAGCAGAGGAAGAAAAGGACTAAAGGGGAAGTTGCCCCCCCCCCCGCAGCAGCAACCCCCCCCCCCCCGCAGAAAACCCCCTCCCGCAGATCAGCCGCCCCCCCCCCCCCCCCGCAGCAGCAACCCCCCCCCCCCCCCCCCCCCGCAGAAAACCCCCTCCCGCAGATCAGCCGCCCCCCCCCCCCCCCCCCCCCGCAGCAGCAACCCCCCCCCCCCGCAGCAGCAACCCCCCCCCCACAGAAAACCCCCTCCCGCAGATCAGCCCCCCCCCCCCCCCCCCCGCGGCGATCCAGCACCCCCCGTTACCCCGCAGATCAACCCCCCCGCCAGCACCCCCTCCCCCCCCCCCCCCCCCCCCCCGCAGATCCAGCAACCCCCCCGCAGATCAGCCCCCTCCCGCAGATCAGCCCCTCCCCCGCAGATCAACCCCCCCCCCCGGCAAACCCACTCCGTGCAGAAACGCCCCCCCCCCCCACCCCCGCCGCACCCCTGAACCCATCATTTGTTGGTTTGGGTAGGAAGAAAACAAAGAGAGAGAGCAAGGAGATGAAGGCGTGAGGGGGAATTTCATATCAGAAACACCATTGGAGGTCTTACATTAGGAAAAGGCAGCGCTGTGGTGTCCAATGGATG